>CM065724.1:1587888-1762888 GCA_033310375.1 Conus canariensis
AACCTAGCCAGGTAAGTAGCCTGTCATAGCATGTAATCTGGGATTAGAAGTAGTTGTCTCTCGTGCTCTGATATTTTTTTGTGTATTTGGATTGTTCATGTGCATAAGTAGAGTAGAAACTAGATTTTTTCTTCGCTGTCTAGTCAGAAGAGAAGCAAGTTCATGACTTAATATTGCAAGAGAGTGGAATGTTTGGTGGCTGCATGAGTGCACATATGCATGGACGACTGTGGAGATAACCTTGGAGTCTTCAGCCTGACCTGTACATCACACTTGATTCACTTGAATGCATTTTATCTATGAAGTGTAAATTCTCAAAACGTTTTTCATCCATAGGTGCAAGCTTTCCCCCACTTTAGTAGTGTGAGCTACACAACAGCTACTGCCATAGAATTTTGCACACAGATGTAAAAATGGCTCCTGGATACAGCAACTGTCAAAAAGTGTGCATCTGTGATAGTTTTCATGCAATGATTTTTTTGGTTATGTGTTCATATTTTTTAAATTCCGTGTGAAACAGAGAGGTTACGTCTCCATTACATAAATGTAAACATGCCTGTAAATGAGATCACTGTGTAGCTCTGATACTGATCTTTCTTTTGTACCCATTTTAGCTTCATAACTACACATGTGTAGACATCCTAAAGGGGAGAAGCGTACCTGGATTTTGTGAGTAAATATTAAGTAAAAAAAAAAAATCATAACATCCTTTACATACTACTTACATCTCTAAAATTTTGTACATAGGTTGTCTGTACAGTGATCTAACATTGTGCAGAATTTCATAGTACTGATTTGAGTAGAAGCTTACAAACAAAAACACTCCCCAAATGCATGCCAAATCCCCCCCCCCCCTCTCTCTCTCTCTCTCCTTTATAAAGCAATACCATCACAATTCTCCCCATCTTGGACAGAGAAACCACCTCTGGATGCCAAAGAAGTAGGACTGAGCAGGGTGTCCCACTTCTTCAGAACATGCTTAAGGAAGGAGGGGGACATGAGCGTACCTGGACATGTTTTTTAAATAATGCTTATAGAGTTGATCAAAACATGTTTGCTTTCAAGTAAACAAAACTGAGAGGAGGAACAAATGGGTGGACAGTTTGAGAAAAGAAGGATCCATCAGTACTTTAAAATGTCTGTTGGCGTGTGAGCAAGGTACAGTGAATGTTGCCCATCATCTTTAGGTCCTATCAGCATGGGCTGGCTGACATCTTCAGCATTTTAATGTACAGATGATAATGCTAGTCTTTTAGTGGATGCTTTCAGACTGGATTTAACCAAATTATCTCAGACCGGATTTTAGACAGGATTGTTTTAGTATATAAAAATGAGAAAATCCCCTCAGACATGATTTAAGCAAATTCTCTTTGACTGAATAAAACATTTTCAAAAACCTAAATTCTCTGACGGGATTTTATTAAAAATCCTTTCAGACTGGACTATCATTATTATTTTAAAAATAAGTCCTCTCAGACTGGATTTGACTAAATCCTCTCAGACTGGATTTGACTACACCCTCTCAGACCGGATTTGACTCAATTCTCTCAGATCGGATTTGACTCAATTCTCTCAGACTGGATTTGACTCAATCCTCTCAGACCGGACTTCACTAAATCCTCTCAGACTGGATTTCACTAAACCCTCTCAGACCGGATCGGACTCAATCCTCTCAGACCGGATTTCACTAAATCCTCTCAGACTGGATTTCACTAAACCCTCTCAGACTGGATTTGACTGAACCCTTTCAGACTGGATTTGACCAAATCCTCTCAGACTGGATTTGACTGAACCCTTTCAGACTGGATTTGACTAAATCCTCTCAGACTGGATTTGACTAAACCCTCTCAGACTGGATTTGACTTAATCCTCTCAGACTGGATTTGACTGAACCCTTTCAGACTGGATTTGACTAAATCCTCTCAGACTGGATTGGACTAAATCCTCTCAGACCGGATTTAACTAAACCCTCTCAGACTGGGTTTGACTAAACCTTCTCAGACTGGATTTGACTAAATCCTCTCAGACTGGATTGGACTAAACCGTCTCAGACTGGATTTAACTAAACCCTCTCAGACCGGGTTTGACTAAATTCTCTCAGACCGGATTTGACCAAACCCTCTCAGACTGGATTTGATTAAATTCTCTCAGACCAGATTTGACTAAATCCTCGCAGACTGAATTTTTTTTTAAAACTAAACCCTCTCAGACCTGATTTGACTAAATCCTCTCAGACTGGATTTGACTAAATTATCTCAGACTGGATTTGATGAAATCCTCTCAGACCGGATTTGACTAAATCTCTCAGACTGGATTTGACTTAACCCTCTCAGACTGGATTTAATTAAATCCTGTCTGACTGGAATGCTAGAGTCTCGTATGAATCCTGCAGTCTGCTAAACCTCCAAAGATTTCCTCCCTCAGTGGTGCCTCTCCTATCCAATACTTTCAGCCTACACGACTGTTCACAACATCACACCTGGATTTGCCAAGACTCTCCTCTCTGTACACCACTTCTTCATAGCAAATCCTATGCAGTACCTCCTGATAGCGACAGGTATACCTGGTATCACAAGGCACTGGGATAAATTATACTGCAGCAAGACCTGAACACTAGATGTTAATGTGTGGACAAGCACTGGTAGCCCTGAATCAGATCCCGATGTATGAATGGAACAACTGGAGCCTGTCACCCTTGGATACATCTACAAGGACACAGATGAGGTGTGCTTGACAGCTCTATAGAAAGGAGGCCCTGGGTCCACGCATACCGAGAGCCATCCAGCAAGCGTGTCTTAGCTGTGGGAAAAGGGTCATCAGAATGGCTTTTGTCAGTCCTGGTTGACCAAGTCCTCCATGAGGTCGCTCCCAATGAAAAACTCGGCTATTAAATGGAGATGTCATGTTCTGGGCCTGAGAACTTTAATGTCAGCAGGCACTTGATTGAGGCACCATGCATCCACACATAACCCACAGTTACTTATGTTCATCTTGTTACATTAGAAAATATCTTAACGTTTCACTGAAGGCACAATAATGGAGTCAGAATAAGCACCATTTCAAATTCTACCACAGTTTCAAAACATCATAAAAGCTTACATAATCATTGCCTGCATTTGTGGAACATATGCAGATGAACTGATAGTGGAGCCCATATTGAAAAAAAGAAATGAGGACATTTTTTTTAAGCTTTAAAATCTGGGAGAATACATCGCTTGTCCACGCACAAGTAAAATGTGTGTACAAAACAAATAAAAAATTTTTGCCAGTTTTTACAGCTGATGTGAAGAAATCAGATCACCAGTAAATTGTAATTTTAAAAATGCTTGTAAGAGAGAATTGCTGTAGGAGTGCACATGTACATGCATGTGTGGACAAACGTGATCGTGAGCATGTGCAGTGTTCTTTAAAATGGAAACTTTTTGTTGTGAAAAAGAATCTAAACATACACAAAAAAAACAAGAAAGCCATGGGAACAATTCCAGACCAACTCTTTATTTACAGCAAATGGTGATGCAGACAAAACAAAAGATGGCAGCACAGGATCAGGGGGAGGACCCAGCAGCTTCAAGGTGTCGCTACAGTTCATGGTACATAGTCTGGATCATCGTCGTCATCCTCATCATCCAGATCCTCATCCAGATCCAGGTCATCCATGTCTTCAAACAAGGACTCGTCCACCTCCACGTTGTCACCCTCTGCACAGACATCAAGCACACTTTCATTCATGATGTGATAATGTAAACAACTGCGTTTTTCTGAAAATGCTGAGTGACATAAACAGGTCAGGGCTCACAGCTTCCTTTAAACCTCGGCCGTATATGGGTGTGAAATCGCCCACCGTTGTGATTTTCACTTGAAAAACCGAGTTCAGCATAATGCGATCTCAACAAAATTTTACCATTTGTTAACAATGCATATCCCACATCTGTGCCCATGAAAAATTGTGGTCGTCACTAAACAAAGGAGTTAAAAAAAGTAAAACTTCCAGTGCACTATGGATCTGAACCACACTCTTAGAGAAGACACCTTGAGCGTCCTCCATCATCATTCTGGCCCGAGCCATGCATTCTGAAAACCCAGAATCTGAACTGTAACTAAGCAGCCAGTTTCCCACAGTCATGCATTCCTAATCACACACTCCCTCTCTGAATTACATCCGCGTGCTCACACTTTGAGGTGCATCACAAGCACAACTACAAGGATTATTCTCTTTTTCATATTATATGTGCACGCATACACACATGCATGCACATGTACATACATGCGAACACACCTACATTCATGGATGCATTCAAGAACACATAAAGCAACATAAACACATACATGCGCACGCATTTACAAACATACATTCACTCGTACACACCAACAACTTCAATAACAATAACCACACACACACACACACACACACTAACACAAACTGCACCTGCAAGAGCACATTTTTAACATGATATTGACACACCCTACAACTGATTCAGCTCTTCCATTATGCCGTGCTAATGGGCTATTCAATGAGCATGCACACTTAAACCATGAAGCAAGCTGAATCGCTTGCATGAAAGCTTATTACATTCAAGCTTATTGTCATTCGGTGTCTCAATGTCATTTTAGATAAACTAGTTAGCCCACATAAACATACATCTTAAAAGAGTGGTATTCTATTTCATGTATTTCTCACAAATTTCTTAGGCTTGAACACAACCAGAACGAACGGCAAGATTTAGTTCCCAAAGAAAAAAATCAAGTCGATGAAGATGCATGATGTACGCCAAGGCTTTTATCCTTAAAAAAAAAAAAAAAAAAAAAAGGGGTCCATGGACACCCATGATGTACATTTTCCTTCAGAAACTGCCAGACTGTCTCCACTATCAGTCACTTTACAGCTGTTCTATAAATTTACTGATATGTTCTGCTGTTTTTCCCTACCTAATGTGATCTGCGGTGTGAGTGAAAATCGATCACAAAGTATAGAGCTGCACAGACCGGTTGTTTCAAATGGATGAATGTATTCACAGTCTCATTCCCACACATTTCTTCCTGCTTTCATTCTCACTTCAAAGGGACATCACTTTGGCAAGAAAAACTAACAGACAGTAATTCCCTCTTTTCATGACAATCCATGCAAATTATGATCACCAGACATTCAAATGCTTTAAAAGAAACAGGCTTTGAGAGTGAACTAGAACGCTAGCAAACAAAATGATGGCGGAGAAAAAACCTGAAAATCTAATGAAAAATGGCACCAATGCCACACACGTCAGCAGCTTCACAGACAACGGGAGGTGGAAGAAGAGGGGAGTGGGTGCACATGTGGAGAGAGGCTGGAGAGGGAGGAGGTGGTGGTGGTGGTGATGGGCATTACGGACAGGGACAAGGAGGGAAGGTGGTGAGTGTATTTTTCTAAGCCCATCACCCACCAACCCCCTCCTCCCTCTATAATCTTGATTTCA
Source organism: Conus canariensis (assembly GCA_033310375.1). Taxonomy (NCBI): domain Eukaryota; kingdom Metazoa; phylum Mollusca; class Gastropoda; order Neogastropoda; family Conidae; genus Conus; species Conus canariensis. Next base: position 1,593,339 of record CM065724.1, read on the forward strand.
AACATTCTTGTTGCAATCGAGGCACATCTGATGTTTCAAGCAAGATGTCCTTGCTTCTTTGGGGCGTTCTGGGCAACAGGGGACTGGAACATGAGCCTGAGGACACCACGAGTGACAAAACTGAAAGCAGCTGGGATACACAGAGCTGACAGAGACACTGACAGCAGCTGAGGATACCACAGAGCTGACAGAGACACTGAACAGCAGCCTGAGGAACCACAGAGCTGACAGAGACACTGAACAGCAGCCTGAGGACACCACAGAGCTGACAGACACTGAACAGCAGCTGAGGTACACACAGAGCTGCACAGACACTGAACAGAGCCTGAGGACAACACAGAGCTGACAGACACTGAACAGCAGCCTGAGGACACCACAGAGCTGACACAGACACTGAACAGCAGCCTGAGGACACCACAGAGCTGACACAGACACTGAAGCAGCCTGAGGATACCACAGAGCTACAGAGACACTGAACAGCCTGAGGATACCACAGAGTAAGGACATGACACAGCTGAGGTACACAGGTGACAGAACTGAGCCTGAGGATACCACAGAGCTGACGGACACTGAACAGCAGCCCGAGGACACCACAGAGCTGACAGAAACACTGAACAGCATCCTGAGGATACCACAGAGCTGACAGAAACACTGAACAGCCTGAGGATACCACAGAGCTGACAGAAACACTGAACAGCAACCTGAGGATACCACAGAGCTGACAGAGACACTGAACAGCCGAGGACACCACTGAGCTGACAGAAACACTGAACAGCAACCTGAGGATACCACAGAGCTGACAGAGACACTGAACAGCAGCCTGAGGACACCACAGAGCTGACAGAAACACTGAACAGCAGCCTGAGGATACCACAGAGCTGACAGAAACACTGAACAGCAGCCTGAGGATACCACAGAGCTGACAGAGACACTGAACATCCTGAGGATACCACAGAGCTGACAGACACTGAACAGCAGCCTGAGGACACCTCAGAGCTGACAGAAACACTGAACAGCAGCCTGAGGATACCACAGAGCTGACAGAGACACTGAACAGCTGAGGATACCACAGAGCTGACAGAGACACTGAACAGCCTGAGGACACCACAGAGCTAACAGACACTAAACAGCCTGAGGACACCACAGAGCTGACAGACACTGAACAGCCTGAGGACACCAGAGCTAACAGACACTGAACAGCCTGAGGATACCACAGAACTAACAGACACTGAACAGCCTGAGGATACCACAGAGCTGACAGAGACACTGAACAGCAGCCTGAGGATACCACAGAGCTGACAGACACTGAACAGCAGCCTGAGGACACCACAGAGCTGACAGAGACACTGAACAGCAGCCTGAGGATACCACAGAGCTGACAGAAACACTGAACAGCATCCTGAGGATACCACAGAGCTGACAGAAACACTGAACAGCCTGAGGATACCACAGAGCTGACAGAAACACTGAACAGCAACCTGAGGATACCACAGAGCTGACAGAGACACTGAACAGCCCGAGGACACCACTGAGCTGACAGAAACACTGAACAGCAACCTGAGGATACCACAGAGCTGACAGAGACACTGAACAGCAGCCTGAGGACACCACAGAGCTGACAGAAACATGAACAGCAGCCTGAGGATACCACAGAGCTGACAGAAACACTGAACAGCAGCCTGAGGATACCACAGAGCTGACAGAGACACTGAACATCCTGAGGATACCACAGAGCTGACAGACACTGAACAGCAGCCTGAGGACACCTCAGAGCTGACAGAAACACTGAACAGCAGCCTGAGGATACCACAGAGCTGACAGAGACACTGAACAGCCTGAGGATACCACAGAGCTGACAGAGACACTGAACAGCCTGAGGACACCACAGAGCTAACAGACACTAAACAGCCTGAGGACACCACAGAGCTGACAGACACTGAACAGCCTGAGGACACCAGAGCTAACAGACACTGAACAGCCTGAGGATACCACAGAACTAACAGACACTGAACAGCCTGAGGATACCACAGAGCTGACAGAGACACTGAACAGCAGCCTGAGGATACCACAGAGCTGACAGACACTGAACAGCAGCCTGAGGACACCACAGAGCTGACAGAGACACTGAACAGCAGCCTGAGGATACCACAGAGCTGACAGACACTGAACAACAGCCTGAGGACACCACAGAGCTGACAGAAACACTGAACAGCAGCCTGAGGATACCACAGAGCTGACAGAGACACTGAACAGTCTGAGGACACCACAGAGCTGACAGAAACTGAACAGCAGCCTGAGGATACCACAGAGCTGACAGACACTGAACAGCAACCTGAGGATACCACAGAGCTGACAGAAAACTGAACAGCAACCTGTGGACACCACAGAGCTGACAGAAACACTGAACAGCAGCCTGAGGATACCACAGAGCTGACAGAAATACTGAACAGCAGCCTGAGAATACCACAGAGCTGACAGAAACACTGAACAGCAGCCTGAGGATACCACAGAGCTGACAGAGACACTGAACAGCAGCCTGAGGTTACCACTGAGCTGACAGAGACACTGAACAGCCTGAGGACACCACAGAGATACTGAACAGCAACCTGAGGATATAGAGAGCTGACAGAGACACTGAACAGCAGCCTGAGGATATCAGAGAGCTGACAGAGACACTGAACAGCAACCTGAGGATATGAGAGCTGACAGAGACACTGAACAGCGTCAGCTTTTACACAGCAAAGTTGAAAGATGTTTTAGGCTCCACCTTCCACCTTTCCATCCCCACCACAACCCCCCACTCTCACTATCAGTGCAGCATAGCCCCACACGAGAGAAGACAACAGCCTGCAGTCAGACACATCCACAGAACCGTTACAGCAAAGCCCAGCATGAGAGAAAACAACATCGCGCAGTTAGACACATCCACAGAACCATTACAGCAAAGCCCAGCACGAGAGAAGACAACAGCCCCCAGTCAGACACATCCACAGAACCATTACAGCAAAGCCCAGCACGAGAGAAGACAAACAGCCCCCAGTCAGACACATCCACAGAACCATTACAGCAAAGCCCAGCACAAGAGAAGACAACAGCCCGCAGTCAGACACATCCACAGAACCATTACAGAAAAGCCCAGCACGAGAGAAGACAACAGCCCCCAGTCAGACACATCCACAGAATTGTTACAGCAAAGCCCAGCACGAGAGAAGACAACAGCCCCCAGTCAGACACATCCACAGAACCATTACAGAAAAGCCCAGCATGAGAGAAGACAACAGCCCCCAGTCAGACACATCCACACAACCATTACAGCACAGCCCAGCACGAGAGAAGACAACAGCCCCCAGTCAGACACATCCACACAACCATTCCAGCACAGCCCAGCATGAGAGAAGACAACAGCCCGCAGTCAGACACATCCACAGAACCATCCGCTGGGCACGACCTCTGTCAGTGTCAGACAGATTTGTTTGAGATCACCTTCAAAGGACTGCTTATGCTTTACTTTAATGATGGAGAAAATGTGACGTCTGAACTCAAGCACACTAACCCATACACAAGTGCTCGTTCACACATACGCATACCAACAGATCACAGTCACATCTGAGCTTCAACCCTCGAAATGCACACACACATGCACACGCATGCAAACATGCATGCATACACACACACACACACACACACACACACACACACCACACACACACACACACATTTCCAACTAAAAAGGTACACATGGGAGAGTCAACACTGTACTCACCTTCCTGAAGGAAGTTGATGTCTGAATCATTCAGTGTTGCGTCTCTCATGAACAGTTCTTTGCCTGAAGGCATACAAAGAAATCTTAACTGCACTTAAAATGTTAAACATCCACCGAGAAAAAAAGAAAAAAGAAAAAACAAAAATTATAATGATCACTCTCTCAGTGCTTGTTTCTTTGATGTCATGTCACTGTGTATGACCAACAACAAAAAGTCACAGACACAAAATATGTCAATTCTATGACAATGTAGGACAAAAAATCACAGACACAAAATATGTCAATTCTATGACAATGTAGGACAAAAAATCACAGACACAAAACATGTCAATTCTATGACTGTGGGACAAAAAATCACAGACACAAAATATGTCAATTCTATGACAATGTAGGACAAAAAATCACAGACACAAAACATGTCAATTCTATGACTGTGGGACAAAAAATCACAGACACAAAACATGTCAATTCTATGACAATGTAGGACAAAAAATCATAGACACAAAACATGTCAATTCTATGACAATGTAGGACAAAAAAATCACAGACACAAAACATGTCAACTCTATGACAATGTAGGACAAAAATCATAGACACAAAACATGTCAACTCTATGACAATGTAGGACAAAAAATCACAGACACAAAACATGTCAATTCTATGACAATGTAGGACAAAAAAATCACAGACACAAAACATGTCAACTCTATGACTGTAGGACAAAAAATCACAGACACAAAACATGTCAATTCTATGACAATGTAGGACAAAAAATCATAGACACAAAACATGTCAACTCTATGACAATGTAGGACAAAAAATCATAGACACAAAACATGTCAACTCTATGACTGTAGGGCAAAAAATCACAGACACAAAATATGTCAATTCTATGACAATGTAGGACAAAAAATCACAGACACAAAACATGTCAATTCTATGACAATGTAGGACAAAAAATCACAGACACAAAATATGTCAACTCTATGACAATGTAGGACAAAAAATCATAGACACAAAACATGTCAACTCTATGACAATGTAGGGCAAAAAATCACAGACACAAAACATGCCAACTCTATGACAATGTAGGACAAAAAATCACAGACACAAAACATGTCAACTCTATGACTGTAGGACAAAAAATCACAGACACAAAACATGTCAACCCTATGACAATGTAGGACAAAAAAATCACAGACACAAAACATGTCAACTCTATGACTGTAGGGCAAAAAATCACAAACACAAAACATGTCATCTCTATGACTGTAGGACAAAAAAAAAATCACAGACACAAAATATGTCAACTCTATGACTGTGGGACAAAAAATCACAGACACAAAACATGTCAAGTCTATGACAATGTAGGACAAAAAATCACAGACACAAAACATGTCAACTCTATGACTGTAGGGCAAAAAATCGCAGACACAAAACATGTCAACTCTATGACTGTAGGACAAAAAATCACAGACACAAAACATGTCATCTCTCTGACTGTAGGGCAAAAAAATCACAGACACAAAACATGTCAACTCTATGACTGTAGGACAAAAAAATCACAGACACAAAACATGTCAACTCTATGACAATGTAGGACAAAAAATTACAGACACAAAATATGTCAACTCTATGACTGTAGGGCAAAAAAAATCACAGACACAAAACATGTCAACTCTATGACAAAGTAGGACAAAAAATTACAGACACAAAACATGTCAATTCTATGACTGTAGGGCAAAAAATCACAGACACAAAACATGTCAACTCTATGACTGTAGGACAAAAAATCACATACACAAAACATGTCATCTCTCTGACTGTAGGGCAAAAAAATCACAGACACAAAACATGTCAACTCTATGACTGCAGGACAAAAAAATCACAGACACAAAACATGTCAACTCTATGACAATGTAGGACAAAAAATTACAGACACAAAACATGTCAACTCTATGACTGTAGGGCAAAAAAAAATCAGACACAAAACATGTCAACTCTATGACAAAGTAGGACAAAAAATTACAGACACAAAACATGTCAACTCTATGACTGTAGGACAAAAAATCACAGACGCAAAACATGTCAACTCTATGACAAAGTAGGACAAAAAAATCACAGACACAAAACATGTCAACTATGACAATCTACATGTCAATAGTACAATCAGATCAGTCGCTTGGTACCGCCACTTGCTCCCTCAGACTGTAGAGGTTTACTATCAATTACAAATGAAAATATGAGTCTTCAGATTAAAAAAGGAAAAAAAAAAGTCTTCAGATTTTAAAAAAAAAAGAAAGAAAAGTCTTCAGATTAAAAAAAGAAGAAAATAACAGTGTCCAGATTAAAAAAAAAAAGCATCTATTTCTATTAAGTAAACAAATTCCTTGTGGTTGAAGCTGACCATTCTGACCAGCTCAAACTGACCACTTCCTGTCCTGTCCTGAAACTGGACTCCTCTTTTGACTTCTGCTGCTTGGCAGTATCTCAACATCAACTTGATGACTCAGAAATTTTGCTTTCAACAAAACATATCACTATCAGTTTTATAACTGACTGAGTTTCTTGTAATCAGACATACTTTTTATTTCTTAAATGTTTTTTTTCATCTTTTCTTTTAGAGATCAAACTGACAGACCTCCTATGGTGCCAACTGTCAGCAATCTGTCATGAAGAACCAGAATGATTCAGTTGTCAAAATGTTGTATACTAAAGCATGTTGACACAATTGTAATACAAAGTCTGCGTCCTTCACTTATTAAGCTTGGGATGGTCATTTTCAGTCACTTTGCTGTGCTGAAAAAGCACTCAAAAATAGCATGCCACTGGGCAAACAAAAAAGTCATTCTGTTTGTATAGAAAGTATTCCAAGTTAATACAGTATGACTCTTTTTGTATCTCCGAGTCCGTTTCTGTCCATCCATATATCTTTAGATATTCTTCACCAGTTTGTCTGTCTTTGTCTATCTCTTAATATTCCTAACTAGATGGTTTGTCTGTGTTTTGTCTCTGTCTACAACCATTCAGACGGTTTGTCTGTCTTTGTTTATATGCTCCTAACCAGAGGGGTTGTCTACCTTTCTTTCTATATGTACCTCTGTATACATGTACTCTTTACCTGGGGGTTTCTCTCTCTCTCTCTCTCCGTACCTCTATATACATGCAATCATAACCTGAGAATTTCTATATTTCTGTCTGTGTGTGCACCTTTGCATACATGTATTCTGAAGGTTTTGTCTCTCTCTACCTCTGTATGCACATCTGTATAGATGTTTGTATATATATCGTTTTGCATGTACCTCTACATACATATATTCCTAATCTGAGGGTCTGTCTACGTTCTTTCTGTGTGCACCTCTATATACATATCTATCTATCTTTCTGTGTATATATTCCTAACCTGAGGCTTTGTCTATCTCTCACACTCTATATCTCCCTATACACATATCCCTTCCTGAGGGTTTGCCTATTTATCCATGTGTATGCATCTCTATATACACATATTCCTAACAAGAGTGTTTGTCTATTTATCTTTGTGTACCTCTGTATGCAAGTATTCCTATACTGAAGGTTTGTTTATCTCACTTAGTGTGTACTTCTGTTTACACATATTCTTGACAAAAGGTTTTGTCTGAAGGTTTGTTTATCTCACTTAGTGTGTACTTCTGTTTACACATATTCTTGACAAAAGGTTTTGTCTATGTATATTTGCCTGTGTACCTTTATATATACACATACTCCTAACCTAATGGTCTGTCTGCATATCCCACTATTCCTCAACAGAGGGTTTGTCTGTCTGTCTGTCTCTCTGTGTCTGTGTATGATTATGTATTCCTGACCACAAAGTCTGCCTGTCTGTCTTCATCTGTCTGTGTTGCTGTCTGTCTTCGTCTCTGTTGGTGTCTGTCTTCATCTGTCTGTGTCGCTGTCTGTCTTCGTCTGTGTTGCTGTCTGTCTTCATCTGTGTTGCTGTCTGTCTTCGTCTGTCTGTGTTGCTGTCTGTCTTTGTCTGTCTGTGTTGCTGTCTGTCTTCGTCTGTCTGTGTTGCTGTCTGTCTTTGTCTGTCTGTGTCGCTGTCTGTCTTCGTCTGTCTGTGTTGCTGTCTGTCTTCGTCTGTCTGTATTGCTGTCTGTCTTTGTCTGTGTTGCTGTCTGTCTTCGTCTGTCTGTGTTGCTGTCTGTCTTTGTCTGTCTGTGTCGCTGTCTGTCTTTGTCTGTCTGTGTTGCTGTCTGTCTTTGTCTGTCTGTGTCTCTGTCTGTCTTTGTCTGTCTGTGCTGCTGTCTGTCTTCATCTGTCTGTATTGCTGTCTTCATCTGTCTGTGTTGCTGTCTGTCTTCGTCTGTCTGTGTTGCTGTATCCATTGCTCACCGGAGGGTTTCTTCAGCAAGTGGTCACTGTCCTTTTCCAGGCGTTTTCTCTCCTTCCTCTCCGCGTCAAACTTGGCCTTCCAGGCCATGAAGCTTTCTATGGTGACACGCGTGCCTTCAAACTGTTTCTGAAAGCACGCACACAGAGCACAATTTTGATACGTGTGCCTTCAAACTGTTTCTGAAAGCATGCACACAGAGCACAATGGTGATACGTGTGCCTTCAAACTGTTTCTGAAAGCATGTACACAGAGCACAATGGTGATACCCTTCCTTCAAACTGTTTCTGAAAGCATGTACACACAGCACAGTGGTGATACCCTTCCTTCAAACTGTTTCTGAAAGCATGTACACACAGCACAATGGTGATACCCTTCCTTCAAACTGTTTCTGAAAGCATGCACACAGAGCACAATGTGTTTCTGGAAGTATGCACACAGAGCACAATGGTGATACTCCTGCCTTCAAACTGTTTCTGAAAGCACGCACACACAGCACAATGGTGATCTGCGTGCCTTCAAACTGTTTCTGAAAGCATGCACACAGAGCACAATGGTGATATGCATGCCTTCAAACTGTTTCTGAAAGCATGCACACAGAGCACAATGGTGATACCCTTCTCTTCAAACTGTTTCTGAAAGCATGCACACAGAGCACAATGGTGACTCGTGTGCCTTCAGACTGTTTCTGAAAGCATGCACACAGAGCACAATGGTGATACTCCTGCCTTCAAACTGTTTCTGAAAGCATGCACACAGAGCACAATGGTGATACATGTGCCTTTAAACTCAGGCATGAAAGTGACCAGCAGTAAAAAAGGCTGAAAAATCGGCGGGCAATGCCCCGGCGGGGGTCAGGGGGCAGAGCCCCCTGAAGCTGAAGCTTTTTTATTTAATAAAAGGCCTAAAACTGCAAATAAACCCCTATTTCAGCGCTGTTAAGAAGGGCAAATAAGCCACATTTTCATGTTTTCAGTAATGAAAATAGTACTTCAAAAGATCATATATACTTTTTATATGTGCATACTGACTCATTCACTCAAAACAATGAGACAGCCTTCATTACAACATTGATTCAGTCAGTCGATCTTTCCACATGGAACACAAAATGGTTTAGGTTTAGGTTTAGGTTTATAGGGACAATTGCCTTTAGCAATTATAGCCAGAACTGGCTTTACATGTCCCTTCTGTATGTTATCAGGTCTTTATACAGTCAGGTCTTTAACTCGCTCAAGTCTTTATTTATCATAGTCAAAATAAATGGTCTTCAATAATACACTATCACCGATAGAGCTTTTGAAAAAGTTAGTATTTTGTGCACGTTTAATGTTAGGGGTTAATTTATTCCAAAGATTTGTTACTCTGTTACTAAAAGAAAATTTCCTTATGTTAGTGCGACAATATTCATGATAAATTTTATCCACACTATTTCTGGTAATATCAACTCTTGATGCAGTAAAAAATTTTGAAATAGGAATATTGTCAACACAATTAAATATTTTATAGACTTGGATCAAATCGCCCCTCACTCGTCTTGTTTTTAGAGTAGGCAGTCCAAGAGCTTTTAACCTACCTTCACAGGGAAGATTTTGTATATTCTTTACAAGCTTTGTTGCTCTTCTTTGTACTCTTTCCAGAGCAGCAGACTGCCTCTTTAATCGAGGATACCAAATTGTATTGCCATATTCCAAATGTAGTCTAACGAAAGCCTTGTATAGTTTTGTAAAAATATCTTTATCTATGTGAATAAAAGTACGTTTAATTATACCAATCATTTTATTAGCTTTATTTATAGAGTTTTGAATATGCTTATCGAATACCAGGCCAGAATCAAAAGTGACATCAAGATCTTTTTCATAATCACATGTCGAAATATCTGCACGCTCACCAGTATTACTGTTTAGCATTGTATAATGGTAAAATGCAGCGCCTTTTTCGTCTAATTTGCGAAACACATCACCAACTCGAACATCGTCCACTTCCTGGTCTAGCCAGTCCCACCTCCAATCATTTCTCATCCCTTTTTTTTGCCGTGAAATCGCGACGCGCTTGACAAACTTCGCCAATTTCACGATGTCCGACGTTCGACAGGCGCAAAAAGACCGGATGTTGATTAACGGCGGAAGTGACCGGTTGACTCTTTCGAGAATAACAGAGTTGCAAATTGTCCAAATGGGAATAGCATCGAACGAAAGTTTATTTCAGGATTTTTTTTTTTTTTTTTTTTTTTTTTTTTTTGGGCGGCACTTTTTTTGGGGGGGCGGCGCAGATGAAAAAAATGGGCGGAAAATCCGCCTTAGGCGGACGAATTTCATGCCTGAAACTGTTTCTGAAAGCATGCACACAGAGCGCAATGGTGATATGCATGCCTTCAAACTGTTTCTGAAAGCACACACACACACAGCACAATGGTGATACCTTTCCCTTTGAACTGTTTCTGAAAACATGCAAACAGAGCACAATGTGTTTCTGGAAGCATGCACACAGAGCACAATGGTGACACGTGTGCCCTCAAACTGTTTCTGGAAGCACGCACACAGAGCACAATGGTGACACGTGTGCCTTCAAACTGTTTCTGAAAGCACGCACACAGAGTACAATGGTGATTTGCGTGCCTTCAAACTGTTTCTGAAAGCACACACACAGAGCACAATGGTGATATGCATGCCTTCAAACTGTTTCTGAAAGCATGCACACAGAGCACAATGGTGATATGTATGCCTTCAAACTGTTTCTGAAAGCATGCACACAAAGCACAATGGTAATACCCTTCTCTTCAAACTGTTTCTGAAAGCATGCACAAAGAGTACAACGGTGTCTCGTGTGCCTTCAAACTGTTTCTGAAAGCATGCACACAGAGCACAATGGTGATACTCCTGCTTTCAAACTGTTTCTGAAAGCATGCACACAGAGCACAATAGTGATACATGTGCCTTTAAACTGTTTCTGAAAGTATGCACACAGAGCACAATGGTGATATGCATGCCCTCAAACTGTTTCTGAAAGCATGCACACAGAGCACAATAGTGATACATGTGCCTTTAAACTGTTTCTGAAAGCATGCACACAGAGCACAATGGTGATCCGCGTGCCTTCAAACTGTTTCTGAAAGTGCACACACACACAGAGCACAATGGTGATCCGCGTGCCTTCAAACTGTTTCTGAAAGTGCACACACACACAGCACAATGACACCTTTCCTTCTGAACTGTTTCTGAAAACATGCAAACAGAGCACAATGTGTTTCTGGAAGCACGCACACAGAGCACAATGGTGACACGTGTGCCTTCAAACTGTTTCTGGAAGCATGCACACACAGCACAATGGTGACACGTGTGCCTTTAAACTGTTTCTGAAAGCACACACACAAGAGTACAATGGTGATTCTCCTGCCTTCAAACTGTTTCTGAAAACATGCAAACAGAGCACAATGTGTTTCTGGAAGCACGCACACAGAGTACAATGGTGATCTGCGTGCCTTCAAACTGTTTCTGAAAGCATGCACACTGAGTACAATGGTGATTTGCGTGCCTTCAAACTGTTTCTGAAAGCATGCACACAGAGTACAATGGTGATTTGCGTGCCTTCAAACTGTTTCTGAAAGCACGCACACAGAGTACAATGGTGATCTGCGTGCCTTCAAACTGTTTCTGAAAGCATGCACACAGAGTACAATGGTGATTTGCGTGCCTTCATACTGTTTCTGAAAGCACGCACACAGAGTACAACAGATGAGTTTGGTCAACTCTCAGGGCTGACAACAGTCAGAAGCTGAGGGAAATGCAGGGCGAAGTCTGGCTTTCAGTTAAACTCTCTCAGGGCTGACAACAGTCAGAAGCTGAGGGAAATGCAAGGCAAAGTCTGGCTTTCAGTTAAACTCTCTCAGGGCTGACAACAGTCAGAAGCTGGGGGAAATGCAGGGCAAAGTCTGGCTTTCAGTTAAACTCTCTCAGGGCTGACAACAGTCAGAAGCTGGGGGAAATGCAGGGCAAAGTCTGGCTTTCAGTTAAACTCTCTCAGGGCTGACAACAGTCAGAAGCTGAGGGAAATGCAGGGCAAAGTCTGGCTTTCAGTTAAACTCTCTCAGGGCTGACAACAGTCAGAAGCTGAGGGAAATGCAGGGCAAAGTCTGGCTTTCAGTTAAACTCTCTCTCTTGGCCTGAAGGCTTGAATGGATCAATGGTACATGTCAAAGTTATTCTCCAAATCAGCAGTTCCTGGCAACGCTGGACAGCACACTGGTTCTGCCTGGCAACAATTTACTTTGACCTTTCCAACAAATTACTCTGTGAACACCATATTTTGGGATAAAATTTTGAAGTTTAGGATTTTTGTTCTTTTGTTCAATTTTTACAAAATTATGGATCTTAAACATGCATTTTGAACAAGGAAATTCCTAAAACATTTTTTGGGATTGGTTGCAGTAAATGTTGCAGTACTTACCAGTAATTATCACAAACAGGAAAAGCATTTGGAAATGGAAGAATTATAAACAAATATATGCAGGCATTAAGAAAGTAACAGATTTAGCGTGAGCTGGCTTGTGTTGATAATTTCATACATACACTTCCTCTTGAAATGGAAGTCATTCTGGCTTGAGTTGATAATTTCATACATACACTTCCTCTTGAAATGGAAGTCATTCTGGCTTGAGTTGATAATTTCATACATACACTTCCTCTTGAAATGGAAGTCATTCTGGCTTGAGTTGATAATTTCATACATACACTTCCTCTTGAAATGGAAGTCATTCTGGCTTGTGTTGATAATTTCATACATACACTTCCTCTTGAAATGGAAGTCATTCTGGCTTGTGTTGATAATTTCATACATACACTTCCTCTTGAAATGGAAGTCATTCTGGCTTGTGTTGATAATTTCATACATACACTTCCTCTTGAAATGGAAGTCATTCTGGCTTGTGTTGATAATTTCATACATACACTTCCTCTTGAAATGGAAGTCACTCTGGCTTGAGTTGATAATTTCATACATACACTTCCTCTTGAAATGGAAGTCATTCTGGCTTGAGTTGATAATTTCATACATACACTTCCTCTTGAAATGGAAGTCATTATCCAGTAACCATTTGAGTGTGAGAATCAACTCTGAGACCTCAACTCCATAATGAAAAAAAAAACCCATCAAGACTTTAACTCCAAAATGAAACAAATCTTAAATAAATGTTAGCGAACCGCCCAGAGAACGTGGACAAACGAGTCACAAGACGAAACACAACGCGTTTCGACCTCTTAGGTCTTCATCAGGTGAGACATAAACGAATAAAACAACGAAAATTCACTTAGCTTTGATCGCTTCAGATCACTTCACAGGGTTCAGCGCAAGGAAGTCCTTGCGTTGTTTTATTCGTTTATGTCTCACCTGATGAAGACCTAAGAGGTCGAAACGCGTTGTGTTTCGTCTTGTGACTCGTTTGTCCACGTTCTCTGGGCGGTTCGCTAACATTTATTTAAGATTTGTTTAGATTTCCGCCTGCAGTCTTCTGGCTTTGCAACTAGATCCATAATGAAAAAAAAATCCCATCAAGACTAACTCCATAATGAAAAAAAAACCATCAAGACTTTAACTCCATAATGAAAATGAATAAAAGAAAATGAAAGAAGGAAGTAGCCCATACATTTATTATGTACGTATACATGAGCAGAAACGTCACAATGCTGATGACTATCTCCATAAGAGGTAATGACAATGAGGTACATGGCAATTAGCCGCAGACTCATCTGAGCGTTAAACACTTGATCGACTGCTGTTGAATATGACCAAAACAATCACACTCAAAACTGAACTTTGTCCTAACAATTTTTCACCAAGTCAGACATGACAGTCAATACTTAGGACTGATCAAGCTGAGACCAATTATCAGCTTTTATTAACTTACAACAACAAAAAAAATACATAGCTGCAATTATTTCAATCAGTATGCTTGCAGGTTATCTCTCATTCATAATGTTTATTTTGATACTGTGAAAGGGCACTAACTCTGATGTATTCCACCATGCCACCAAAAGAACAAAAACGATTTTTGTCAGGGTTATGTATGCTCAGTTTTTGACTGCTCTGAATTGGTGGAAATCGAATAAAAGTCCTTGGTTGTATGCAAGGACAAGGGCAATCGTGTTCAGCCAGGGTTCGCATTTACCTTAATTCACCTGCATTTCACCAGCTCTGATGACAAAATACTAACCAAAATTTTGGGCAGTGATACTGCTTACCAATTTAATTTTCATTAGAGCAGATGTTAGCAGTGGCAAATGACAATAACTGTTTAGTCGCAGAGCCAGCATCAGTGAGCGTCCCTCTGGAGGGCACCATCATGTCCGTCCTCTGATGCTCCCCATGAACCTGCTGATACTGCCAGCCTCAACACAGTGACACTCCCCATGAACCTGCTGATACTGCCAGCCTCAACACAAACAGTGAGGCTCCCCATGAACCTGATACTGCCAGCCTCAACACAAACAGTGAGGCTCCCCATGAACCTGATACTGCCAGCCTCAACACAAACAGTGAGGCTCCTCATGAACTGCTGATACTGCCAGCCTCAACACAAACAGTGAGGCTCCCCATGAACCTGCTGATACTGCCAGCCTCAACACAAACAGTGAGGCTCCTCATGAACCTGATACTGCCAGCCTCAACACAAACAGTGAGGCTCCTCATGAACCTGATACTGCCAGCCTCAACACAGTGACACTCCCCATGAACCTGCTGATACTGCCAGCCTCAACACAAACAGTGAGGCTCCTCATGAACCTGATACTGCCAGCCTCAACACAAACAGTGAGGCTCCTCATGAACTGCTGATACTGCCAGCCTCAACACAGTGACACTCCCCATGAACCTGCTGATACTGCCAGCCTCAACACAAACAGTGAGGCTCCTCATGAACCTGATACTGCCAGCCTCAACACAAACAGTGAGGCTCCTCATGAACCTGATACTGCCAGCCTCAACACAAACAGTGAGGCTCCTCATGAACTGCTGATACTGCCAGCCTCAACACAAACAGTGACACTCCCCATGAACCTGCTGATACTGCCAGCCTCAACACAAACAGTGAGGCTCCCCATGAACCTGCTGATACTGCCAGCCTCAACACAAACAGTGAGGCTCCCCATGAACCTGCTGATACTGCCAGCCTCAACACAAACAGTGAGGCTCCTCATGAACCTGATACTGCCAGCCTCAACACAAACAGTGAGGCTCCTCATGAACCTGCTGATACTGCCAGCCTCAACACAAACAGTGAGGCTCCCCATGAACCTGCTGATACTGCCAGCCTCAACACAATCTCCAAAAAGAGTAAAGATGTGAAGAAGAAATCGAAGCTGAGGTCATCATGAGTGCAGGGCATGAAAGGCCACAGAACAGGAGACTTTTTTTTCAATGCTGACCAGGATGAGGATGGTGTAGATGTTGCCTTGCAGTTCCACTCCTGTCTGAGAAGGTGTACCAAGGTTGTACTCTATGACTATGCTTACTGTCATAATGCATTCAGTGTCAATCAAGTGCAAGAGACAGATACTTTCAGTGTTAGTCATGCAAACTGAGCCACATTCTCAGAGATGCATCCTGTTAGTGAATGAAACTTGACTGCGTACATCCAGTCTTCTGAATTAAACCTATCTAGCAAACTCAGCTCTGGATAGGAGCCGGTCAGGGCAGAAAATCCCACAAGTAGATGGCTCTGATGGGAATCGAACCTATGATCTCCCAGCAGGGTATCTGCAACACTAACCACTGCGCTATGGCGGCATTAGTATATTTAGCATTAGTACCATTAGTATATTTAGTACCATTAGTATATTTAAATGGCTACATGCATTAAGACATTCTTTCATTGCTGATTTGTCAAAATCTACATATTTTCTCCATATCCTGCTAAAAGTTTCCATTTTCTAATTCCTTGAAATGCCACTTCATTTCTGCTACACCTTTCCCAACTCTTTCTAACTGCCTGACCCTCATTAGTTTATCACTTGAACTTTTTTCTTTTTAACTGGAAAAAAAACTGTCTTCTTTTTGTTTAACTACACAAAAAAGTAAGTGAATCTCATTCCAGTTTTTCTTATCATGTTTCTTGGGCTGAACCTTAACAGTGTTCATGTGCATGTCCGTGCACTGTGTCTATACATGCACTTGCTCTCTTTCCAAGTTGTGAGAGGCATGCTGAAGAGTAGTTTCATCAAAACAAACTGTCCTTATACTTAATATTGAAGCCTGTTCGGATGAATCCATTGCCACCCCCATCTTTTACATAAATTGAAAGCTCAATTGTTTCAATCATTATTCATGCCAAAGACACACATATAGAGAGGATCAGATTTTCTTATCATTCTGAAATAATGAACACTATCCTCCACCCACACCACCCCAACATAAATAAATCAAATTAAATCAAGTAAGCAAACAAAATGAAAATGGTATGATTTTACAACTTGTCTTCTTCACTGATTTCTATTCATACTTCCTCAACCAGAAACAGAGCTACCTGATTTTCTTGTAATACTGAATTTATCACGAACATTTTTAGACGTTCAAAAAACATAAAAAAACCCAAACCAAAACCAGAAAACTTACATGTGCTGCCTCTTCTTCCTCCCTGGCTTTCTGTACCCGTCTCTCCTCTGCCTGCTTCCTCATGTCCTCTACCAGCACCGTCAGCTTCTCCTGCAGCGCCGAGATGATGGTGAACACCATCACCATGCCCAGGTTCCTCTCAGCCTGCAACATGAAGGCACCACATCATGGCCCTCAACACTCTGCAGGGAAGCAACATTCAGGAAGGCAGAGGGAAACCGGGCTTCTGACTGAATGCAGCTTCATTCTGGACGGTCTGCTTGAGCTGATCAATGTTGATACCACCATGAAAAGTCCTTCCACTCTGCTTGCTGGCATTCATTGTGAATCAAGTAGCACGTCTATAGTACATCAGTTCATGTGGTTTGTAGCTCAGCTAATCATGACACACATCAGGCCTGCAAGAACTGAGGTTACCACACAAACTGAGTGCAAATCATTGGCTGTACTCAAGAGGACTGTGTCCATTCCTTTCCAACACTGATGCCACCACCACCACTACCATTACTATCACCACCACCATCATACCCTCCCTCCATATTTTCCACATTCCAGAATTTTCCACATTCCAGAAATCATATTTCTTTCATCAACTCTGGGATATCAGTAATGCCTTTTCAAGCAATAAATGGAATGCAGATCACTACTCACTGCTATGCATATTCTCAAAGTTGACTCAATACAAGAGTCAACATCAAGATGATTCAATAAATGTTTTCTGATTTTGAGTCTGAATCAGATCAAGAATCATCTGAAAAGCTGCCGACAGAGGTGGTTTTATCCTGGATCTTGAACTCCAACGGCATGTGTACGTACAGTGGGCAGTCACCCCACTCCTTGCTGTAGTGGAGCAGACAGCACGTGTACGTACAGTGGGCAGTCACCCCACTCCTTGCTGTAGTGCAGCAGACAGCATGTGTACGTACAGTGGGCAGTCACCCCACTCCTTGCTGTAGTGCAGCAGACAGCACGTGTACGTACAGAGGGCAGTCACCCTACTCCTTGCTGTAGTGCAGCAGACAGCATGTGTACGTACAGTGGGCAGTCACCCTACTCCTTGCTGAAGTGCAGCAGACAGCATGTGTACGTACAGTGGGCAGTCACTCCACTCCTTGCTGTAGTGCAGCAGACAGCACGTGTACGTACAGTGGGCAGTCACCCCACTCCTTGCTGTAGTGCAGCAGACAGCATGTGTACGTACAGTGGGCAGTCACCCCACTCCTTGCTGTAGCGCAGCAGACAGCATGTGTACGTACAGTGGGCAGTCACCCCACTCCTTGCTGTAGCGCAGCAGACAGCATGTGTACGTACAGTGGGCAGTCCACCCCCCTCCTTGCTGTAGTGCAGCAGACAGCATGTGTACGTACAGTGGGCAGTCACCCCACTCCTTGCTGTAGTGCAGCAGACAGCATGTGTACGTACAGTGGGCAGTCACCCCACTCCTTGCTGTAGTGCAGCAGACAGCATGTGTAGCTTCAGTGGGCAGTCACCCCCACTCCTTGCTGTAGTGGAGCAGACAGCATGTGTAGCTTCAGTGGGCAGTCACCCCACTCCTTGCTTTAGTGGAACAGCAGATGTGTAGCTTCAGTGGGCAGTCATACAACTCTCTGCTGTAGGGAACGGCAGATTCAGACAGCACATGTTACCAGGGCTAGACAAAGTCAGTACCCGACACAAAGTGAAGGTAGATGTAGATTTCAAAGCCTGTCCGGCAACTTGAAAATTTGCTGCCTGCACCACTAGTCATTTACATGAATTTCTTTTTTTTTTCAACTAGTGCTTTAAATTTTAATCTGAAAATGCAGCTGACATTGTCATTCCCATTTGCTGCACTCAAAAGTGATTCTTAGGATAATCCTACTGGCTCTACAGAAATCGTCTACAGACAATACCCTCCAGCTTATACTAACAGGCCATTGGTGAGTCAGCTGCTAAACATCGTCTACAGACAATAGCCTCCAGCTTATACTAACAGGCCAGTGGTGAGTCAGCTGCTAAACATCGTCTGTAGACAATAGCCTCCAGCTGATACTAACAGGCCAGTGGTGAGTCAGCTGCTAAACATCGTCTGTAGACAATAGCCTCCAGCTCATACTAACAGGCCAGTGGTGAGTCAGCTGCTAAACATCATCTGTAGACAATAGCTTCCAGCTCATACTAACAGGCCAGTGGTGAGTCAGCTGCTAAACATCGTCTCTAGACAACAGCCTCCAGCTCATACTAACAGGCCAGTGGTGAGTCAGCTGCTAAACATCGTCTACAGACAATAGCCTCCAGCTGACACTAACAGGCCATTGGTGAGTCAGCTGCTAAACATCGTCTCTAGACAATAGCCTCCAGCTCATACTAACAGGCCAGTGGTGAGTCAGCTGCTAAACATCATCTGTAGACAATAGCCTCCAGCTCATACTAACAGGCCATTGGTGAGTCAGCTGCTAAACATCGTCTCTAGACAATAGCCTCCAGCTCATACTAACAGGCCATTGGTGAGTCAGCTGCTAAACATCGTCTGTAGACAACAGCCTCCAGCTGATACTAACAGGCCATTGGTGCATCAGCTGCTAAACATTGCTGTAGACAACAGCCTCCAGCTGATACTAACAGGCCATTGGTGAGCCAGCTGCTAAACATCGTCTGTAGACAACAGCCTCCAGCTGATACTAACAGCCACTGGTGAGTCAGCTGCTAAACATGGTCATAGACAATAGCCTCCAGCTGATACTAACAGCCATTGGTGAGTCAGCTGCTAAACATCGTCTATAGACAATAGCCTCCAGCTGATACCAACAGCCATTGTTGAGTCAGCTGCTAAACATTGTCTATAGACAATAGCCTCTAGCTGATACTAACAGGCCTTTGGTGAGTCAGTGCAAAGTCGTCATCATATCTATCACTTTACCACTGAAGTCTTCACTCCAGTTTAATGATATGAAAACATCTCTTGAATCATTACAAAAAAAAAAACCCAGTTTCAAAACAGTGAGCAAACCTGGACAGAGAGAGAGAAGGCAGGTGGGGGTGGGGGGGGGGGGAATGATTAAATGGCATGAAACGGACTCTTGCAACAGGGCATTGTCACTCCGCATTGGAGAAAATGACTGTCATCTTTCTACCTTCAATACTGCGCAGTGTGAAAACGAAATGTTAGACCAGAATTTCCAGATCATCTGTTGAACTTGGTTTGCTTTCACCTACAATGCATCCTTCCTACTGAACAAAAAAAATGTTAAAAAAAAGAAAAAATAAGATGTGGTGACATATTTCTAATTGCAGGCTAATAAAAGCTTCAACAGGCTAGTGAAAATTTTGATATCTAGGCTGGCTGGCTAGGTAAAAAAGAAACAAATTAAAAAAGAAAAACTTCTTGAGTCCTGGTTATGGTACTGAAGAGTGCAGGAGATGACAGTCACAATAGGGTTAGAAACTTCCTGGCTTTTTCAATGTCAGGAATAATTGAAACATTCAGCTGACAAGCAGCTTGCAGAATTATGTCCTAAGCATTGCAGTCAAACGGTGTGTGACTACCAAAATGCTTTTGTTTATTCAGACAAAACATTGCTTTGGGTGTTTTTTTTTCCCTCCCCCCACCTTTTTTTTTTCTATGTCAAATGATAATAGTTTAAGTGTGCAGGTCTCCAAAAATGTTACTTGCAGCAGCTGGAGTGGGTAGTGTGTGTGTGTGTGAGGGGGGGGGGGGGGGGGGTGAGGGATGACAGGATGGAGTGGGGGTTAAATCTCTTCATTTTACCTGATGAGAACCCTGCATCAGTAAGGACTCACCTCCTCCTTGAGGAACTCCAGGATCATGTCGATCTGGTCGTCTTCCAAACTGTCTGTGGTGGCCAGCTCCATCAGTGGGGGTTCGTCAGGGTAGGTGGAGGTGTAGGTGAACTGCACGCTGCACCCCACTGCAACACATTGGACACATGTCACTGGGCACCCCACTGCAACACATTGGACACATGTCACTGCGCACCCCACTGCAGCACATTGGACACATGTCACTGCGCACCCCACTGCAGCACATTGGACACATGTCACTGCGCACCCCACTGCAGCACATTGGACACATGTCACTGCGCACCCCACTGCAGCACATTGGACACATGTCAATGGCTCTGATGGGAATCAAACCCAGGACCTCCCAACCCACAATCTGCTACCCTAACTACTGCACCATAGCAGCTCATATATTTTGTAACATATTTTCTAACATTGTCTAATTATCTTATTGTGTTTTTTCATCTTGCTTTCAACACTGCACATCATCATCATCATCCATTTGGACGGCCCCAATCAACTGGTTGATTACCATGCCGTACTATGGAGGTTGTGCCGAGATGGAAAGCCAATGTAGGAAGATAAAGACCTACGACAGTGGAGAAACATAAAAACTGGGGGAGTCCTACTCTATGTGGGTTTTATCAGCAGACTACTGTAATTTTCCGCTCTTCATCTGGAAATGAGTTCCAGATTAGCTGATCCTGGTTTGCCCTAATAGTGAACAGGCCCAAAAATAACTTTTAAACAAATCACAATTTTACTAGGGAAAGAATGGGATGGGGTGGCGACCTAATCCTACCTACACTAACTAACTATTTTTTAGTTTTGTGGGACCCTTGACATGAGAGTGTCAAGGGTTCCAGTCTTCATCTCCGTCTCCGGCAGGTCGTTCCAGTCCCGGATGGTGTTTGGAAGGAACGCATGTTGTTGGTACTGTGTTCTACACTGCATTAGGCTGAGTTGCTGCTCGTGTCCCCTTCTCTGTCTGGTAGGAGCAGGTGTCAGCTTGTCTCTGTAGAGCGCCGGACTTGAGATCCTGGGGTTGCTGGTTCGAATTTCGGTACAGGGGGATTTTTCCCTCAGAGTTAACATTGGTTCTGACTCCATTCCCCATACAGTCCTTTGAATGAGACTATAAACCGAGGTTCCATGTGTGAACGCACGCACAACTTCTTGCACACACGTAAAATCCAATCACCAACTTTCGGAAGAGGCCACTTTGGCCGTTGGTATGGATAACACGTTACACATAGCATGCACCTTCCCTGAAGATGGAGTATGGCTGCCTTAATGGCGGGATAAAAAAGTCATACACACAAAACTCCACTGCCTGTCTGTACAGGCAGTGTCCACAGGAATATCAGCCTGTGTACGCAGAAAAAAAAAAGAAAAGCTTGTCTCTACATGAAGGGACAATAGCCTGGCTGTCATGAGTTGGCCAAATGTTCTCGAGCATTTAGGCAAATTAAGTGTAGTTTTGCTGTTGTTGAGAGCAAGTTCCTTGGGTTCTTCAAGTGTGCGAACTCAGGCATCACCAGTGGGGAATACCCCAAGTTATATACTGAAGGAGGGACAATTACTAGGAAGTGTTCTGCATATCCGAGGCACAGTGACAAGTAGTTGCCGACCTGCCGGTCCTTGGTGAAGGAGAATGTCTGCCACTGGCTGGCTATTCACTGGGTTCTCCAGTGGGGCTGAAAGGAAGGCGATCGTGTCAGGTGACCGTCATGGGTAGGCGACCGTCAGCCTGCAGGCAGAGTACAGCGACCATTCAGTCGTCCTTGTTCTGAGGAATGAATGGAAGGCTTCGGCCTATTGAGTGGTTTCCACCTTGTTGTCTATAGAGGTAGTAACTACTTGAAGCATCAGTCCTGGCTGGTAGAGAAGTCCAGGCTGTTAGTAAAATGGGTAGCTTCGGGGAATCGAACATGAGTTTGAATAGGAGGTTATGCATTAACCACTTGGTACCCAAGTCTTTGTTGGTGCTAGCAGCTGTGGTGTGTGTGTATGTGTAGGTGACTAGTGATTCTATTGGCGGAATAAAAATAACTTGGGGATTTATTGGTACAAATCGTGTGATGGGTGTGTGCCAGTGGTTCCATTGGTTGAGCCAGTTAAACTCGGGTTCTCTCTTGTTTGAGAATGAATATAAGGTGCTTGGAAAACCCCGTCTTGCTGTGGGCTCAAGAAAATACAGTGAGAAGCAGAGGTTTGCTGTCACCTCATTGTCTCCTGGGTGGGGACGTAAGACAGTGGAGGTTGCTGTAGCCTCGGAGCCGACGATGAGAAGAATTGTCTCCCGTGTGGGGACAGTCGACAGCAAGATGTGTCAGCCTGTTGGAGCCTAGACAGGGAGCTGCCAGACAACGGTGGGGTGTTTGCAGCCAGAGAAGACCTATGGGAGAGGCGGACAGGAGCCCTTTCCGTGGAGAGGGCGAAGTGCGGTGGAGTCCAGGAGACTCGGTGTGAGGGCGCAACTCAAGCTACGTTGCACATGTCCCCCAACTGGGACTTGGCCAATCGGGAGGACACAACAGTGTGGCAGCTTCAGCTCGTGGTCGCACAGTGGGATGAGAGAAACTGACGGTCAACCAAGGAGTGCTGGCAAGTTATGGACGTTTCATTTGTTCTTAAGTTTATAAGTTTGCGAACAGAATAGTGGAATATTGTCTTTCCTGGTTAAGTAAGAATAACTGAAGAACAGGGGATGCGTTTTATGAGACTGTCTGTATGATGTTTACATTTTTGTATGATACAGATAAGTATGTTGTGTAGTGACGGGTGGGGGCTCGGAGTCAAGTTAAATAAAATTTGATTATTTTCTATGAAATGTTATTGGTTTCCCGTCACCTTTGTGCGGGCCCGATGTGAGTGACAGAGTGCGTGTGCCTATGCAAGAGCGCATTTTGGTTGTGTAAACGTAAATGCTTCTGTCTATACCCTCCCTGCATCCCTGCATATGATAATCATATTTTAATAATGAGGGGGAGCGTCGGAGACCCGTCACACTGGCCTTCCAGAATTTTGCGCAGCATAGCCAGTCTTGAGTCTTTTCTGCACTGTTGAAGAGAAGGCCACCCCAGTTTGTCAGTCATGGCGGTGACACTTGACATGTTGTGGTACCGATTTACGACAAACCGAGCGGCCCTTCGCTGTACTGCTTCAAGTTGCTCAATGTTACGCTGTGTATACGGGTCCCACACTATGCAGGCATACTCGAGTATGGGGCGGACAAGGGTCTTGTAGGCAGTTCTTTTAACTGGTTGCACATTATTTTCTAATGGATACAGTACCAGAGAAAATGTACTCAAGGATTTGTCTTGTGTCGATGGCACTCTAATCTTCATAATTACCCACCAGCATGGAGCTGGTGTGGGTGACATCAATGGATGCATGCACAATCGCTGCATGTCTGAGGTTATACTCACCGAGTCTTCAAAAAAATCAACCCACTAAAACTGCAGGTTGTCTGAGGTTATACTCACCGAGTCTTCAACAAAATCAACCCGCTAAAACTGCAGGTTGTCTGAGGTTATACTCACCGAGTCTTCAACAAAATCAACCCGCTAAAACTGCAGGTTGTCTGAGGTTATACTCACCGAGTTTTCAACAAAATCAGCCCGCTAAAACTGCAGGTCATGATGAAGGAACAATGACAACATGAAGTCACCAGCACTAACAGGTCATCTGACTGGCTACACACTGAAACACTGAATCTGTCACAACTCATCACTAATGTTGTTTTACAGCTCAGAATCTGTCACAATTCATCACTAATGTTGCTTTACAGCTCAGAATCTGTCACAACTCATCACTAATGTTGCTTTACAGCTCAGTCACAGTGCTCAGTAAGAACCTGAGTTCAAATCTGGGCTGCCTGCACGACTTTTCTACATTTCTTTAAACAACACTTCCATTATTCCAGACAAAAAAACAAAACACAAAAACAAAACAAAAACAAAAAAACCAAAGAAACCCAGATCACAATTTATGATGTCTGATTTTCATTGTTGGACCGTGACCTTTAAACCCTGGTCAAGACACCAACCAGCCTGTCAACGATTCACCAGGACAACAGGAGGTCTCCAAGGCAACAGCCAAGCAGCTGTATGTTTGTGTGTGTACATTCAAACTGTGTGGATGTATACACCCATGGCAACACACAGCCAACAGATTAATCCGGTGTGATCGTAGCCAACAGATTAACCTGGTGTGATCGTCAAGCTAAATTGGCAGCTAATTCTTAACGTGCTCACTAAAATGTGAATTCAGTGAGTGACATCATAGTACTGATCCCACAGCAACTTAATGGGATGAAGGTCTTAGCCAGATCCACAGTACACCCCTCCATAAGTGAATGATGCACATGAAATGTACTAGAAAGGAGTTGAACACTGTATGGGAAGAAAACAAGTACTGGCCATAGGGGAACTTAAATGAATGCACAAAACAAAACAACATGAATAAAATGACATGTTCAAACATTTCTGTATATGATGATAGTATACAAATTCTTTACTACCTCATTCCTTACAAACAGTATCAATGATGTAAACACATGCAGTCAGCTCACAACAATTTTGTTTTCACATCCACAATTTATGCTTTTCAGAGATGACACAACAAAAGGTACCTTTTGTAGGAGTATCATCGCTGGCGTCTTGATATTGGCCATCTTCCGAGTCTTGTGATGCCACTTTCACAGTGAAAACGTGGTGGGGACTATCTTGTAAGACTGAAACAAAGGAACCACTTTTACAGTCAAAACATGGTGGGGACTATCTTGTAAGACTGAAACAAAGGAACCACTTATACAGTGAAAATTTTATTACCATATATAGGACTGAAACAAAGAAACCATGTGAAAATATGGTGAGTACTACCGTATGACTGAAACAAAGGAATCTACCTTTACAGTGAAAACACAGATAGGACTATCTTGTATTACTTAAAATTTAAATCCAGGAATCTACTTTCACAGTGAAAACATGGAGAGGGCTACCTTGTAAGACTGACACTAAACAATCAGTCCACAGACTGATCATCTTATATCCAGTAAATGTAATCCAAAGTTACCAGTACAATACCAAGTAACAAATTTCAGGCAATCGTCATACAGATTCACAGGAAAGTCAACTTTTGGTAACCTGGATTCAGATCAACTGATGCTGACAAAAGAATCTACAGCAGCCTATGCTGAAATCTACAAGTGCAAAAACTACCATTTCCACTGCTCCTGCACCCATTAGGCAATAGGACTTCCACCTTTCATTATTAATAGGTTTTCAATGTTCTTGTTATACACCTTACCATTCACACTGGGGGCAGGGTGTTGGGACATACTTTTCTTTTTTGTTTTGTTTTGTTTTGTTTTTCAACTTCATGCCTCAGCAAATGGTGATTCACTGATAGCCTGATAACAAAATGCGTCATTCAATGAAACTGAACATAACTGCTTCCTTTGCCAGTGAGTGAGTGAGAGAGAGAGAGAGAGAGAGAGAGAGAGAGAGAGAGAGAGAGAGAGAGAGAGAATGTGTGTGTGTGTGTGTGTGTGTGTAAGTGTGTGTGTGTGAGTGTGCTTGTGTAAGTCTGTGTGTGTGTGTGTGTGTGTGTGTGTGTGTGTGTGTGTGTGTGTGTGTGTGTGTGTTTGCACATTATTGTGAGGATGTGCACGTGTGTGTCACTGTGCATCCCTTGAAATAACTTTGTTAAAATCAAATACTGATGACACATGCAAAAGAAAGATGTTAACAAAATGCAGTCTTTTGTATTTTGCTGAGAATAGTTTATTTCCAAAAGAACTTAAACGTTACCAATAAATTTAGGTGCAGTGTCTAGCTCTCGCAACAGCCTATCAGAATGAACACATGTGACATTAATACAATAATAGACATATGTGCAGGTAAATTTTGATGTATGTACCTTAGTCTAAAATTTCAGAATGCATTAGGCAATTTGATTACATACATGATGCCCAAACTGAATGGGATGATGTGATAAACACAACCTCTATAAAGAAATCTTTAGTCTCAATCTAAAAGCAGAGAAGAAACACTTGTCACACCATGAAGAATGAAGTCTCCAACAAACTTGCACCAATGCCCAAGAAGGTTGCTTTGTTCCAACAAAACTCAGTTGCCTAACGTCCCTTTAGTTTTCACTGCAGATTCCACCATGCACAGCACAGCATTCCTAAGGACCATACAGGGGAGAACTTGCTGCCAGAAAACAATACACTGTTAAATCCAGCAACCCACTCTGGCTCCATGACAGATCTGATATGCAGATATTTTCGGTTTCTTGAATTCCAATTCAATTTTAACTCTTATCTTCACACCATCACTCTGGACTGTATAATGGTGAACATTTCTTTATTTCAATCATCAGATTCAATACTATGAGCACTGTTTTGAAACGTTACACAGATAATCTTTTTTTTTGGCAGGAAAAGTTCTCCTCTTCCTGGTCCATGCTAGTGGTACTATTAACAATTCACAGTGACCTAACATGGGAGATGATTGCAGAACTGGTAGATGCATAGTCATTATCATGTGCAGTCATCAGAAAATCAAATATTATAATTTTTTACTTTTAAAATAAATTGAAGAATGAAACGGATAAATTTCATTCAATAAATTAACTTGCACAGTTGCAGGCTGGCCGGCGTGGCCGCTTGTGCATCAAGCGGATCTTGACATCAGAGTAGGCTGCTGAATTTAACAGCAGTCAGTAAGCAGTGTGCTGGCTCTAAGTTCACTCAGTGCCTTCAGGGATTTTTCAAAGATTTTTTAGGTTAAATCCAACATCAGTGGCATAAACCTCCAGCACCTAAAATGTTAAATTCTTTGTAGCTTAACTATCGTAAACCCTATTTTCATCCGCTGTAACACGCCATGAAATCTTAAAAATACATGTTACATGTTGAATCATTACTTCGAAACTGCTCTGCTAGTCTTCTCACTTGCCAGAGCTGACTAATTCTTGACCCCTAGAAATCTACTAGTAGAATGTGCACATCACAAAAAAAATAAGTGTGTGTGTATGAAAGAGAGAAAGAGACAGAGACAGAGAGAGAGAGACTGTGTGTGTGTGTGTGTGTGTGTGTGTGTGTGTGTGTGTGTGTGTGTGTGTGTGTGTGCGTGCATGCGTGTGTGTGTGTGCATGTGCGTGTGTGCACATGTGCACTTGCAGGAGGCATGCAAGCAATAGGAAGTATGTTTAGTCATCTTTTGCATTAATTACCTTCAGTCGATTTCCTGTTTGGGGACCAAAAAAAAAACGCAAACACCCAAATGTCACAGGTACCTTCAAACAAGGTGGCTTAATGCAGCAATTCTGGCTACTCTGATTTGAAACACTGTTTCTCCATGCAGATGATATGAAATGTGAGCCATCACATTTTACAGTAACTGAGAATACACTAAATTAAAGTTGAACCCAATTAGCAACCCTTTCCTTCTTCTTCCTTCAGGCAAACATCTTTGGCACGATGAAGACTGCTTCACACAGAAGGAGGGGAGCAGAAAATGAGACAAAACAAATAAAATGAGCAACAAAATAAAAAAAGAGCCACAAAGTGCTGCCACATGTGAAGCTGCTGGCAGGCCATATGCCTTTTAAGCCCTGTATAAATGGAGCCCTAGCACAGCCCCACACATCACCTTTAATATAAAGCCATTTCCTGGCCCTCAAAGCACATCATTCGACCAAATAAGAGAAAACAATATTTGGGAGTTGGATGGGAGGGGAGGAGAAGTTGTTTTCAGACTTCATGTTGGAATGACGCCACAGATACTGCCTCCTCTGGGAGCACATTCCATTCAACAACTGTGTGAGGAAAAAAGATAAAATTTCTGGAAGTGTATAATGCATTCATGACAGAACAGCATATAGGTGGGACTGGGAGTTGGTACAGCGGGCTCAGTGTCTGCCTTGATTTGGGTTATGGAGCTCACTTGCAAAAGTTTGTTGAGCAGTGAAAGACATTACAAGCTGAACTGCGAGTCATTCATGAATTTTCCTGTATAATAACTATAATATTTAATAAGTGAATTTCTGGCACACCCACCTCCTGGCTTGCCTTGACACTGAACAGTCTGTAAGTTCTTTATAATATGCTTGACATGGACATCTTCTAACTTTGGCATGATAATCAAGCTTCAATTGTGGCCATTAACAGGCAGAACCAGAGCCTAAAAGTGGTCTGCCAATGTGCTAACTAGTCTAATGTACCAGAACAAATGTAAAATAAAACCATGTGTAATTATAATCTTACTTTCAATTTCATCTGGGTATATTGCCTCGAGAGCTTCAATCTCGTTTCTTTGCTCTTCTTCGTAATCCGTCATTTTGGTCGAAGGCTAGGAACAAAAACGACGCAGTCAACAAATATCAAGAGGAGCCAGTTATCAAGAAGAGCCAGCCGTCATCTCATGTGCGCAGCCATAGTACCGGAACAGTGAACAAGCCACAAATGAATTAGAGTTCTTCCCCTTGGAGAGTCACGAACACACAGCTTGCACTTCTACAGGCGTAATCAAGCCAACAACCAGATTTCTAAGTCGGAAAATGTGCGACGCTCACACTAATTAGACCCAAACCCAGACCCTAGCGTAATGACGCTCACACTAATTAGACCCAAACCCAGACCCAAGCGTAATACAACCCTGATCCTCATTTGAATCTTGAACCGTTACTGTATCCTAAAAGACTTAATTGAAAATGTGATATACAACAAAGGGGATTATGATGCTATGCGAAAACACTTTGCAAAGATAGATTGGTCGCAAACTCAAAGTCAGGGGGTCGAGGAAACATGGTGCCTAATAAAAGAAAAAATATTAGATGGGGTGGAAAAGTTCGTACCAAAAAGAACAACAATTCATGATATCAGAAAACCAGGATGGATGACAACAGAACTGCTTATAAAAATTATGAACAAAAATAGAGCGTATAAGAAATACTTAAAAACACAAAAGGTGTATGATAAGAGAAGATATATAGAAATTCGAAATAAAACAAATAGTGAAATCAGAAAGACGAAACGTAATTTTGAGAAACGTATAGCACAGGAAAGCAAAGAAAATCCAAAGGCTTTTTGGAAATACGTCCGTTCAAAAACAGGAGTTAGGGATGGAATTGGCAAACTGAGATCCAAGGATGGTTATGCAGAAACGGACCTAGAGAAAGCCCAGATCCTAAATGATTTCTTCTGTGGAGTATTTACACAGGAGGACTGCACAAATGTCCCTAACGTAGAAGAAGTGATTGTAGGGGAATATTTAAATGAGATTCTAGTTACACCAGAAGCTGTGAAACAAAAATTGGGAAAATTAAATCAGAATAAATCCAAAGGCCCCGATGATATACACCCAAGAGTCCTTAAAGAGCTATCAAATGAATTAGCTCACCTATTGTGCATATTATTTAATAAATGTTTTAGTACTGGAAAGGTACCAGAAGACTGGAGGAAGGCAAACATTACTTGTATCTTTAAAAAAGGGGAGCGTAGCCAGCTGGGAAACTATAGACCCGTCAGTCTAACATGTGTACTTTGTAAAGTGGCAGAAAGCTTTGTTAAGGAACATGTATACTCTTTCTTGGAAGAGAAGAATTACTTCAATGATTGCCAGCATGGCTTTAGAAAAGGTAGATCGTGCGTAACACAACTACTACAAGTAACAGAAATCTTATCCAGTAGAGAGGACATGGGAGAGAGTACAGATATTTTATACCTTGACTTTCAAAAGGCTTTTGATAAAGTTCCACATAAAAGGCTAATGATGAAAATAAAAGCAGCTGGAATCAGTGGCCCACTTCTTGATTTTATTAAGGATTTCTTAGCAGATAGACAACAAAGGGTAAGGGTTGAGGGGGCATACTCGGACTGGGCAAAGGTGAGGAGCGGCATACCTCAAGGTAGTATCTTAGGTCCGTTGCTGTTTATCATTTTTATAAATGATCTGCCGGACAGTATTAAAAGTTACTGTAAAATTTTTGCCGATGACACAAAGATATTTGGTAAACCAGGTATTGAACTACAAGAGGATCTTGGAAAAGCTGTGGAATGGTAAAAAAAAAGTGGCAAATGAGTTTTAATGCACAAAAATGTAAGGTATTACATATGGGAAGTAAAAACCCAAAAGTGATATATAATATGAGAGATAATAAAGGAGACTTGGTTGATGTGACAGAGACTGATGCTGAAAAGGACATCGGTGTGACATTCAATTCGGACTTAAAGTTTGATACCCATATACAAAACATTGCCCAAAAAGCAAACATGATGATTGGACTAATAAGAAGATCTTTTTCATACATGGATGAGGATATGTTTAGAACATTATATGCAACATTGGTCAGATCAATACTGGAATATGCACAAATAATCTGGGCACCATGGTTAAAGAAACATATAACAACCCTAGAGGCAGTACAGAGAAGAGCGACAAGACTAGTGTCATACATAAAGGACTTAACATATGAAGACAGACTGAGACATTTGAATTTGTTTTCACTAAGCTACCGAAGAAGAAGAGGGGACCTGATTCAGATGTACAGATTTATCAAGGGAAAGGACAACATTGACATAAACGAATTAGTGACCTTTAATAAAGGTAACAGAACACGTGGACACACCTTTAAGTTAAAAAAATTAAATGGAATAAAAAATCGTAGAAAGTATCATTTCTCTAGAAGAGTCTTTCAAGACTGGAATAGGCTTAGTGATGATATAGTCCTGAGCACCAGCTTGGATGATTTCAAAGGCAAAATAGACAAATTTTTTTCAAGCACACATTGGTGCACAAAATAGACCACATTTGCCAACGACTGGAAGCAAGTGAGGGAGCCCATAATAAGCCGCGAGGCTTAGGGCCCATACCTGGTACCTGATACCTGAAAAGCTGTCCTGGGAATGCGGGAGTAATGGAGTTGTAGTCATTCCCCATCGAACGTCCACCTTCGTGACTTGCAACGAATCAGAATGAAATTGTACGTGATTACATACAACCAAACCAATATAAACAATAAATAAATGACTCTAAAAAACATAAATCTACTGCATAAAATCCTGCAAAAAAAATCTACATAAATCCCCTGTCCATAAAAACGTTTAGAGGGAAATACTCAACACTGGAGCGGAAATTGATACAATCAAGCCCGGCAGTCGCTAAAACGAGCGTAACCCCGAACACCCATTTGCGTTTACTTGTGGCATATCAACCCATATCGTACCGACAACACAGATCAGAAGTTCTCCACTGCTTGATTGTGAGAAGGCATGCAGCAGTAGACAAATTGTTAGTTGAATATACCCATAATAACATAAGCAAATTTTCCGAAACAGAACCGCGGCTGTATGGTAGACTATAAATTATCTGTTCTGTAACATCAGTATAAAACAGAACATGATATTATTAACACCTACAAATACCCCAATACTTTGCTAAGTGGACAAGCTATAAGGATGAATTAGGGAACTGGTACGTGATCGTATTTGGCTTCTGTAGACTGGCTCGCTCGCCTCAAGTTTCTTCAGTCACTTGCTTCTGTTGCAAAAACGAAAGATGGCTCCCATCATGATTCTCCAAAAGACAGAGGGAAGAAGAAATCTGTCACCGGCAGACGCCAACCGAACCCACTTAACTGGTGACTGAGAATCCTGTGGTGACTGAGAGTCCACTGGAGACTCTGAAAATATAACACCAAAGGCCGAATTGGAGGCGTTATGGTGATAAACTACTGTTTCAAAAATAACTACTGTTTCAAAAATAATTTGCTGTTATCAATGACTGAACACGCCATATCAGTGCAAGAAAATGTCAATGTGTGAAAGATTTGTAATGTACTCATGAATGTGTGAAAGATTTGTAATGTACTCATGAATGTGTGAAAGATTTATAATGTACTTGTGAATGTGTGAAAGATTTATGATATACAGTGTATGTGTGTGAGCCAGTGTACATCTCATATGATTATATGCACTTTTTTGGAGGAGTGGGTGTCTCCTTTTCTGTTCTGTTCTGTGTGTGTGTGTGTGTGTGTGTGTGTGTGTGTGTGTGTGTGTGCGTGTGTGTGCTCACGTTTGCGCGCATGTGCATGTGTGTGTGTGTGTGTGTGTGAGAGAGAGAGAGAGAGAAAGGGAGGGAGAGAGAGAGAAAGAGAGTGCATGCATGTGTTCATGTGTGTGTATGTGTTTGGACATCAGTGTGCGTTTAACAAACAAAAAAGTTAAAGAAACTGTGTGTGTGTGTGTGTGTGTGTGTGTGTGTGTATGCATAAGCATTTGTGCTTGCCTTTGTGTGTGTGTGTTTGTGTGTGTGTGTGTGTGTTATGTTTGTGTGTGTGTGTGTGTGTGTGTGTGTGTGTGTGCATTTGGACGTGCATGTGTTTGTGCGTTTGGAGGAATGTGTGCATTTGAAAGGAGGGAGGGGAGGAAGGGTTGGTTGAGGTTGTGTGGTGAAGGCTGGGAACAAGAGTTATTTCTACATTTTTAATTTAGGCCAGCTCTCTTGCAACTCATGGATTTCTTTTTTAATCTATCAGTTTGAATCTGGTAGATTGGAGTTAAACATATGATTCTATGAGCAAACATCAGTCTTTATTATAAAATAAAATGTGCGATTAAAAAACAAACATAACCCATACCCCCCCCCCAGCCCCCTCCCCCCCCCCCCCCCCCCGAAAAAAAAAAAAAGTTCCTAGCCTAAGGAAGTTTCTGAAACAAAGCAAAAACTTGTTGATGATAAAACTGAGCCATGTATCCATGCGTTGTGCTGTTATTGTATGGCTTTATATACACATCTCTTTATATACACAAGCAAAAACTTGTTGATGATAAAACTGAGCCATGTATCTGTGCGTTGTGCTGTCATTGTATGGCTTTATATACACATATCTTTATATATATATATATATGTTAAAGAGTTTAGTAGTGGAAGAAATAAAGTACAGGCTAACAATTCCTCATTCCTCCATCATTGTATTAATGACTTGGCAAAGATTCGAGAGAAAAAAGAAATCACAGGGGGGTGGGGGAGAGGGGGTTGTGTGGGGTGGATGGGGGATAATGAAAATGAGAATGAAAAATCAGGGAAATATATTACAAATATCAAACCCTTCACTGGCACCCTATGGGGACCGTTGTAATCCATCTTGAAGACAGAACTCTTCCTATTGCCTGCACCGGGCTAGATCGGACTTGTCGGGGAGGCAGGGCTGATTTGTGCCTGTGCTCCCTTGGCATCAAATAGAGTATACCACAGACTACTTTCTGTGGAATTTCTCTCCACCATGGGTTCAAAAACAGAATATATGTATTTATATAATTTGTGTGTGTGCGCATGCGTGTCCGTGTGTGTGTGTGTGTGTGTGTGTGTGTGAGTATGTCTGTGTGTGTGTGCCGCATGTGCGTGTATGTATGTGTGCTTGTGCGTGTGTGCGTGCGTGCATGCGCGCCTGTGTATGTGTGTGTGTGTGTGTGTGTGTGTGTGCTTTTGTTTAAGTTTACAATGTACTGACATATCTACTTCTTGTGTTAGTCATACATATCAAGAGTCAAGTCATATTCAATACCAAAATGTAAACTGTGTGAGTTTGTTTGTGTGTACGAGGGCAACACACACACACACACACACACACAAAACAAGAGAGAGAGAAAGAGGGAGAGAGAGAGAGAGCAAGTAACCAACATACAGACAGACATAAAAGTAGACAGACAAAGAGACAAACATCCACGCAACTTGCAGGCCCAACAATGTGAGAAAACACCAGCGACATCCATAAAGAATTTCAGCCCAAAGTAAAAACAAAATCCAATGTTCGATACAATTCTTTTTTTCAAAATATTCCATCCAAATTTTTTTTGTCAAATAATTCATAACATATTTACCATCACATCACACATAGACAATCTTACATTAATGAATGGGATTGTCCATTGCATCAATTACCAGCTAACACTCGCTTTGTAACCATCACCATTTCAACAGCACAGCGACTCCACAATAGTTTGGTATTTAGATCTTCAACTGCACTTTTCTGGTCTGGAATTGGTTTGCCTTGTGTGCTGTTGTTGTCTTTCCTGTTGAAGAGTTCAGCGTTGATACATGGCACTATGTTGACATGTTCTCTGACTTTTACCGTCTACTGAGCACAGTTACTCAATTTTTTTTCTTTGTAAGCATTTGCATTTCAAATCACTAGATGCATGAGCAAAGGTGAAGGTAAACATCTGAATGCTTCCCACAGGCAAACGATAACAGTCTTCCATGGTGTCTTAACCATTTAACATTTTACTCATACATTTCAAGAGACTCTCTCAAACATCACCTCACTTACACTTTGACAAACATGACTCCTGTGGTGATAAGAGGTGTGTGTGTGTGTGTGTGTGTGTGTGTGTGTGTGTGTGTGTGTGTGTGTGTGCGTGTGTGTATGCTTGCATGAAAGATACACACGTGTGGTACTGTTGTTATTGCTTCTCTCTTTCCTAGTTTTTACTTTTCTGTCATCTTGACAGATTTTGACGATCTTTTGTCTTGTGACTGTCTGTGATAAAATGAGCTGCATGTTAGTGTGTAGTGTTTTCCCCCCAGTACAACTCATCTCTTACTATGGCATACAACAAAGAAGAATCAAAATCTAAATTTGATCATTTATGTAATATAACTATTTTTCTCTTACAATGGGTCAAAATAATCCATTGTGATTTATGTCTGATAATAGAAGTCATTTTACAATGAACATGCACATTTCAAATGAACAAGCTTTATCATTGTACCTTAGAAAAGAAATTGAGATGATTTTCTGAATTTAGATAACTTTCTATACAAAATTATATCTATACGTTTAGAGCACTTGTGAACACAAACAGGGCATCCAAACACATGCTTTTGCACAAACATGCAAGCTGCATGTATTTGTGTGTCTGCACACATACCCTCATACAATGTAAAATGTTTCATCTTGCTAATGCTCTCTACAACCATTCACCTACAACCTTTTTTTTTGGTTTCAATACTAACTGCAGATCAAATCAGAACTGTCACCTACAAACATGCAACACCATCAGAGACAACTGAAGTGAGATCAGTCCATGAGGTATAGTGCATGAGATAATATCCACTCGCTGGAATATGGGGAGACAAAATATTGCAAAACTTCATGAAATGAACAACAGCAGAACATCAAAGATGCACCTGTCATGCTCTGCTGGAGACATGGACAAGTTTCAGAAATACTGAAAGGTTGGTCATAACATCAACATGTACCTGTGTCACTCTGTTCTGCTGGAGACATGGACAAATTTCAGAAATACTGAAAGGTTGGTCATGACATCAACACGTACCTGTGTCACTCTGTTCTCACGTCATGCCACATTGTCGACAGCCCAGCTGACCACAAGGGCCAGATCAGGGCTGCGTTTGTGTATCACCGCTGATCTTAACATAAACACTCATCCACTGAGGGCACCTGTAATAGTTGCAGACAAAGAAACAAGCAGGATGCCTTCTGATGGTGCTTAATGCAATAACAGGGTGAAACAGAGCTGCACCTCCTGCAGAATCTGTCTTACCATGAAACAACACTGTATTAGAGTCTGTCTGGCTGACAACTCTACCACACAATTCTACTCCACAGTTCTACTAGCAAACAACTAAACTCTAGTCTCACCAGCTAACAACTCTACCCAAGTCTCACCAGCCAACAATTGTACCCAAGTCTTAACAGCTAACAACTGTACCCACCCACCCCCAACTCTTAACACCAATCAGCTCTACTTCAGAGTCTTACCTGGTATCAAAAAGAGCATTCAAATGTTTCACTGTACTCATGAAAGCATCCCATTATTTCATTTGTTTGATTTTTTTTTTACTTTATCAAATTTGTCACAATATATCACCAAAAAAAATCATCTATGACGGACAATTTCTGGCAGAGTAACACAGGTGCAAAGAAACTACAGGCCAACAACATTATTCTTGGCAAATAAAAAACCGGAGAAATATAAAGATTCAGTCCACTGTTTGTGAATCACCACATGCACATAGAAACACCCAGA
Source organism: Conus canariensis (assembly GCA_033310375.1). Classification (NCBI taxonomy): domain Eukaryota; kingdom Metazoa; phylum Mollusca; class Gastropoda; order Neogastropoda; family Conidae; genus Conus; species Conus canariensis. The sequence continues at coordinate 1,629,918 of CM065724.1, forward strand.
GATACAGCAGTGAAAACAGTATCCTGATCTACAGAACTTTGCAGTGCGCAGGGTGGTGACTGTGGTTGTATGATAGGGGCTCTTTGCCTGTCTGCCATGACAAATTGGCCTTCATCTGGTGATCCACATCTGTCTACCTCCCAGTGAACACAAACCTCTACACGTTCACTTGTGATAGCAATCCTCTTAAAGCCGCCAGAAGTGGTCTCTGACAGCAGTTCTGGAGCCACAAACCCTGGCAGTCAAGAATAAATGATTCAAGGAATAAATGATTATATCAAGCAAGTATGGTCAACACCCATACTGACCTATGGAAAACCTCTCCATATGGTGATCAAATAATAATGGATACTTATATAGCGCCTATTCTCGGCTAGAGACCAAGCTCTAATGCGCTTTACAATCAACACTCGCTTACACAACGGGCTGCCTACCTGGGTAGTGCCGACTGAAGAGCTGCCAGCTGGCGCTTCATTCAGTCGTTTCCCGTGTCATCCAGTCAATATCGTTCAATATTGTTCACTCAGTTTCTTTACTTCCTTCATTCTTTCCATTTCTTACGCAGGGTGCATGCTGTGTGTAGCGTGTCATCCATACCAACGGCCAAACTGGCCTACTCTTCCGAAAGTTGGTGATGGGATTTTACGTGTGTGCAAGATATTATGCGTGCGTTCACACACGGAACCTCGGTTTATAGTCTCATTCGAAGGACTGTATGGGAAATGGAGTCAGAACAATGTTAACTCCGAGGGAAAAAATCCCCCTGTACCGAAATGCCCCGGCGGAGATTCGAACCCGCAACCCCAGGATCACCAAGATTACGAGTCAGGCGCTCTACCAACTGAGCTATTCCGGCTTGCTTGCTTGATACCTAGATCAGACCTGTTTCCCCTTAAATGGCTATAGGCCTACCTTTCAACAGAAATGAGTGTGCTGTCTACAAAGAATGTGAAGAAATCTTCCAAGTTTTTGTAACAGCTGGGAAGTGGGTGGGGAGGAAAGGCGTGGAAAAGCTGGGGAGGTGGGGAAAGGGGAGTGGGGGTGGGGGGGACTTGTTTTCATCTTCCATCACTCAACACTGGTCAGAGATACATCTGATCCTGTAACAACTACAGTAACAAGATACATCTGGTCCTGTAACAACTACAGTAATGACATACATCTGATCCTGTAACAACTACAGTAACAAGATACATCTGATCCTGTAACAACTACAGTAACGACATACATCTGATCCTGTAACAACTACAGTAATGACATACATCTGATCCTGTAACAACTACAGTAACGACATAATCTGATCCTGTAACAACTACAGTAACGACATACATCTGATCCTGTAACAACTACAGTAGCGACATACATCTGATCCTGTAACAACTACAGTAACGACATACATCTGATCCTGTAACAACTACAGTAACGATAGACATCTGATCCTGTAACAACTACAATAACAGTATACATCTGATCCTGTAACAACTACAGTAACGATAGACATCTGATCCTGTAACAACTACAGTAACGACATACATCTGATCCTGTAACAACTACAGTAACAAGATACATCTGATCCTGTAACAACTACAGTAACAAGATACATCTGATCCTGTAACAACTACAGTAACGATATACATTTGATCCTGTAACAACTACAGTAATGATATACATCTGATCCTGTAACAACCACAGTAACGATATACATCTGATCCTGTAACAACTACAGTAATGATATACATCTGATCCTGTAACAACTACAGTAACAAGATACATCTGATCCTGTAACAACTACAGTAACAAGATACATCTGATCCTGTAACAACTACAGTAACGATATACATCTGATCCTGTAACAACTACAGTAACGATATACATCTGATCCTGTAACAACTACAGTAACGATAGACATCTGATCCTGTAACAGCTACAGTAACGACAAGTTCTTCCAGCACAAACGACTTTCAAACCTGATTCATTAGCATACCTTGACACAAACTGATGCCCTCTTGCCTGTTTTTGATTTTCAGACCTAAAGTCACTGCTACTCTTCCTATGTATCATTAGACATGATTGTACTGCCAACATTGCAAGGACTGGTTCTCACATTGTTAAATCGTAACATTTTTTTGCCAGTACAGAGTGGAAGTTCTGGGAGATAGTTCTGCTGTTCAAGGACTAGAAAGCAAAGTAAAAGAAGAGTGGCGGTGGGTGTGATAAGCAGACAACTGATGATGGCAGGGAGTTCAAGGTGGGTGTAATAAGCAGACAACTGATGATGGCAGGGAGTTCAAGGTGGGTGTAATGACAACTGATGATGGCAGGGAGTTCAAGGTGGGTGTAATAAGCAGACAACTGATGATGGCAGGGAGTTCAAGGTGGGTGTAATGACAACTGATGATGGCAGGGAGTTCAAGGTGGGTGTAATAAGAAGACAACTGATGATGGCAGGGAGTTCAAGGTGGGTGTAATGACAACTGATGATGGCAGGGAGTTCAAGGTGGGTGTAATAAGCAGACAACTGATGATGGCAGGGAGTTCAAGGTGGGTGTAATGACAACTGATGATGGCAGGGAGTTCAAGGTGGGTGTAATGACAACTGATGATGGCAGGGAGTTCAAGGTGGGTGTAATAAGCAGACAACTGATGATGGCAGGGAGTTCAAGGTGGGTGTAATGACAACTGATGATGGCAGGGAGTTCAAGGTGGGTGTAATAACAATTGATGATGGCAGGGAGTTCAAGGTGGGTGTAATAAGAAGACAACTGATGATGGCAGGGAGTTCAAGGTGGGTGTAATAAGCAGACAACTGATGATGGCAGGGAGTTCAAGGTGGGTGTAATGACAATTGATGATGGCAGGGAGTTCAAGGTGGGTGTGATAAGCAGACAACTGATGATGGCAGGGAGTTCAAGGTGGGTGTAATGACAACTGATGATGGCAGGGAGTTCAAGGTGGGTGTAATAAGCAGACAACTGATGATGGCAGGGAGTTCAAGGTGGGTGTAATAAGTAGACAACTGATGATGGCAGGGAGTTCAAGGTGGGTGTAATGACAACTGATGATGGCAGGGAGTTCAAGGTGGGTGTAATAAGCAGACAATTGATCATGGCAGGGAGTTCAAGGTGGGTGTAATAAGCAGACAATTGATCATGGCAGGGAGTTCAAGGTGGGTGTAATAAGCAGACAATTGATCATGGCAGGGAGTTCAAGAAATGACTTCAGAAGACAAAGAGAATGGGGACTGGGTATTGCACTCCATGAGGAAAGACTTTGGTGTACTACAACAGTTTTACAAACATTTTTTTATGAAAGAATGTAAGCTTGAAGAACATCTGTGAATGCTTGTCTTACAATCTTTGCCTTCACGAACATTATTTTGGGTTCGAAACATGTGAAACTCACTGACACAGGGAAGCAGCAACTGTGTCCTATTCCATTTCATACCCAACTTGCAGGTCTCATTCTATGGTTGGTTTGTACTGTGGGCATGCCTAACACATGTTCACAGAGAAAATCCCTGTGATACGCTGTGGTCAACAGTCATCAAAAATGACACCGTGTACATGCATATAAGGAATTCAGACTGGACTTCACCGTCAAACGTGAACTGAGACTGTGTGCAGACTTCAGACTAGGTTTCAAATGTACTTCCTCAAGGTCAGTGGCACACTAGGGTTACATCCCCTCTACCCTGTGGAGCATGACTTAGGATGGAGGACTGTGGGGAGCTGACTGTTAAAACTTCCATCACCGTCCCCCTGCCACCTCCATCACCGTCCCCCTGCCACCTCCATCACCGTCCCCCTGCCACCTCCATCACTGTCCCCCTGCCACCTCCATCACTGTCCCCCTGCCACCTCCATCACCGTCCCCCTGCCACCTCCATCACCCTCCCCCTGCCACCTACATCACCGTCCCCCTGCCACCTCCATCACCGTCCCCCTGCCACCTCCATCACCATCCCCCTGCCACCTCCATCACCCTCCCCCTGCCACCTCCATCACCATCCCCTGCCACCTCCATCACCGTCCCCCCTGCCACCTCCATCACCGTCCCCCCTGCCACCTCCATCACCCTCCCCCTGCCACCTCCATCACCCTCCCCCTGCCACCTCCATCACCGTCCCCCTGCCACCTCCATCACCGTCCCCCCTGCCACCTCCATCACCGTCCCCCTGCCACCTCCATCACCGTCCCCCTGCCACCTCCATCACCGTCCCCCCTGCCACCTCCATCACCATCCCCCTGCCACCTTCATCACCGTCCCCCTGCCACCTCCATCACCGTCCCCCTGCCACCTCCATCACCGTCCCCCTGCCACCTCCCATCCACCATCACCTCCCTGCCACCTCCATCACCGTCCCCCCTGCCACCTCCATCACCCTGACACCCTGCCACCTGCTTCACGTCACCGTGAACCTCAACTCGCTGCCACTCCTCAAGTCGCACCTAGGTACTCCCCCTGCCACCTTCATCACCGTGCCACTGCCAACTTCCATCACCGTCCCCCTGCCACCTCCATCACCCTCCCCCTGCCACCTCCATCACCGTCCCCCTGCCACCTCCATCACCGTCCCCCTGCCACCTTCATCACCGTCCCCCTGCCACCTCCATCACGTCCCCCTGCCACCTCCATCACCTCCCCCTGCCACCTTCATCACCGTCCCCCTGCCACCTCATCACCATCCCCCTGCCACCTCCATCACCGTCCCCCTGCCACCTCCATCACCTCCCCCTGCCACCTTCATCACCGTCCCCCTGCCACCTCTCATCACCTGTCCCCCTGCCACCTCTCATCACCATCCCCCTGCCACCTCCATCACCGTCCCCCTGCCACCTTCTGTCATGGAACGACGACATGTTAACGTTGAATGATGTCAACACAGTGAGAGGAACATCCGATGACTCGGTCATCCTCAATGACCTACTGTATGAACAAACACCCAGGTGATATCTATAGATTCACCTGAACGATCCATGTGCAGAACCTTATGACCAGGCACAAAACACACTCAAGCTACATTGTTGTATAAAGAGGAAAAACAAAGAGCATTGAAACAACACAACAAATGCCCATCTACCCTACTGGATTTCTTTCACAGTCTGCATCCCCCCTCCCCCTCCCCCCCCCCAGCCCCAACCTTACCATCCCACACACTGTGCCCAGGAAACAGGAGTTCCTTTGTGCCCTCTGCAAGCCCTCCCACACATTATGCATCAAACATGGATGAACACCGGTGTGTAGAATGCTGTCTTCATGAAAACACCATGAATTGTATTGGAGTGGAACCCCCCAACACAGACCCTCTCCTCCTCCAATGAACACTGGCATTTTCAGTCCCATTTTTCTCTTGGTCTACTCTAGAATGATCTCTAGTTGGATCTCTAGTTGGATCTCTAGATTAGTTCAGTTCAGGTTAAACACTACAGACCAGGCGACCACACAAAGCCTTCATATTGCAGTCAATGTGCACAGACAAAAAAAATCTGAACAAGAACACATGCAGCAAAGATAATATCCACATTTATACAGCAATTGACAACACACAATTTGCAGTTAGTGGTAGTTACCGGTAATTTCACTGGTTCAGATGATGAAATACTGACAAAGATATTGTCCACCATTCTGCGCATTGCTTTCCTTGTTGTTTGATGTAAGCATGTAGCACTACTAACTGATGAAAAACATTAGATTGTAACAAACACAACAACAAAACAAACAAACACCATGAAAGGAACAGGGTGGGAACAGATCTGCAGACTATTCACAGTGTTCAGTCTGACATGTTCACATAAGGAACAGTTGGAAGAACTCTGCAACTATTCCTAGTGTTCAGTCTGGACAATGTTCACAGTCTAAGGAACAGGTGTGGAGAGGCAGCAGACTCTGGCAGAACTGATTCCCATCCCCAGTGTTCAGTCTGGACAATGTTCACAGTCTAAGGAACAGGTGTGGGAAGCAGACTCTGCAGACTATTCCACCAGTTTCGTCTGACAATGTCACAGTCAGGACTGGAATAGTTCACATGTCTCTGGAAAGCAGTAAACAGGTGTGGGAAGCAGACTCTGCAGACTATTCTACCAGTGTTCAGTCTGGACAATGTTCACAGTCTAAGGAACAGGTGTGGGAAGCAGACTCTGCAGACTATTCCACCAGTGTTCAGTCTGGACAATGTTCACAGTCTAAGGAACAGGTGTGGGAAGCAGACTCTGCAGACTATTCCACTATGTTATTGACAATGTTCACAGTCTACTGGGACTTTCAAGTCATGAATGTTCACAAACAGGTGGAACAGATGCAAATAAGGTAGTGAAAGTTCAACTAAGGAACAGGTGTGGGAAGCAGACTCTGCAGACTATTCACATCAGCTACAATTCACATCTAAGACAGTTAACAGACTCTGCAGACATCCACATGTTTATCACAAGTCCGTTTACTATACAGTTTTCAGATTACCATCCAAACAGCTGGCAAGTGAAAAACAGTGGCTCAAAAAAAAAAAGAAGTAGAAGTTTCTAAAACAAAGGCAGAAGAGTGGGCAAAGACCTCAGTAGATGACAGGAAATTACACACACCACACACACACACACACACACACACACACACACACACACACACACACACAAAACCAGAGTTGTTTTTTTCTGTCTTGTTTTCCATGTCACTTCTGTGGCATGATGCCACACACCTCTTTCTGGCTCCCCATCCACACCCATACTCTGACTAGTCCTGTGCCCACAGCACCGGCAATCCACAGGAAGCAATGTCAAGTGGTCATGAGGCAACCCACACACCTCTTTCTGGCTCCCCATCCACACCCATACTCTGACTAGTCCTACTGTGCCCACGGCACCGGCAATCCACAGGAAGCAATGTCAACTGGTCATGAGGCAACCCACCAGAGGGGACACTGCACTGCAGCCGAGTCACTTCGGTGGTGTTGAGTGGTGTTCAGTGCTGCCTAATTTGATCCAACAAACACAGGACACCGTCCATAAAAATTGTTGAGTAGTGACGAGAGGGCGGGTGAGCACTGACCTCTCCATTCCGCAGCAGTTCCCGTAAACTCACCAACATCAGCAGCTATGACACAAGGGCTAAGACGTGGAGAGGAAAACGAAAACTCACCAACATCAGCAGCTATGACACAAGGGCTAAGACGTGGAGAGGAAAACGAAACCGAGGTCCCCATGAGAGCAAGGCATGAAGAGCCACAGAATGTGAGCCTTGAGAGAAACAAGAGTCAATCAGAGAGACAGGAAAAACATCACTGACACAGAACGTCTGGAAGGCCTGGTACACAGTGTGTACTGAACCAGTCCCTGGCATCTCTACACTGGCACACTGGCCTAGGAAAGACATCACTGACACAGAACGTCTGGAAGGCCTGGTACACAGTGTGTACTGAACCAGTCCCTGGCATCTCTACACTGGCCAACTGACCTAGGAAAGACATCACTGACACAGAACGTCTGGAAGGCCTGGTACACAGTGTGTACTGAACCAGTCCCTAGCATCTCTACAGTGGCAGACTGACCTAGGAAAGACATCACTGACACAGAACATCTGGAAGACCCGGGACACAGTGTGTACTGAACCAGTCCCTGGCATCTCTACACTGGCACACTGACCTAGGAAAGATCACTGACACAGGACGTCTGGAAGACCTGGTACACAGTGTGTACTGAACCAGTCCCTGGCATCTCTACACTGGCACACTGACCTAGGAAAGACATCACTGACACAGAACATCTGGAAGACCCGGGACACAGTGTGTACTGAACCAGTCCCTGGCATCTCTACACTGGCACACTGACCTAGGAAAGATCACTGACACAGGACGTCTGGAAGACCTGGTACACAGTGTGTACTGAACCAGTCCCTGGCATCTCTACACTGGCACACTGACCTAGGAAAGATCACTGACACAGGACGTCTGGAAGGCCCAGGACACTGTACTGAACCAGTCCCTGGCATCTCTACAGTGGCAGACTGACCTAGGAAAGACATCACTGACACAGAACGTCTGGAAGACCTGGTACACAGTGTGTACTGAACCAGTCCCTGGCATCTCTACAGTGGCAGACTGACCTAGGAAAGACATCACTGACACAGAACGTCTGGAAGGCCTGGTACACAGTGCATACTGAACCAGTCCCTGGCATCTCTACACTGGCACACTGACCTCTCCTTAAAAATGCCCACATTTAAGCCCTTGTTCTTCTGAAACGTTGTCTGTGTCGACACTAGACACTGACCTCTCCTTAAAAATGCCCACATTTAAGCCCTTGTTATTCTGAAACATTGTCTGTGTCTACCCTAGAGACTGACCTCCTGATAAAGAGTTCCTCCCATCACAGATTTTGTTCTCCCCAGAACATTGTGATCTGAAACTATGAGATCAACATCCAGTAAACTTTTGTAAAGACTGCCTCCCTTTAAAGACTGTTCCTCCCTTTAAAGACTGTTCCTCCCTTTAAAGACTGTTCCTCCCTTTAAACACTAATCCTCCCTTTAAAGACTGTTCCTCCCTTTAAACACTGTTCCTCCCTTTAAACACTGTTCCTCCCTTTGATTTGTCTGGGAACATGGCAGTCTGTGCCTGAACCAGACTGACCTCCTGTTACAGATTGCCTCCTTCCCTTTTTAGAGAACCTTTTTGTCTTTATCAGGTTTGCCCCCCCCCCCCCTTCCCCCACTGTTTTCCATGCATCACTCCATTCATCCTCCCCTCCCCTGCCCCCTTTCCTTAAAAGAAAGACACCCTCTCTTTGAAGAAAGACACCCTCTCTTTGAAGGAAAAGACACCCTCTGCGTTGGAAAGAAAGACCTCTCTTTGAAGAAAACCCCTCCTTTGAAGAAAACACCCTCTCTTTGAAGGGACCAGTTTGTAAGATGTTGGACGTACAATACATGACTGATTCCACACTGTTCATCATTCAATGAAAAACGCAAATAAGTAAAACAGAAGAGAAAAAAGAAAGAAAAAAGCAAGATAGAAAAAAACGAGGATTTTTTTAAACTGAGAAGAAGAACTCACATGCAGCACACGGATACAAATAAAATGTGTGACAGATCAGACTAATGTCAAATTCAGACAGAACATCACTGCAGCAGTCTCAATGTCAATGCCATTTTAACACGCTGAGAAAACAGGAGGATAAAAGCAGTTATGACCAAACAGTCCCAATCCTTGCAACAACAATCCTACAGGTATAAATTGAGAAGCTGTATTAAATGTTCATGATACATATCTCTTGAATGCCTTCTAACCATGTTCCTTGCGATCGGCGAGGTTTAAACCTATTGTGAAACTGCCATCCTCACAACATTGTGTTATTACTGTTACAAATATTACAACATTATTCTCTTCGTAATCTCATCCCCCATCTTTCTCTCATCGTTGCAGACAGCAATGTACAAGCATCGTAACATACTCTGTTTTGATTGTTGTTCCATATAGAATGTACAAGCATCGTACAACCTTGCTGTCTCTCACGATGTACAAGCATCGTAACATACCTGTTTGTTGTTGTTCTTCCACATAGAATGTACAAGCATCGTAACATACCCTGTTTGTGTTTTCTTCCACATAGAATGTACAAGCATTGTAACATACTGTTTTGTTGTTGTTCTTTCACTCAGAATGTACAAGTGTTGTAGCATACTCTGTTTTGATGTTGTTCCACTAAGAATGTACAAGCATCGTAACATACTCTGTTTTGTTGTTGTTCTTTCACTCAGAATGTACAAGCATCGCAACATATTCTGTTTTGTTGTTGTTCTTCCACTTAAAATGTATGAGCAACTGAAACACACATAGACAGACAGATGAAAACAGACCACCATTTTGAATGAACAGATTGCATAGACATTCTTGCTGCAGTGTCTATGTATAAGCAGCTGTCACTGTTGAGCAAAAGTTTGTTGGCACCGAGTCAAACCTGTCAATTCTTGGCATAACGGAATGATTATACACACTTCCACCAGAAACATTCATATGCATGTGCATGTTATGATCGCTGTTGATGCAAAGTAGAAAACACAGACAAGTTCTTCAAATGGAAGAATGTTCCTTAATTTACATATTGAAATGAAGATTCGAAGAACAACTCTGGAACTTAAAAAAAAAAAAAAAAATCGACATGCCCAGAACTTGTACCATGTAACATACAGGTTTGTCTCGGGTGTGTGTGTGTGTGTGTGTGTGTGTGTGTGTGTGTGTGTGTGTGTGTGTGTGTGTGTGCATGCATGAATGTGCATGTGAGCCTGTGCAGATCTGGATGACTTTATAATCTCAAAAAGTGCAAAAACATATGCGAACAGTCTTGCTGAGAATCCTTTCAGTCAAACACACTACTGACTTCAATGTGTGTGTTGTGTGGAGAACAGAAGAAATAAATATAACAAAACAGTGCTTATTATAGATGTTAACATCCCATGTTAATGTGATGCGGCACAACGTCACCAATGCCAGTACACTCAACATGACATGTTAATGTGATGCAGCACAATGTCACCAATGCCAGTACACTCAACATGACATGTTAATGTGATGCAGCACAATGTCACCAATGCCATTACACTCAACATGACATGTTAATGTAATGTGGCACAATGTCACCAATGCCAGTACACTCAACATGACATGTGAATGTAATGTGGCACAATGTCACAAATGCCAGTACACTCAACATGACATGTTAATGTGATGCAGCACAATGTCACCAATGCCATTACACTCAACATGACATGTTAATGTAATGTGGCACAAAGTCACCAATGCCAGTACACTCAACATGACATGTTAATGTGATGCAGCACAATGTCACAAATGCCAGTACACTCAACATGGCATGCTAATGTAATGCGGCACAACATCACCAATGCCAGTACACTCAACATGACATGTGAATGTAATGTGGCACAATGTCACGAATGCCAGTACACTCAACATGACATGTTAATGTGATGCGGCACAACGTCACCAATGCCAGTACACTCAACATGACATGTTAATGTAATGCGGCACAACATCACCAATGCCAGTACACTCAACATGACATGTGAATGTAATGTGGCACAATGTCAGTACACTCAACATGACATGTGAATGTAATGAGGCACAATGTCATGAGTGCCAGTATACTCAACATGACATGTTAATGTGATGCGGCACAATGTCATGAATGCCAGTACACTCAACATGACATGTTAATGTAATGCGGCACAATGTCATGAATGCCAGTACACTCAACATGACATGTTAATGTAATGCAGCACAATGTCATGAATGCCAGTACACTCAACATGACATGTTAATGTAATGCGGCACAATGTCATGAATGCCAGTACACTCAACATGACATCCTTCATTCTTTTCCACCCACTAACCCCCATCTCCCTCCCACCCGCACACATGCTAACAAATATGCATGCTTTCATGCGTACACACAACAAGCATGCTCATGCATAGGTGTGCATACACACTGACACATAGGGACTGGAACTGATTTGTATGAATTTTTTTTTGGTTGTACACTATTAGTGAGCAAGTACACACACACACACACACACACACACACACACACACACACACACACCACACACATACATACACACACACAATCGTATACAACTTGCGCTGCTTTGAAACAAACAAAACAGACTCACCAACAAATGAAAGATGGAAAGACTGTTGACTCCCACCCTTCCCAAAACTATGTTCAGAGAACAAACTTGGAACACACAAGCACAAGGAACCCACACAACAACTGCCATAGCAGTACACATCAAAACTATGTTCAGAGAACAAACTTGGGAAAACACAAGCACAAGGAACCCACACAACAACTGCCATAGCAGTACACATCAAAACTATGTTCAGAGAACAAACTTGGAACACACAAGCACAAGGAACCCACACAACAACTGCCATAGCAGTACACATCAAAACTATGTTCAGAGAACAAACTTGGAACACACAAGCACAAGGAACCCACACAACAACTGCCATAGCAGTACACATCAAAACTAATTTGAACGTTCTCATTTTGCCTTTTTTTTCCCTTGAATCCTTCACACGTTGATCGTAAAACAAAGTCCTGATGTACTAAGTAAAGCACAATATTGTGTATTGACATGCCTTCAAGTTTTCCAACGAACAATACTGTGTTCTCCAACCAATTTAACAGATCACTGGCCATAGCACATCACTCCGAATGTGATTCAGGCTTGTTCAGACCTTCAGTTTCTGCAGTTTCTAATGACCATGCTGTAATATCACACACACATGGTGATGAATATGCATTATGATAATGACTAATGACCATGCTGTAATATCACACACATATGGTGATGAATATGCATTATGATAATGACGTGATGAGATCGCTGTTTCGTGACCTCTGTGTCACTTTGAATACAAAACAGATAAATGTCATTAATAAGCAAATTTTACCCCCCTTTCATGGAAAAACTCTGTCTACTACTATAACAAAAAAGAAGTTAAAGTACACGAGATGACACATCATTTTCTTTAACCACTACCGCCACCACCACTTTTACACTTTGAATAAAATTTCAACCATTATGCACATAAAAAAGCTGGTAAAAAATCAATAACATGGGCAAAACAAACGCCCCCACATAGTCTGTGCAATTCTTAATTGTGACAATGGTAATCAACTGGTAATCAATTGACAGAATATAACACACCCTGAAGCACCGAGTTAATTGTCTGATTGTGACACAAACACAACAAACAAACCACCACACAAATAACACTGACAACATCTTGTGTTTCAAAAGAAGGAAAGGGTAATTAGGTGTGTGTAGAGTGGGAGAGAGGCTGGGAGGGAAGGGGGAGAGATGGGCAGGTGATGAGTATTGGACTGACATTATCTGACGTCAGTGTTCCGAACACTGTCATCAGTTACCCCTGGGTACGAATCATAAGAATCATCATGCATGCTTCTTGGTGTAAATCATGTACCTCACTGTACACATTTTATCAACTGGCAAGTACATAGAGCTGCCATCATGTTTCCAGTTTCAGAAAGCATTTCAGCTATTCCTCTGTGAGTTGCTTCTTTCTATGCTTTTTTGTTGTTGCTTTTTTTTCATAACACCTGTCAATTTCACAACCAAACCTGATCAACGAAGTATAGAAAATAGTCAGTTGATTAGTATCATACAAATAACATGGTACTTTATTTCTCTTTACATTTTCTGATAAAATTCTGTAGCGACTTTGTAAAAAGGACTATACACATTTCTGGAGCAACCGCAAAACTGGAAAAATCAACAATTTTTCAAAATCAACCATGTGAGACAACAGAATGATAATTCATCTAACAATTTCATTGTATCAACACCAACACAAAACCGAGTTCAACTTTCATATAATCATTGGTAACTGATCATATATAAATATCTAGACACGATTCCTCAACAATTTCATTTCATTCTAACAGTTAACGCTGTTCATGTGTTAGTCACGTTCACTTCCATCACCTGTCATTCTGACCCCTCTCTTCTGCTGCTTTAAAGAAAAAAGAAAAAATTCAAAGTAAATTTGACTTTTTGAGACAATAACTACAAAGTCTATCCATCCCTTTTGTTCTTTTCTGACTGCGCTCCATACTGCCTTTAGCGTACTCTCACAGGCAAACAACACCACCCCATCTCTCACTCCAGTTCTGACTGAACTCCACACTCCCTTCAGCGTACTCTCACAGGCAAGCAACAACACCCTCTCTCTCACTCCAGTTCTGACTGAACTCCACACTCCCTTCAGCGTACTCTCACAGGCAAGCAACAACACCCCGTCTCTCACTCCACAACAGGCCTGTGCCCATGCTCCGGCCACATAATTAAGGCCAGGATGGAACTGCAGACAAACCCCATGGCAGAGATTCAGAGAGAGAAACGGTGCCAGATGATGACGGCCAGCACAGAGACAGCAGCCAGGCTGGCTATGGCGACGATGGTGCCAGTGTCAGCCGTTGGGATGAAGGTCAGCGCTGCCCGCTGAAAAAAACACATCAACTGTAACGCACCTCTGAAATCAGTCTCCGGCAACCCAAAACTTCCTTCTGTTGCTTAATGATACAGTTTATTAACATTCTGTGATAAGAGACTATCAAAAAAAAAAAAAAGTGTGTGTGTGTGTGTGTGTGTATGTGTGTGTGTGTGTGTGTACGTGTGTGTGTGTGTATGTGCGTGTATCTGCGTGTGTGTGTGTCTATGTGTGTGTGTATATCTCTATTGCGCACTCACTCATGTATGCACACATGTGTGCGTGGCTTGGGAGAGAGTTTGAGATAGGATAGATAAAGAAAATTGGGTAAAAAGAGACAGAAATAAGATACATTTAAAAAAAAATGGTCCCCATATCAAAATGTAGCGCAAAGAAATTCTGCAGAACAAAACATAACAGCTGTGTTTTCTTTGCTAGATCCTGTGTCTATTTCTGTCTGTCTTCTGTCTGACTGCTCATCTCGTTTCCTTTGCTAGATCCTGTGTCTATTTTCTGTCTGTCTAACCGCTCATCTTGTTTTCTTTGCTAGATCCTGTGTCTATTTTCTGTCTGTCTAACCGCTCATCTTGTTTCCTTTGCTAGATCCTGTGTCTATTTTCTGTCTGTCTAACCGCTCATCTTGTTTTCTTTGCTAGATCCTGTGTCTATTTTCTGTCTGTCTAACTGCTCATCTCGTTTCCTTTGCTAGATCCTGTGTCTATTTTCTGTCTGTCTAACCGCTCATCTCGTTTCCTTTGCTAGATCCTGTGTCTATTTTCTGTCTGTCTAACCGCTCATCTTGTTTCCTTTGCTAGATCCTGTGTCTATTTTCTGTCTGTCTTCTGTCTAACCGCTCATCTTGTTTCCTTTGCTAGATCCTGTGTCTATTTTCTGTCTGTCTAACCGCTCATCTTGTTTTCTTTGCTAGATCCTGTGTCTATTTTCTGTCTGTCTTCTGTCTAACCGCTCATCTCGTTTCCTTTGCTAGATCCTGTGTCTATTTTCTGTCTGTCTAACCGCTCATCTTGTTTCTTTGCTAGATCCTGTGTCTATTTTCTGTCTGTCTAACCGCTCATCTTGTTTTCTTTGCTAGATCCTGTGTCTATTTTCTGTCTGTCTTCTGTCTGACCGCTCATCTTGTTTTCTTTGCTAGATCCTGTGTCTATTTTCTGTCTGTCTAACCGCTCATCTTGTTTTCTTTGCTAGATCCTGTGTCTATTTTCTGTCTGTCTTCTGTCTAACCGCTCATCTTGTTTTCTTTGCTAGATCCTGTGTCTATTTTCTGTCTGTCTAACCGCTCATCTTGTTTTCTTTGCTAGATCCTGTGTCTATTTTCTGTCTGTCTTCTGTCTAACCGCTCATCTTGTTTTCTTTGCTAGATCCTGTGTCTATTTTCTGTCTGTCTAACCGCTCATCTTGTTTTCCTTTGCTAGATCCTGTGTCTATTTTCTGTCTGTCTTCTGTCTAACCGCTCATCTTGTTTTCTTTGCTAGATCCTGTGTCTATTTTCTGTCTGTCTTCTGTCTGACCGCTCATCTTGTTTTCTTTGCTAGATCCTGTGTCTATTTTCTGTCTGTCTAACTGCTCATCTCATTTCCTTTGCTAGATCCTGTGTCTATTTTCTGTCTGTCTGACCGCTCATCTTGTTTTCTTTGCTAGATCCTGTGTCTATTTTCTGTCTGTCTTCTGTCTAACCGCTCATCTTGTTTTCTTTGCTAGATCCTGTGTCTATTTTCTGTCTGTCTAACCGCTCATCTCGTTTCCTTTGCTAGATCCTGTGTCTATTTTCTGTCTGTCTAACCGCTCATCTTGTTTTCTTTGCTAGATCCTGTGTCTATTTTCTGTCTGTCTTCTGTCTGACCACTCATCTTGTTTTCTTTGCTAGATCCTGTGTCTATTTTCTGTCTGTCTAACCGCTCATCTTGTTTTCTTTGCTAGATCCTTTGTCTATTTTCTGTCTGTCTTCTGTCTGACCGCTCATCTTGTTTTCTTTGCTAGATCCTGTGTCTATTTTCTGTCTGTCTTCTGTCTAACCGCTCATCTTGTTTTCTTTGCTAGATCCTGTGTCTATTTTCTGTCTGTCTAACCGCTCATCTTGTTTCCTTTGCTAGATCCTGTGTCTATTTTCTGTCTGTCTTCTGTCTGACCACTCATCTGACATCTGCTGTTGGCAATTTCAGATCAGAGAGAAGACAACTTTCCAGAAACCTGGAGTTACTGTGGACATTTCTTTGCTCTCAGCAAACGACCATTACCATTTATGGGATTTGCTCTTCAAGATGATTTACAATGAATTTGCTGTGTATGAAAATGGTGACTATCTCAGTGATTTGCTCTTCAAGATGATTTACAATGAATTTGCAGTGTATGACAATGGTGACTATCTCAGTGATTTGCTCTTCAAGATGATTTACAATGAATTTGCAGTGTATGACAATGGTGACTATCTCAGTGATTTGCTCTTCAAGATGATTTACAATGAATTTGCAGTGTATGACAATGGTGACTATCTCTGTGATTTCCTCTTCAAGATGATTTACAATGAATTTGCAGTGTATGACAATGGTGACTATCTCAGTGATTTGCTCTTCAAGATGATTTACAATGAATTTGCAGTGTATGACAATGGTGACTATCTCAGTGATTTGCTCTTCAAGATGATTTACAATGAATTTGCAGTGTATGACAATGGTGACTATCTCAGTGATTTGCTCTTCAAGATGATTTACAATGAATTTGCAGTGTATGACAATGGTGACTATCTCTGTGATTTCCTCTTCAAGATGATTTACAATGAATTTGCAGTGTATGACAATGGTGACTATCTCAGTGATTTGCTCTTCAAGATGATTTACAATGAATTTGCAGTGTATGACAATGGTGACTATCTCAGTGATTTGCTCTTCAAGATGATTTACAATGAATTTGCAGTGTATGACAATGGTGACTATCTCAGTGATTTGCTCTTCAAGATGATTTACAATGAATTTGCAGTGTATGACAATGGTGACTATCTCTGTGATTCGCTCTTCAAGATGATTTACAATGAATTTGCAGTGTATGACAATGGTAACTATCTCTGTGATTCGCTCTTCAAGATGATTTACAATGAATTTGCAGTGCATGACAATGGTGACTATCTCAGTGGCAAGTCATGTTGATGCCAGCTTGAAAGGCCAGCCTCTCACAGTGAAATGAATGCACACAAAAAAACAACAGAACCTGGCACCTTTTTCTTCATTCTACATCCTTCTCCTGTGTTGCTTACCTACACTGTCTATTGATCTTTGGTTTGGTGCAATGTGACAAACATACACACTGTATATTGATCTTTGGTTTGGTGCAATGTGTCAAACATACACACTGTCTATTGATCTTTGGTTTGGTGCAATGTGACAAACATACACACTGTCTATTGATCTTTGGTTTGGTGCAATGTGACAAACATACACACTGTCTATTGATCTTTGGTTTGGTGCAATGTGTCAAACATACACACTGTCTATTGATCTTTGGTTTGGCGCAATGTGTCAAACATACACACTGTCTATTGATCTTTGGTTTGGTGCAATGTGTCAAACATACACACTGTCTATTGATCTTTGGTTTGGTGCAATGTGTCAAACATACACACTGTCTATTGATCTTTGGTTTGGTGCAATGTGTCAAACATACACACTGTCTATTGATCTTTGGTTTGGCGCAATGTGACAAACATACACACTGTCTATTGATCTTTGGTTTGGCGCAATGTGACAAACATACACACTGTCTATTGATCTTTGGTTTGGCGCAATGTGACAAACATACACACTGTCTATTGATCTTTGGTTTGGCGCAATGTGACAAACATACACACTGTCTATTGATCTTTGGTTTGGTGCAATGTGACAAACATACACACTGTCTATTGATCTTTGGTTTGGTGCAATGTGACAAACATACACACTGTCTATTGATCTTTGGTTTGGCGCAATGTGACAAACATACACACTGTCTATTGATCTTTGGTTTGGTGCAATGTGACAAACATACACACTGTCTATTGATCTTTGGTTTGGTGCAATGTGACAAACATACACACTGTCTATTGATCTTTGGTTTGGTGCAATGTGACAAACATACACACTGTCTATTGATCTTTGGTTTGGTGCAATGTGACAAACATACACACTGTCTATTGATCTTTGGTTTGGTGCAATGTGACAAACATACACACTGTCTATTGATCTTTGGTTTGGGCAATGTGACAAACATACACACTGTCTATTGATCTTTGGTTTGGTGCAATGTGACAAACATACACACTGTTATTGATCTTTGGTTTGGTGCAATGTGACAAACATACACACTGTCTATTGATCTTTGGTTTGGTGCAATGTGACAAACATACACACTGTCTATTGATCTTTGGTTTGGTGCAATGTGACAAACATACACACTGTCTATTGATCTTTGGTTTGGTGCAATGTGACAAACATACACACTGTCTATTGATCTTTGGTTTGGTGCAATGTGACAAACATACACACTGTCTATTGATCTTTGGTTTGGTGCAATGTGACAAACATACACACTGTCTATTGATCTTTGGTTTGGTGCAATGTGACAAACATACACACTGTCTATTGATCTTTGGTTTGGTGCAATGTGACAAACATACACACTGTCTATTGATCTTTGGTTTGGTGCAATGTGACAAACATACACACTGTCTATTGATCTTTGTGGGGTGTGTTGGTGCAATGTGACAAACATACACACTGTCTATTGACTTGTTTGTGCAATGTGCAAACATACACAGTCTATGATCTTTGGTTTGGTGCAATGTGACAAACATACACACTGTCTATTGATCTTTGGTTTGGTGCAATGTGACAAACATACACACTGTATTGATCTTTGGTTTGGTGCAATGTGACAAACATACACACTGTATATTGATCTTTGGTTTGGTGCAATGTGACAAACATACACACTGTCTATTGATCTTTGGTTTGGTGCAATGTGACAAACATACACACTGTCTATTGATCTTTGGTTTGGTGCAATGTGACAAACATACACACTGTATATTGATCTTTGGTTTGGTGGCAATGTGACAAACATACACACTGTCTATATTGATCTTTGGTTTGGTGCAATGTGACAAACATACAACTGTCTATTGATCTTTGGTTTGGTGCAATGTGACAAACATACACTGTCTATTGATCTTTGGTTTGGCAATGTGACAAACATACACACTGTATATTGATCTTTGGTTTGGCGCAATGTGACAAACATACACACTGTCTATTGATCTTTGGTTTGGCGCAATGTGACAAACATACACACTGTTATTGATCTTTGGTTTGGTGCAATGTGACAAACATACACACTGTATATTGATCTTTGGTGGTGTGTGCCAATGTGGTACAAACATATCACACTGTATTGATCTTTGGTTTGGTGCAATGTGACAAACATACACACTGTATATTGATCTTTGGTTTGGTGCAATGTGACAAACATACACACTGTATATTGATCTTTGGTTTGGGCAATGTGACAAACATACACACTGTCTATTGATCTTTGGTTTGGCGCAATGTGACAAACATACACACTGTATATTGATCTTTGGTTTGGCGCAATGTGACAAACATACACACTGTCTATTGATCTTTGGTTTGGCGCAATGTGACAAACATACACACTGTCTATTGATCTTTGGTTTGGCGCAATGTGACAAACATACACACTGTCTATTGATCTTTGGTTTGGTGCAATGTGACAAACATACACACTGTCTATTGATCTTTGGTTTGGTGCAATGTGACAAACATACACACTGTCTATTGATCTTTGGTTTGGGCGCAATGTGACAAACATACACACTGTCTATTGATCTTTGGTTTGGTGCAATGTGACAAACATACACACTGTTATTGATCTTTGGTTTGGCGCAATGTGACAAACATACACACTGTATATTGATCTTTGGTTTGGTGCAATGTGACAAACATACACACTGTCTATTGATCTTTGGTTTGGTGCAATGTGACAAACATACACACTGTCTATTGATCTTTGGTTTGGCGCAATGTGACAAACATACACACTGTAAATTGATCTTTGGTTTGGTGCAATGTGACAAACATACACACTGTTATTGATCTTTGGTTTGGCGCAATGTGACAAACATACACACTGTCTATTGATCTTTGGTTTGGTGCAATGTGACAACTACACACTGGTTCATCTTCACTCAGCAATGCAGAGATGGCCATCAGAGGTGACTAATGATGTCCACTCAACCCCTCTTTCTGATGTGAATCATGTCAACCATAAAGTCTGTGTGCTGGAAAGAGGAAGTATGCAATTTGACTCTTAGATCTAATGCATTTGTTTAGCACACTGATGAAAGGTGATGATCATGGACTACGTGTTTCATCACTGAAAGAGAGACTGCCAGAGTTACCATGAAGTCAGGTTGATGAAGGTGATTTTGATGTTGGTAATGTGGAAATGACTTAAAGTTGAAACAGGTCCTCTTTTTTAATCTGGATTCTGACCACACAAAACGAAGAATGGTGACATAGGCAATGTTTTGGCCTACTTTCAATCTAGGCTGTGTATGAATGTGAAAATGACACTCATAGAACTGATTGGCCTACTTTCAATCTAGGCTGTATGAATGTGAAAATGACACTCCATAGAACTGATTGGCCTACTTTCAATCCAGGCTGTGTGAATGTGAAAATGACACTCCAAGAACTGATTGGCCTACTTTCAATCAGGCTGTGTGAATGTGAAAATGACACTCCATAGAACTGATTGGCCTACTTTCAATCCAGGCTGTGTGAATGTGAAAATGACACTCCATAGAACTGATTGGCCTACTTTCAATCAGGCTGTATGAATGTGAAAATGACACTCCATAGAACTGATTGGCCTACTTTCAATCCAGGCTGTGTGAATGTGAAAATGACACTCCATAGAACTGATTGGCCTACTTTCAATCCAGGCTGTGTGAATGTGAAAATGACACTCCATAGAACTGATTGGCCTACTTTCAATCCAGGCTGTGTGAATGTGAAAATGACACTCCATAGTACTGATTGGCCTACTTTCAATCCAGGCTGTGTGAATGTGAAAATGACACTCCATAGTATACTGAGTTGGCCTACTTTCAATCCAGGCTGTGTGAATGTGAAAATGACACTCATAGAACTGATTGGCCTACTTTCAATCCAGGCTGTATGAATGTGAAAATGACACTCCATAGAACTGATTGGCCTACTTTCAATCTAGGCTGATGAATGTGAAAATGACACTCCATAGAACTGATTGGCCTACTTTCAATCTAGGCTGTATGAATGTGAAAATGACACTCCATAGAACTGATTGGCCTACTTTCAATCACTAGGAAATGAATCCATAACTGATTGGCCTACTTTCAATCCAGGCTGTATGAATGTGAAAATGACACTCCATAGAACTGATTGGCCTACTTTCAATCCAGGCTGTATGAATGTGAAAATGACACTCCATAGAACTGATTGGCCTACTTTCAATCCAGGCTGTATGAATGTGAAAATGACACTCCATAGAACTGATTGGCCTACTTTCAATCTAGGCTGTATGAATGTGAAAATGACACTCCATAGAACTGATTGGCCTACTTTCAATCCAGGCTGTATGAATGTGAAAATGACACTCCATAGAACTGATTGGCCTACTTTCAATCCAGGCTGTATGAATGTGAAAATGACACTCCATAGAACTGATTGGCCTACTTTCAATCCAGGCTGTGTGAATGTGAAAATGACACTCCATAGAACTGATTGGCCTACTTTCAATCCAGGCTGTGTGAATGTGAAAATGACACTCCATAGAACTGATTGGCCTACTTTCAATCCAGGCTGTGTGAATGTGAAAATGACACTCCATAGAACTGATTGGCCTACTTTCAATCAGGCTGTGTGAATGTGAAAATGACACTCCATAGAACTGATTGGCCTACTTTCAATCCAGGCTGTATGAATGTGAAAATGACACTCCATAGAACTGATTGGCCTACTTTCAATCCAGGCTGTATGAATGTGAAAATGACACTCCATAGAACTGATGGCCTACTTTCAATCTAGGCTGTCTGAATGTGAAAATGACACTCCATAGAACTGATTGGCCTACTTTCAATCCAGGCTGTGTGAATGTGAAAATGACACTCCATAGAACTGATTGGCCTACTTTCAATCCAGGCTGTGTGAATGTGAAAATGACACTCCATAGAACTGATTCCTCAGGATATTTCTCCTCATGGCATGAACCAATAAAATGATAAAAGCACAATGGTAATCGGAAAAAAATCTATCTGGCCCTTGAAGATGATTTGTCTTCTGTCTTTAACTCCGGCATGAACCAATAAAATGATAAAAGCACAATGGTAATAGGAATAAAATCTATCTGGCCCTTGAAGATGATTTGTCTTCTGTCTTTAACTCCACTCAGCAAGGGCATTGTGTCTAGCTTCCATGAAATATGTGAGTAATTTTCATCAGAGT
Source organism: Conus canariensis (assembly GCA_033310375.1). Classification (NCBI taxonomy): domain Eukaryota; kingdom Metazoa; phylum Mollusca; class Gastropoda; order Neogastropoda; family Conidae; genus Conus; species Conus canariensis. Next base: position 1,652,487 of record CM065724.1, read on the forward strand.
TGTGACCCCTCTCCCAATCCCCCCTCCATCCTTAAACTTGTCCCCACCCCTCCCCATCCCATCCCCCAATTTTACCTAGGTAAGCGGAACCTCCTTCGTTGTTCAATCATATGTAAACCCTTTAGACAGTTTGAGTATAATGCCATGGCAACGTACCCATCCTCCATGTGCGGCAATCCACTGGGAAATTCTCTCTGTGATGAGGAACCGCAGCAGAATCTGAGCAATGCGTCGCATGAAGCTGGCACAACTCCCCAGCTGATCTCGCAGAATCTTGACGGCGATGCGATACCCAAAACACAGCAAGGTCAAAATTCGACCCCAGCTGATGCCGTCAGCGAAGATCCTGGAGAAAAGGTCAACACAAATGAAGAAGAATGGAATAACAGATTCAGCAAATAAAATCAACAGAATAATTCTCTATTTCAAATTCGCTGAAACTTCTCCAAACTAAGATTTTGCAATGATCAATGTACAGATGAACTGCAGAAAGACAGCATTTCATGGCAGCTAAACTCAAAATAGGGAATGAATGAAATATAAATGTGGATCAAGAATCGTGCAGCCAAACATGCCTGCATTACAACAAAGAGGCCTCCTGCTTGTTCTTCTGATCAATCTTCTGTGTGTTCTGAAAACTGTCGTAACTCCCATGCTGTTCATCATGTCTCCCCTGTACATGGCTTCACCAGGCGTCATCTGCCACAGTCCAAGCCCTAACAGCAGAATGTGTGTCATATAAATAATTCATGGCTTCACCAGGCTTCATCTGCCACAGTGCAAGCCCTAACAGCAGAATGTGTGTCATATAAATAATTCATGGCTTCACCAGGCGTCATCTGCCACAGTCCAAGCCCTAACAGCAGAATGTGTGTCATATAAATAATTCATGGCTTCACCAGGCGTCATCTGCCACAGTCCAAGCCCTAACAGCAGAATGTGTGTCATATAAATAATTCATGGCTTCACCAGGCGTCATCTGCCACAGTCCAAGCCCTAACAGCAGAATGTGTGTCATATAATTCATGGCTTCACCAGGCGTCATCTGCCACAGTCCAAGCCCTAACAGCAGAATGTGTGTCATATAATTCATGGCTTCACCAGGCGTCATCTGCCACAGTGCAAGCCCTAACAGCAGAATGTGTGTCATATAATTCATGGCTTCACCAGGCGTCATCTGCCACAGTGCAAGCCCTAACAGCAGAATGTGTGTCATATAATTCATGGCTTCACCAGGCGTCATCTGCCACAGTCCAAGCCCTAACAGCAGAATGTGTGTCATATAATTCATGGCTTCACCAGGCGTCATCTGCCACAGTCCAAGCCCTAACAGCAGAATGTGTGTCATATAAATAATTCATGGCTTCGCCTGGCTTCATCTGCCACAGTCCAAGCCCTAACAGCAGAATGTGTGTCATATAATTCATGGCTTCACCAGGCGTCATCTGCCACAGTCCAAGCCCTAACAGCAGAATGTGTGTCATATAAATAATTCATGGCTTCACCAGGCTTCATCTGCCACAGTCCAAGCCCTAACAGCAGAATGTGTGTCATATAATTCATGGCTACACCTGGCTTTATCTGCCAGTCCAAGCCCTAACAGCAGAATGAGTGTCATATAAATAATTCATGGCTTCACCAGGCATCATCTGCCACAGTCCAAGCCCTAACAGCAGAATGTGTGTCATATAATTCATGGCTTCACCAGGCTTCATCTGCCACAGTCCAAGCCCTAACAGCAGAATGTGTGTCATATAATTCATGGCTTCACCAGGCGTCATCTGCCACAGTCCGAGCCCTAACAGCAGAAGGTGCTGTCATATAATTCATGTAGAGATGTCTCCCCTGTACATGGCTACACCAGGCTTCATCTGCCACAGTCCAAGCCCTAACAGCAGAATGCGCTGTCATATAATTCAAGTAGAGACACTGGAAGGCCACTGTCCAGAAGATACCCTGTCTGCTGCCAGGTTACTTCACTGTCATTCATCACTGGAAATATGAAGATACCCTGACTGCTGCCAGGTTACTTCACTGTCATTCATCACTGGAAATATGAAGATACCCTTACTGCTGCCAGGTTACTTCACTGTCATTCATCACTCTGGAAATATGATGATACCCTGACTGCTGCCAGGTTACTTCACTGTCATTCATCACTGGAAATATGAAGATACCCTGACTGCTGCCAGGTTACTTCACTGTCATTCATCACTCTGGAAATATGAAGATACCCTGACTGCTGCCAGGTTACTTCACTGTAATTCATCACTCTGGAAATATGAAGATACCCTGACTGCTGCCAGGTTACTTTGCTGTCATTCATCACTGGAAATATGAAGATACCCTGACTGCTGCCAGGTTACTTCGCTGTCATTCATCACTCTGGAAATATGAAGATACCCTGACTGCTGCCAGGTTACTTCACTGTCATTCATCACTCTGGAAATATGAAGATACCCTGACTGCTGCCAGGTTACTTTGCTGTCATTCATCACTCTGGAAATACGATGATACCCTGACTGCTGCCAGGTTACTTCACTGTCATTCATCACTCTGGAAATATGAAGATACCCTGACTGCTGCCAGGTTACTTTGCTGTCATTCATCACTCTGGAAATATGAAGATACCCTGACTGCTGCCAGGTTACTTCACTGTCATTCATCACTGGAAATATGAAGATACCCTGACTGCTGCCAGGTTACTTCACTGTCATTCATCACTCTGGAAATATCCGGACATGCTCATTCAGGAGACAAGCTTAAACAAACACCTAAAACAGAGCGCAAAACAGTATTTCTATCATTCACAACACAGAAACAGACAAAACACGTAAAACAGAGCGCAAAACAGTACTTCTATCATTCACAACACAGAAACAGACAAAACACGTAAAACAGAGCGCAAAACAGTACTTCTATCATTCACAACACAGAAACAGACAAAACACGTAAAACAGAGCGCAAAACAGTACTTCTATCATTCACAACACAGAAACAGACAAAACATGTAAAACAGAGCGCAAAACAGTACTTCTATCATTCACAACACAGAAACAGACAAAATGCCTCAAACAGAGCACAAAACAGGCCTTCTATCATTCACAACACAGAAACAGACAAAACACATAAAACAGAACGCAAAACAGTACATCTATCATTCACAACACAAAAACAGACAAGTGAGTTTTTACAAATCTGTCTTCTTAAGAGTATAACAATCGACAAATTCTACCCAACATGCAAAAAAATGCTCCCATGACCACTGTCAGAAGGAGAGTGTCAAAGGGAGAGAGACAAGTGGGCAAGGGACGACAGTTCAAAGGCAGACAGCAGGAGCAGGGGGAGAGGGATGGGGAGAGAAGTGAGTTGGACCTCTTCAACTGCCAGCAATGCCCAGCAAAGTGTGGATGAATGGCAACAATGTCAATCACACTTGATACATGCATAATGCACAGCAAAGTGTGGATGAATGGCAACAATGTCAATCACACTTGATACATGCATAATGCACAGCAAAGTGTGGATGAATGGCAACAATGTCAATCACACTTGATACATGCATAATGCACAACAAAGTGTGGATGAATGGCAACAATGTCAATCACACTTGATACATGCATAATGCACAGCAAAGTGTGGATGAATGGCAACAATGTCAATCACACTCGATACATGCATAATGCACAACAAAGTGTGGATGAATGGCAACAATGTCAATCACACTTGATACATGCAAAGTGTTGATGAATGGCAACAAAGTCAATCACACTTGATACATGCATAATGCACAACAAAGTGTGGATGAATGGCAACAATGTTAATCACACTTGATACATGCATAATGCACAGCAAAGTGTTGATGAATGGCAACAATGTTTATCACACTTGATACATGCATAATGCACAGCAAAGTGTGGATGAATGGCAACAATGTCAATAACACTTGATACATGCATAATGCACAACAAAGTGTGGATGAATGGCAACAATGTTAATCACACTTGATACATGCATAATGCACAGCAAAGTGTTGATGAATGGCAACAATGTTTATCACACTGTGTTGATGAATGGCAACAAAGTCAATCACACTTGATACATGCAAAGTCAAGTTAAAGTCAAACTGAGCTCACTATGAGAACTGGCTATGAAGGGACACATTTCAGGGACACCTGTCTTTAGCTCACAATAACTGATAGGATGATGAGGATGTTGATGCTATGAAGGGCACATTTCAGGGACACCTGTCTTCAGCTCACAATAATTGATAGGATGATGAAGATGTTGATGCTATGAAGGGACACATTTCAGGGACACCTGTCTTCAGCTCACAATAATTGATAGGATGATGAGGATGTTGATGCTATGAAGGGACACATTTCAGGGACACCTGTCTTCAGCTCACAATAATTAATAGGATGATGAGGATGTTGATGCTATGAAGGGACACATTTCAGGGACACCTGTCTTCAGCTCACAATAATTGATAGGATGATGAGGATGTTGATGCTATGAAGGGACACATTTCAGGGACACCTGTCTTCAGCTCACAATAACTGATAGGATGATGAGATGTTGATGCTATGAAGGGACACATTTCAGGGACACCTGTCTTCAGCTCACAATAATTGATAGGATGATGAAGATGTTGATGCTATGAAGGGACACAACATTTCAGGGAAACCTGTCTTAGCTCACAATAATTGATAGGATGATGAGGATGTTGATGCTAAGGAGTTCAAATTTCATCAAATATGTCTTCCCTTCAACAACTAGATTGCTCACAATGTCCACAGATGATCATTTACATGTTTCTACTGCAGTGTTGCACATCAAGTAGAATCAGAGGTTTAGTACCAATTGCTGATGAAAATCACTGAGATGTCAGCCAATGAACCGTTTTTCAATCCCAAGGTCTGCACATGGACTGTGTTTGTACTAGGGAGTTGTCAGCCAATGAACCGTTTTTCAATCCCAAGGTCTGCACATGGACTGTGTTTGTACTAGGGAGATGTTGTCAAGTCTCCTCATTATACCCATAATTACCGAAAGAATTGCAAAACAGATTTGTATTTTTCATCTGCTCCATGTTACAAGGAAAGCTAATTTTCATATAGCTCGGAGTTGTCTTTCTTCTCTCCCTTATTTCCACCAATGCATCTTGCAGACCATGCTCCATTGTGCTTCCATAACCCCCTTGATTTTTTTCCCCTGGGTGGGAAAATAGCCTTTACATATGGAAACAGCATGCATGATATCTTCCCACATTTTAGCCTTTTACATATGGAAACAGCATGCACGGTATCTTCCAACATTTTAGTCTTTACATATGGAAACAGCATGCATGATTATCTTCCCACATTTTAGCCTTTACATATGGAAACTGCATGCACGATATCTTCCCACATTTTAGCCTTTACATCAAATGGTTCACATCATACCTTTCTGACAGGACAAAGACGGTAATCGTTAATGGTGCTAAATCATCCCCTTCTCCTCTTCTGTATGGTGTTCCCCAGGGCTCTGTCCTTGGACCAGTTCTTTTTACCCTTTATTCTCAGCCCTTATCTGACGTTATTTCTGCCCATGGCTGTGACTTCCACAAGTTCACAGATGACACTGAACTCTCTAAGAGCGCAACCACCAGCGATTTTCAAGGTGCTCAATCAGATATTACTGCATGTTTTAGGGACGTAAAAGTCTGGATGACCAGCAACAAACTCAAGCTGAATAGTGACAAAACCGAGATCATGGCTGTTGGTATCTCCTCTCGTGTCAAGATGGTTAAAGCTGAGTCGGCAGAAATTGATGGTGTTGTTTTACCTTTCAAAGAGTCAGTGAAATATTTAGGTGTCAGCATTGATCAAACGCTCTCTATGCAGAACCAAATACCTAATGTTTGTCGTGCATGCTTCCTGGAATTGCGACGTATTGCTTCTATCCGGTCTTACCTCTCCACACAGGCAACAATCAGACTCATCACCGCCATGGTAATGTCCCGACTAGACTACTGTAACTCTGTGTTAGCAGGACTTCCTTCAGAACAGCTTGCACAATTACAAAGGGTGCAAAACAGTGCAGCTCGGCTTGTTCTCAAAAAGCGTAAAAATGAGCATATTACACCTTTGTTACGTGAACTCCACTGGCTTCCCATCAAATATCGATGGCAGTTCAAAATCGCAGTTTTTGCCTATCGTTACTTTGATGGGACACTCCCACAGTATCTTTCTGCTTCTCTGTCCACCTGTCAAACTTCTCGGTCTCTTCGCTCATCTTCTCAAAAACTTCTGAAAATTCCTAGGCGCTCGTTAAAGACAGTCGGTGAGAGAGCATTTAGCTTTAGTGCGCCCACTCTTTGGAATTCTCTTCCTGACAGCTTACGTGACCTGCCTACATTATCTAAATTCAAGTCAGAGTTAAAAACATACTTCTTTAGGAAAGCCTTCTTCAACCATAATATCTGAATGCTGTGTCTATTATTATGACCTGACTTTTTATGTACTGCATGCATAACTGTATTGTGTACGCTTGAACCGATGAACTTGATAAGTGCGCCTGTGTCGGTAGGGTGTGTGTGTGTGTGTGTGTGTGTGTGTGTGTGTGTGTGTGTGTGTGTGTGTGTGTGTGTATGTGTGTGTGTGTGTGTGTGTGTGTGAACACATGTTAGTGCGAGTGTTAGAGTGTGTGCTGAGCGCAATGAGTTGATCCCAAGAATTGCGCTATATAAAATCCATACATTATTATTTATTATTATTACATATGGAAATAGCATGCATGATATCTTCACACATTTTAACCTTTACATATGGAAACAGCATGCATGATATCTTTACATATGGAAACAGCATGCATATCTTCACACATTTTAACCTTTACATATGGAAACAGCATGCATGATATCTTCACACATTTTAGCCTTTACATATGGAAACAGCATGCATGATATCTTTACATATGGAAACAGCATGCATGATATCTTCACACATTTTCAGAATGTGGGGCACTGCATTCTATCCCCATGTACAGTTTCCAGTTGGTTTGGACTGACAATACTGCACTCTATCCCCATGTGCAGTTTCCAGTTGGTTTGGACTGACAATACTGCATTCTATCCCCATGTACAGTTTCCAGTTGGTTTGGACTGACAATACTACTCTCTATCCCCATGTACAGTTTCCAGTTGGTTTGGACTGACAATACTGCACTCTATCCCCATGTACAGTTTCCAGTTGGTTTGGACTGACAATACTACTCTCTATCCCCATGTACAGTTTCCAGTTGGTTTGGACTGACACTATTTCCAGTTGGTTTGGACTGACAATACTGCACTCTATCCCCATGTACAGTTTCCAGTTGGTTTGGACTGACAATACTACTCTCTATCCCCATGTACAGTTTCCAGTTGGTTTGGACTGACAATACTGCACTCTATCCCCATGTAGTTTCCAGTTGGTTTGGACTGACAATACTGCACTCTATCCCCATGTACAGTTTCCAGTTGGTTTGGACTGACAATACTACTCTCTATCCCCATGTACAGTTTCCAGTTGGTTTGGACTGACAATACTGCACTCTATCCCCATGTACAGTTTCCAGTTGGTTTGGACTGACAATACTGCACTCTATCCCCATGTACAGTTTCCAGTTGGTTTGGACTGACAATACTGCACTCTATCCCCATGTAGTTTCCAGTTGGTTTGGACTGACAATACTGCACTCTATTCCCATGTGCAGTTTCCAGTTGGTTTGGACTGACAATACTGCACTCTATCCCCATGTACAGTTTCCAGTTGGTTTGGACTGACAATATTTCCAGTTGGTTTGGACTGACAATACTGCACTCTATCCCCATGTACAGTTTCCAGTTGGTTTGGACTGACAATACTGCACTCTATCCCCATGTACAGTTTCCAGTTGGTTTGGACTGACAATACTGCACTCTATCCCCATGTGTAGTTTCCAGTTGGTTTGGACTGACAATACTGCACTCTATCCCCATGTACAGTTTCCAGTTGGTTTGGACTGACAATACTGCACTCTATGCCCATGTAGTTTCCAGTTGGTTTGGAGTGACAATACTGCACTCTATGCCCATGTACAGTTTCCAGTTGGTTTGGACTGACAATATTTCCAGTTGGTTTGGACTGACAATACTGCACTCTATCCCCATGTAGTTTCCAGTTGGTTTGGACTGACAATACTGCACTCTATGCCCATGTAGTTTCCAGTTGGTTTGGAGTGACAATACTGCACTCTATGCCCATGTACAGTTTCCAGTTGGTTTGGACTGACAATATTTCCAGTTGGTTTGGAGTGACAATACTGCACTCTATGCCCATGTACAGTTTCCAGTTGGTTTGGACTGACAATATTTCCAGCTGGTTTGGAGTGACAATACTGCACTCTATGCCCATGTACAGTTTCCAGTTGGTTTGGACTGACAATATTTCCAGTTGGTTTGGAGTGACAATACTGCACTCTATCCCCATGTACAGTTTCCAGTTGGTTTGGACTGACAATATTTCCAGTTGGTTTGGAGTGACAATACTGCACTCTATCCCCATGTACAGTTTCCAGTTGGTTTGGACTGACAATATTTCCAGTTGGTTTGGACTGACAATACTGCACTGTATCCCCATGTACAGTTTCCAGTTGGTTTGGACTGACAATATTTCCAGTTGGTTTGGACTGACAATCTAAATAAATGACATAGGCTAAGAGGGAGTTTGCACCTGCCACCTCCCACTTACTGATTTATTCTAACAATACACTTCATCTTGACCGACAATTACAATTAATACTCTTATCAAAGTAATATTTTTGTCATCATTTCTGGACTTCAAGGCGAAACATAAAAACGTTTGATCTGAACTTTTTGTATCCCAAACTTCCATCAATGGTTTTGAGAAATCAATTACTTCCCCCCCCCCCCCCCCCCCCATCACACTGTATCAACGAACTTGTACATGATGACCTGCAATCATGTTCCAGGTCTTCCATGGCACAATGTGTGACATCAAAACAATGATTTGTACCATTCACTGTCAGATCTTCACTTTATAATTTTAAGAGGGTATATAACATTAAGAGGGATTTATAACATGTCTTATATAACATTCATGCTGTAATTAATAAAGCCCTATACCTTTCACCCAGAAATGAAACTGCCAAAATTTCATTAACACGAATGATTTAATTGAATCATTCATCTAGTGAGTATTATTTAGCTAACTCAGAATCTGCTTAACCAGCAACAGGCTGACAGACTGAAAAACAATTTCCGGTCCCTTCAACATTGGGTTTAACAGACCTGACTGCGTCTTATTACAACAGGAGTATAACAATCGTTAATGACACCAGCGAAGTCCAAACAAGAAACGGGCGACTTACTTCCTCGCTACTCCAGCAAAGGCCTCGTAAGCAGTGTCACAGTCAGGGCCGATGTTCAGTGTGCGAATCATGTCGTCAAACCGGTCCTTGTATTTCTCGTTGATGACGTCCCCGATTCTCGCCAACTGCCGTCCCACCTCGGCTGCAGGACTGCGCACATTCATTGTGTTTAGAAATGACTGAATTACTTTCACATGATAGATCCCAACCTCTTTCCCTATAGATACCCACTTACAGCTTCACAATCATGGGTCTCAACCTGGCTGCCACATTCAAAGCTGCCAGCAGACTCACTGAATGTTCTGATGGAATTAAAGCACTAGTGATCTCACAGAGCTATCAAAGTTCAGGCAACCTGAGAAGCCCCACCTGAAAACACAGCATTGGGGCTACATCCATGATATTATTAAGAAAAAAATATTAACCACTACACTGTATAGTACACCACAGCACAGGCTACTTAAATAGGGGGATAAAAGGCTATCAATATTTTTTTGTTCAAATTTAGCTCACACTAATGACATAATGTAGCAAAGGTGAAGTTTTCACTGGTTTTGATATGGGTATGGTTACCTTTCCACAGGTCAGGCAATAACATTTGACAGAGATGAATAAGCAAAGCAGGAGACATTTGAATCCTGCACATCTAATATTGTCACAAATGGAATCAGATATTAGTGATCATTATCTTACCTAACAATGGTCAGTAGATAAGCTTAATGTTAACAAATCACGGATGAGAAACTTCAACTTCTGACAGCTACAAGAAAAATCACAGGTCAACATATACACCTCAGAAACTGTAACACAAACAGTTTGCAATATGACCATCCCTTTCTGTCATGTCACAATATGAGATTGAAATAGCCAGAACAACAACAACTGGGATGGGACTCCCACACATGGTGCATCAGATATCAATGCTGTAAACAAGATCCAGTTTACCTGTCTGGAATGACTGGAAGATTGAGCAGTTCTGGGTCCACAGGGTTGTTATCATAACTCTGGCGGATGTTGTCATTCCTGTACTGCTGGTACACAAAGTTCCGGAACACATCTTCAGTCTGTTCCCTCACATTCTCCTCCGTGTCAGGCTGAATCTCCTCAGGGGCTCGCGGCATGAGCTGCATTTGAGACAGGGTTGGTTTCAAGAAGTCGTCAGTCTGTTCCCCATTGCCATCTGGGCTTCCATTCCAGGAAGCCATGCTCAGTGCACCTTCACTGTCCGTGTCACTCCCCACACAGTCTCTTGCGTTACCAGCCAGGCAACCTTCTTTTGGGTTTGTCCAGTCTATGATGCAGGTAGGTCCACTAACTGACCCAAACTGATGATTACATGGCTGTTTAAGTGGAAAGTGGAGGTAATACTTGTTGTCCACCACAGCTAACAAGTCGTTGATCACAAAGTTTTCACCCGTAATGGCGACCAAAGGTCTGCACACAAATCAGGAACATTGTTGTTATCCAATCAGTCTTTTACATATGGGTTGTAAGTTTTAATTAGGAGAGGGTGTGCCTTGCTGTAGGTGTAACTTTAAAGTCAAAATGTGATGAACATAGATCCATGTATTCACACAAACATATATTCTGCACTTTTAACTACACTGCAAATACTATAAATAGTTGTTTGTGTGTGTGTACAGTGTGTGTGTGTGTGTGTGTGTGTGTGTGTGTGTGTGTGTGTGTGTGTGTGTGTGTTGTGTACAGTGTGTGTGTACAGTGTGTGTGTGTGTGTGTGAGTGTGTGTACAGTGTGTGTACAGTGTGTGTGTGTGTGTGTGTGTGTGTGTGTGTGTGTGTGTGTGTGTGTGTGTGTGTGCATGTGCATTCATTTAAATATGCATACATACATGTGAGTATGACAGATAAAAAAAAGTGCAGATTACAGGCAAAGATGCACAAACTGATGTTATCGTTGCCTGTGATGATAGACAAAATGAAGGCTCTGTACAAGACAGGGCATAATATGTAGCTTGAAGACTGGAAGGCTCTGTACAAGACAGAGCATAATAAGGTAGCCAGAAGACTGGAAGGCTCTGTACAAGACAGAGTATAATAAGGCAGCTAGAAGACTGGAAGGCTCTGTACAAAACAGAGCATAATAAGGCAGCTAGAAGACTAGAAGGCTCTGTACAAGACAGAGCATAATAAAGCAGCGAGAAGACTGGAAGGCTCTGTACAAGACAGAATATAATGTGGCCAGAAGACTGGAAGGCTCTGTACAAGACAGAATATAATAAGGTAGCTAGAAGACTGGAAGGCTCTGTACAAGACAGAGCATAATAAGGTGGCCAGAAGACTAGACGGCTCTGTACACGACAGAGCATAATAAGGTGGCCAGAAGACTTTGAGGCTCTGTACAAGACAAAGCATAATAAGGTAGCTAGAAGACTGGAAGGCTCTGTACAAGACAGAGCATAATAAGGCAGCCAGAAGACTGGAAGGCTCTGTACAAGACAGAGCATAATAAGGTAGCTAGAAGACTGGAAGGCTCTTTACAAGACAGAGCATAATATATTAATAAGGTGGCCAGAAGACTGAAAAGGAAGTGAAAAGGATGGATGGTGATAACTTTGAAGAGGTGAGAGGAAGTGAAGAAACAAACACACAAACAAAACAAAACCAACCAAACAAAGAAAAAAGTAAAAATCAAACAAACAAACAAATAAAAGAAAAATCTTTGATGATCACTGTCTTACCCCCTGCATCCAGTCTTCAGTCCTCCCCCCTAAAAACAACCACCCCATGGTATGAACATCCACCAACCTCGCAAAACAAACAGGTTGTGACTGCTCAAAATTGATCAGATTTCAACATCATACAGGTGCAATTTATACATTATCCCATGTGAACATGGCTATGAATAAACAGGTCTTGATGGATACTTTGTTTGCATTTTATTTCAGAACACGCATATATTAATACTGTCATGCATCATTGCAAACTATGTCCACTAAACTATGTCCACTAACTCTGATCATACTTAACAGTCCAGCTATTCTTTAATTTCAGCTTATTCAAATTGTTGTCATGGAGTTAGCAGCGATCACCATTTTATTCTGCCCTCACTTTATGGAGCGTAGTGTGTGTGTGTGTGTGTGTGTGTGTGTGTGTGTGTGTGTGTGTGTGTGAGTGAGTGAGTGAGTGAGTGAGTGAGTGAGTGAGAGAGAGAGAGAGAGAGTGTGTATGTATGTGTGTGTGTGTGTGTGTGTGTGTGTGTGTGTGTGGTATGTTTGTGAGTGTGTGTGTGTGAATGTATGTGCAATCAGTGTGTGTGTGTGTGTGTGTGTGTGTGTGTGTGTGTGTGTGTGTGCACGTGTGACGTTGTGGGGATACATATGCTCATCGTTTGTGCTTCAAATAGTAAAAACTAATGATACTAGTAGTTGATCAGTTTTGGCGAACACCTAGGAACAATGGTTACTTCGATAAAACACGGAGTCCGTGACGAAGCTTAATTGTGTTTCAGATTACGATCTCATTAATCAGAATATTTCTATACGTAACCGTTTTTCCAGACCATTTGTTTTCAAGTTATTCGTCCTGTAAGTTAACAACATGATATCAGTTATGATTTACCGCGCACTTTGAGAACTTCGCGCCCATCACTGATTGTTTTTTGTTGAATCACTTTCATGGGGCGCGCAAGATGTTTCTAAAAATAGCCATGATGGCATAAACAAAAGTGATTACAAATTGCCCTCCAAAAAGTTTGAAAACAAAGTGAACCTGTTCCGTTTTTCGTCTAATAAAAGATCAGCGACACGTCTGTTTGTCAGCTGTTTCATTTGACCAAATATTAAAGACAAATACGTATGGAACCCATCATCGAGAGAGAAGAAAATAAACTTACCGAAGAGCTCTGACGAATGTCTCCTGCACATGGACAAATCAAAACATGTCAGACAAAACAGGAAGTTTGCGGAAATGACATCATCCATAGCACCCGATGACCTTTGGCGGTAGCAGACGAACCAAAAGAAAACTTGGACGCAACCTGGCCTGACGAACTGACGACTAAGAGGAGTGGGATCGAATCTCTTGAGAGCTCCTGGTTCTCCCCCATTTTCTCCTCCCTCCCCATTCCTCCTCATCCTCCACCCCAACCCCAGGTGTACCACAAGGATCAGTTTGGGGACCTTGCTTGTTCCTTGTATACATTAATGATCTCCCTGAGAGAACTATAAAATAGTTGGAGCTGGCGGAGGTGGGTGAGCCAGAGTGCCTATTTTATAGTTCTCTCCCTGAGAACCTGACTTCACCTTGTAGGCTGTTCGCTGACGACACTGCAGCTTATAGAGTAGTCACATCCCAGAGAGACCAAGACCAGCTGCAAGAGGACCTCCATCGCCTTGGAGAATGGGAGAAGAGCTGGGACATGGTTTTTCACCCAGGGAAGTGTATTGTTCTTTCTGTGACCAGAAGTCGGCGACCCCACCACTACCTGTACCAGTCAAGTATCTCGGCGTCACCATTGAGAAGAACATCAGCTGGGATTATCACATTGATGCCATCACTTTGAGAGCAAGCAGGATGTTGGGATTCCTTCGTCGGAACTTGAAAGCTGACCCCACAGAGCTGAGAAAGAGGGCTTACCTGACATTTGTCAGGCCCCTTTTGGAATATGCCAGCTCTGTCTTCCCCCATACACAGAGGAAGGTGGACAGAATAGAAGCAATACAGAGAAGGGCGGCTCGCTTCGTATTGAACCGCTACCACAACACCTCAAGTGTAAATAACATGCTTTCTCGACTGGGATGGCCCTCCCTTCAGCGACGCCGGCAGATGGCACGTCTGACAATGCTGTAAAAGATTCAAAATAACATGGTCGCAGTCAGCCACATCAAACTACATCCAGCTCCGGTCCGCCAAAGAAGAGGACATGACAAACAGTACTCTGCCATCCAGTGCTGCACACAGTATCGGCAGAACTCATTCTTTGCTAGAACAATTAGAGACTGGAATGAGTTGTCAGCAGAGTCTGTGACCGCCCCCACTCTTGACACCTTCCAGTCAAAGGTGCAACTGCTGCTCTGATTCTGTCTCTTTCTTTTTTTTTTCGCCGGGCGAGCCCCAACCTGAAAGGTGTCCAAAAAAAAAATCAAATTGTTGATCGTGGACACTCAAAGGAAGAAGAAGAGAAGAAGAAGAAGAAGAAGAAGAAGAAGAAGAAGAAGAAGAAGAACCTCCGTCCCGTCTCCAAACAACTTTACTCATCTCTGTTTCAGTCTTCTCCGGTAAGACTCGTGATAAACGTCAAGACCCAGCATTCGGGGTGGTTGGCTGGGTACAGGGACAATGGATGAAGCTTTTTCCAAAGTTCAGCAGCAGAGAACTGAGCTAACGCCCTGACCCAGGGGGCTTAGAAGGACTCCAACATAGGGGAATCAGTAAAGCTGGATGGTGCCCTGCTCCACTGGCATAGTGATGGCTGAAAGAATCCCTTGCAGAGTGTTGGATGATTGATTCGTTCCACAGGAATCAGGAAAACTGCAGTTATCCGTCAAGCTTTTTGAAAGTCTCATTTCAGCTTCGTGAGGGATTGTTGTATGAAAGGTCGTCTATAAGAAGGTCGGGGTTTGCCGGGGACACTTATCCGTATAGAATGTTGTTCTAGGAGCTTCTTGTGGCTTCATGTTTCCTCTGGCAGAGCTACAGGCATGTGTCATCTCCTTCAGCACTTGGCTGTGTATGTCCATGTGTATTTTCCCTGGGTCGGCGCTACTTTGCATGAACTCATGTTCCGCTGTTTGTTCACTTAGACAGAGAGGACTCGCAGGGTCATCTGTTCTGGCCCATCTCACCAGGTTTGAGTTCGAAGACAGGGGGTCACATGCAAATCTGAGGACGAAGCTAAACAAAGAAAAGAAAAGCGAAAGTTCAGGTGGCAGCGGACATAAACAACGGAAACCCTTCAGACATGGAAACACGAGAACGCACGTAAACCCACAGACAGGGGCTGGGATCATCAGAAATGAACTGGTGGTCAAATTCAAAAGGGAAAGGCAAGAGAGACATAGTAATAGAGGAGCTGAAGAAAGAAGAAGATGCCCAGAGAATCCAGAAGGCGATCCAGCGAGGCCACACGGGAAAGTGAACCACGTGGGGAAAACGCACTCCAAAGAAATCTCATGTGGAATGACATGTGGCCATGGCACCTCTCAGGATCAGCTTCAGATCCCTGCATGCCCCCCAATTCAAAGCTGGTTGAAGGGGGAGGGGGGGGGGGGGGGGAGGGATCAGGTGACCCTGCGTCAGGGTAAACAAACGGTGGGACATGTCCTGAGTTGACACAGCCAACTGCTTTCAAGAGATCGCACACGCGATTAGCACTGCCATAGGATATTATACAACAACAACAACAACACAACAACACAACAACAACAACAACGAAAAAAGGCCTGCGTCTCAAACTGAGTCATTTCATGAAGGAATCCCACCACATAAAACTGCACCACTCCAAAAAGATATGGAACACCACTACCAGGGCCTGATTGCCATAAGTCCTCAGTCATTCCTGATTTTGTTTTTCTTTAACAAAAAACAAACAAACAAACAAACAAACAAAAAACGTTTTGAAGACAGGCGATGCAGAACTGCTGCAAGATGTTCGGGCCCTTTGGTGAGCTGTTGAGGAGTAACCCCCCCCCCCCCGCCCCCCCCCTCCTTCCCGCACCTCTCCCTCCACCTTTCCCCTCACCTTCTCCCTACCCTTCGGCGACAGAAAAGTGATACGTGCAGTTGATCGTGTTCACTTAGAGCAAGGAAGGGGGGAGAATGCAGGATATCTCCTGCATTCTCCACTTCGCCTCCCTATAAGGTGGACATGGGGTTGTGTTTGATGTTGGTGTTGTGTTTGTAGTTTGCTGATTTTGTTTAGTTTGGTTTTGTTTTTAGATGGTAATTTCACCTGCTAAGGCTTTGCTATGAGTGCATGCAAATATTCTGAGGCGCGTTCAAGATGCTAGGGAAGAAAACAACAACAAAAACTGTAAACGCGCACGCGTGTGCGTGCGTGCGTGTGTGTGTGTGTGTGTGTGTGTGTGTGTGCGCGCGCGCGCGCGCGCTTGTGACTGTGTCATGCGTGCGTGCATGGGTGCATGCGTGCGCGCGCCTTTGTGTGTGCGTGAGAGAGAGAGAGAGAGAGAGAGAGAGAGAGAGAGAAGAAGAAGAAGAAGAAGAACCTGCAAGATGTTGTGTATGCTTGAAGTGCGTGTTGCACGTGCAGACGATGACTGAACCCAACACTTGCCAAGAAACAGCTGAACTGTTCTCATTTTCTTTTTATTTCTTGCTTTTCTTTTTTTTTTTAAACTAAAATAGGCGACAGTATATATATATAAAAATAACCACCCTGGAAGAAACCCAGTCAGCTGAAGAGGCAGAGAGGTAACTAGACGGGAGCCATGGCAGGCAGGGAAGCAGCGGACAAACCGGGGGAGGGAGGTCGATCTCCATTAGAGGCCGAAGAACAACCCTCCAAACAACTGGGCCTCCGACTGGACCACTTCATGGCAGAAGTCTACGGCACAAAGATGGAAACGCTGGTCCACATGCAAGGGAAGTATCATCTCCTAACCGCCGCTGACCCAAGACGATACAGTGAAGAAGTCGCAGTGCTCACCGCCCTGGCGTCTGAGCTCCAACTCTTGCTGGACGATGCAGAGTCGTTCTGTGAGGCTGTGGAGGAGGATGACGCCCTGGAGTCTCAGCACGGGGAGCAGCTTCGCCAGCGTCGCCAGCGTCTCCGGAGCTGGCTGCATAGCGTGCATGAAAGCATGGACTCCGTGAGGGAGGAGGTCCGTTTATGGGAGAATTAGAGATAGTGCCATCGGCCCTCCCGTCCACTGACCAGGCTGCCACGTCACACAGATGACGTCACGTCCCACACAGGTCAGGTTAGACACTGAAGAGAGAGAGAGAGAGAGAGAGAGAGAGAGAGAGGGAGGGAGGGAGGGAGAGTGAATGAATGAATGAATGAATAATTTAATTAGGTAAGCTTACAAAGCCCATTTTCATGCAGGGGTTACGGTGGGGGTGGTTTGTTCAAAAATGAATGTCAAAGAATAAACACGAACTATCAATATCGCGATGAGGAAGCCAAATCACGGAAGCAGTTAACAAACATCGAACACCGATGTGATTGTCATTGTGAATACCAAGAAGTTTATCCACAGTCATAAAGATTTCCGTTCTCCACGGCTGAATTGCTGCTGGACGTCAACTGCATATTTTCTGTGTTAGTAAATTGAACGCTGTCCATGTTTCTTATCATTCCCTGTAGGTACTCCATAATGTCACTGACAGTCACGTTCTCTGGAGGGTCGTTCTGTTGTTCATTCACCGGAGGCCTGTCCTGATCACAAACCACATCACGGCATTCATCAACACAGTCAGCACTTGCCTTCGCTGATCCAAGATCCAACATCGACACTTCACCTTGTGCCACTGTCACAGATTCTGTGTCACGCTGCTCCGAGTCGATCGCTGTCTGCTTGTCGCTGTGCCGTGTTTCTCCTGCAGGCTGGGTTGTAGACGGAGGGAGGTGTTTATCATCTTACAGATCCCATCACATGTAGCAGGACTGTTGCTGGTCTGTCTACGTCGTACAATAACTAGGTGGTGTCGGCAGTAATAAACCGGACGGTGAACATACATTTTCACTTGCCTTTTATCTTTTGATTGTTCCTGTAAGTCTCTGCTCTGTGCCTAACCCTGTTCAGCTGCGACGGGCACTTACGACGTACGCTATGCTGTGGCTTTGAGTTTGCGTGGCAGGGGCTGTTCGGTAGTTGGAGTGCATCGTAGAATGACGACAGTTTGTTTTTCTATGCCCTCTATTTTGTAGGACGACAATGTCATTTCTTCCACGGCAGCGTTGAGTGTGGCTTCTAATGTGGATAGGAGACCTTCAACAGGCATGCTGGACGACCTACAGTTGAGAGAGAGAGAGAGAGAGAGAGAGAGAGAGAGAGAGAGAGAGAGAGAGAGAGAGAGAGAGAGGATGATGATGATGATGATGATAATCTTTATTTCCAAGGGTAACAGATAAGCAAACACATGCTTTTTTTCATCCGGCCCTTGCCCCGTTAAGGGACTAAGAGAGAGGGAGAGAGAGAGAGAGAGAGAGAGAGAGAGAGAGAGAGAGAGAGAGAGAGAGAGAGGATGATGATGATGATGATGATAATCTTTATTTCCAAGGGTAA
Source organism: Conus canariensis (assembly GCA_033310375.1). Classification (NCBI taxonomy): domain Eukaryota; kingdom Metazoa; phylum Mollusca; class Gastropoda; order Neogastropoda; family Conidae; genus Conus; species Conus canariensis. Next base: position 1,671,085 of record CM065724.1, read on the forward strand.
CAGATAAGCAAACACATGCTTTTTTTCATCCGGCCCTTGCCCCGCTATGGGACTGAGAGAGAGAGAGAGAGAGAGAGGGGGGGGAGAGGGAGAGAGAGAGAGAGGGAGAGAGAGAGAGAGGGTGGAATTATTCAAAAAGCCATAGCCCCTCTTAAAGGGGGGGGGGGGGGGTATATACATGCAATGCAAGAAGTGGTACATCCGATACAAACAAACGGAGAACAAGATCAGTCGTGAATACGAGAAATTGTACTTTCAACACAAAGAAAAGAACGATATCAATTAGGTACAGCTAATTGAAATGTTTCGGAACGCCTAATATGAATAGATTGCAAATTGTTTTTAGAACATCTTCGTCATCAGAAGTCACAAGCAAAATAAGTCTGAATGCAGAAGGGTGTCTGTGATATTTTGATGGGATAAACTGGTTTCTTAGTGTATCCAGGGCAGGACAGCAAAACACAAAATGAACTCACAATGGAGAGAGAGAGAGAGAGAGAGAGAGAGAGAGAGAGAGAGAGAGAGAGAGAGAAGGGCCTACTAAGCAACGAAAAAACTCGCGTCTTCCTACCACTATCGGCGGCTGGTGCAGGCTGCTGCCAGAAACGGCTGTTAGCTGACATGCAGGAGTCGAGGGGGCCACACACCTAGATTAAAATCTGAATAAACTGCAGCTGGAGTAAGTGGGTATATGGGGGAGTAATTCACATTGACACACAAAAGGCTGATTTGCTCCATAATTTTTTTTTCAACTCTTTTTTTAAAGGCTGAGAATTCTAGTAATTCTAGTAACCTTTCCTACTTCCCCAACTGCAAATTTAACAGAAAAGGACATAAATGAGCAAAAAACTAAACGTTTAAAATCCACCTGGTCCCGATTACATTCTGTCTTGGGCTTTTTAAACAAAATTTTCGGTGTGTTTTTAGGTGTATTTTAAAGGGTTGTGTGAATGACTTTTTAAAAATTTTATTTATTTTTTTGATGCCTCGTCAGTTGACTTCAACGCGGCAGTGACAGCCCTGATATGGCCCTTTGCGGTCGGCTGGACTATAAGCAACATTACCTTACCTTACCTGCCTCGGGCTTCTTAAAACAAACGGAATCATCCTCATAAAAGAAAGTAAGTCGGCGAAGGGTTTGGAAAGTTTTCCGTCAACAGATGTTTTAGGGGGTAAAGGTAGATATAGCCATATGGACCAATTTTACTAAGAGTTTCAATCCCTCCTCCCCGTTTAGAACAACAGTGCCACTCGAAACATGCAGGCAGAGTCTGCTGGACGGGGCAGATGACTGGGAGTGCACTGCAGACCTCCCAGAATGGAAGAGTCACCCAGAGATCATCAGCAAGAGTGGCATGAGACCAGACATAGTAGTCCACTCTAAGTCAACCAAGCAGCTGATCATGATCGAGCTCACGGTACCATATGAGAACAGAATGGAGGCAGCTCAAATCTACAAGACTGAAAAGTATGCTGATCTGGCAAACAGCCTGAGGAGAGAAGGCTATCAGGTCAAAGTCCTCACTGCAGAAATTGGAGCTAGGGGGTTTGTAGGAACGTCTGCATACAGCCTCATGAAACAGCTCTCAGTTGCAGGGAAGGAAAAAACCAGAGGCCTGAAAGCAATGGCAGAAGCGGCAGAGAGGTGTTCAAGCTGGATCTGGTCAAGGAGGAACAAAAGTGAACTTCATAAGGCTTAAATTTCCTACAAATATCAGGTGTCCCTGTGGCTCAGTGGTTAAAGCGCGAGTCATTAAGTGGAAAATGAGCATGTCCAGAGGGTCATGGGTTCGAATCCCAGCCATGGCTCGTCCCAAGATGGGGAAAAAAAAAAAAAAAAAAAAAAAAGGGGCAGCAGAGGGACATCCGGAGTCATGAACCGGGTGTGGCCCAACCCCCCTAGAGTGTCAGGAGATAAGGGCCGAAACACTTGCTTGAAGGGGGCTTCTCTTCTGAGGACTCTCTGCTGCCACGCTCTCCACGAGTTTCTTTCTACTTCTCCCCACACATACACACCCTCAAGCGCCCCTTCCCAGCATGAGACTCCCTTACCACTCTCCCTTTCTTTTTCACTCTATTTCTGCTTGCCTTTGCCCTCTGCAGACGGTGGGGAGGGGGAGGGATGAGACTCCCTTACCACTCTCCCTTTCTTTTTCTCTCTCTATTTCTGCTTGCCTTTGCCCTCTGCAGACAGTGGGGAGGGGGAGGGATGAAGATGAGGTGGAGGGAGATAAAGGTAAGGGTTTCAAATGAGAGATGTTAAACGAAGACACAAAATGGAGTGATTTTTTTTTTTTTGATCGAGCACCATCCCTTTATTTTCAAATGGTGTGTGTGTGTGTGTGTGTGTGTGTGTGTGTGTGTGTGTGTGTGTGTGAAACAGCATCTCTTCTCCTGGTGTACTGCATTAGTAATTTCCGTCGTTCAGGTTCTCGGGTGGATGGCATTTCGAACAGCTTGACTAGTCCTGTCGGTAGCGTGATGACCATTTCTGAAGACGTTCCATCAGATCCCCACGTAATCTTCAACATTTCGGAGACGGCCATTTTCAGTTTTCACAGTCTGTCACCGTTATCTTAGGGACTTCACCAGGTCTACAGGTTTTCTGGCTTTTCTTTGCACCCTTTTTCAGCGCAGTTGACAGCCTTTTTTATTTTTAGAAAGAAGCTTGACTGTCCCACAGAGATGTCCTTTTGTACCCCCCTCCCATACACTTGTTTGTGTCATATATCGAGGCAGAAAATAGCTGTGACATGACAAGGAGTAATGCCATGGCTTTAGTTTTCCAGTAGTCAGCTTCAATGTTTTGCATTTTAACAGAAGCCTTGTACAGAAGAGGAGTGGGGGGGGGGGGGGGGGGGGGGGACGGAATGTTTTTTTTTTTTTTCAATATAGATATGGTCATAGTCTTTTCGTAAACAATTCTTCGACAAGTTTTTCCCCAACTATGGACAGTTCAAGTCGAAGAATAGGAAGCGGGGGAAGGGGGTGGGGTGAGGGGGGTGGGGGGTGGAGACACCTTGTCCAGGTTGCTCAACTTATCCTGGTGGCCTGTCTTTTCTGTTGTTTTTCAACTGGAGAGCACACTGGCAGCCAAAGTTGGAGACTGGAAAGCATTCTTTTCAGGGAGAGGGAACTGCATGGGAAGTTGGTTTTCTTTTGCATCCTTCCCCTTTGATAATTCAAACACCCAGACACGGGTGGCTTTTGCTGCGTATGTCGGTTTCATTTTCCGGGTGGCTTGTACAAACTGGAGAAGTGTAAGGGGCGAGTGGATGAGGCAATGATAGCAGAGGGTTGGATTTTTCTTTTTATTTATTTATTTATTTTATTTTATTTATTTATTTATTTTTTTTTTTGGGGGGGGGGGGGGGGGGGGGGGGGGATGCAAGGGAGTCTAGCTCTTTCTCATTCCTCTGCCTTTATGACTTCAATGTGATGTAGTGACAGTGGCTTTATTTTCATATGCGATTTTCATTTTATTCCAGTTTTGAGTGCAGTACTAGGAAGAGGTGGGGTGGGGAAGTGTGGCGAAGGGATCCTTGACAGAGAAAGGTTAGCAGAGTGGATTGTTAAGGGTTCTTAACAGAGAAAGGTTAGCAGAGTGGATTGTTAAGGGTTCTTGACAGAGAAAGGTTAGCAGAGTGGATTGTTGAGGGTTCTTGACAGAGAAAGGTTAGCAGAGTGGATTGTTGAGGGTTCTTGACAGAGAAAGGTTAGCAGAGTGGATTGTTGAGGGTTCTTGACAGAGAAAGGTTAGCAGAGTGGATTGTTGAGGGTTCTTGACAGAGAAAGGTTAGCAGAGTGGATTGTTGAGGGTTCTTGACAGGGAAAGGTTAGCAGAGTGGATTGTTGAGGTTTCTTGACAGGGAAAGGTTAGCAGAGTGGATTGTTGAGGGTTCTTGACAGGAAAGGTTAGCAGAGTGGATTGTTGAGGGTTCTTGACAGGGAAAGGTTAGCAGAGTGGATTGTTGAGGGTTTTTGACAGGGAAAGGTTAGCAGAGTGGATTGTTGAGGGTTCTTGACAGGGAAAGGTTAGCAGAGTGGATTGTTGAGGGTTCTTGACAGGGAAAGGTTAGCAGAGTGGATTGTTGAGGTTTCTTGACAGGGAAAGGTTAGCAGAGTGGATTGTTGAGGGTTCTCGACAGGGAAAGGTTAGCAGAGTGGATTGTTGAGGGTTCTTGACAGGGAAAGGTTAGCAGAGTGGATTGTTGAGGGTTCTCGACAGGGAAAGGTTAGCAGAGTGGATTGTTGAGGGTTCTTGACAGAGAAAGGTTAGCAGAGTGGATTGTTAAGGGTTCTTGACAGAGAAAGGTTAATTGTGGAGGGTTCTTGACAGGGAAAGGTTAGCAGAGTGGATTGTTGAGGGTTCTTGACAGAGAAAGGTTAGCAGAGTGGATTGTTGAGGGTTCTTGACAGAGAAAGGTTAATTGTGGAGGGTTCTTGACAGGGAAAGGTTAGCAGAGTGGATTGTTGAGGGTTCTCGACAGGGAAAGGTTAGCAGAGTGGATTGTTGAGGGTTCTTGACAGAGAAAGGTTAATTGTGGAGGGTTCTTGACAGGGAAAGGTTAGCAGAGTGGATTGTTAGGGGTTCTTGACAGAGAAAGGTTAGCAGAGTGGATTGTTGAGGGTTCTTGACAGAGAAAAGTTAGCAGAGTGGATTGTTAAGGGTTCTTGACAGGGAAAGGTTAGCAGAGTGGATTGTTGAGGGTTCTTGACAGAAAGGTTAGCAGAGTGGATTGTTGAGGGTTCTTGACAGGGAAAGGTTAGCAGAGTGGATTGTTAAGGGTTCTTGACAGGGAAAGGTTAGCAGAGTGGATTGTTAAGGGTTCTTGACAGGGAAAGGTTAGCAGAGTGGATTGTTGAGGGTTCTTGACAGGGAAAGGTTAGCAGAGTGGATTGTTAAGGGTTCTTGACAGAGAAAGGTTAGCAGAATGGATTGTTGAGGGTTCTTGACAGAGAAAGGTTAGCAGAGTGGATTGTTAAGGGTTCTTGACAGAGAAAGGTTAGCAGAGTGGATTGTTGAGGGTTCTTGACAGAGAAAGGTTAGCAGAGTGGATTGTTAAGGGTTCTTGACAGGGAAAGGTTCGCAGATTGGATTGTTTTGTTTTGGACGGGGAAGGGTGTAAAGGGACTGAGGATGTGTATGTTCAAAAACGGTCTTCACCCTAGCATCAACATCGTCAAAATGCATTACCATTAAATTCAGAGACCCAAAATATTGCAGTAAGGTCCAGTCTAACAGTGTCGACTGTGGACACGGCGGCTTCAATACTTCACATGTACATTCCATTTCTTAACTGTGAGCAGCAGGAGAGGGCACAGATTTTGAGGAGCAGAGTCGTCAGAATATTTCCCAAGGGACGTGGTGTCGGTGCCAGTGAAGTCATGTGTCCCTGTACCGAGCGGAAAGGACAGGTCATAGGTCACGGCCTTGAGGTCAGGACGTGTCGATACAGATCACCCGTCACTTAGGCTGGGTCTCCGTGGGCAGACGGCTCTCTGGGTCAAGTCGTTGAGTTGATTACTGTCTGGCAGGAGACCTATCCAACGGCCATGAATCCTCAGGGTGTCTTGTGGCTTCGAAGAGATGAGAGGTCTCATCCCACGACAGCATGGCAAAATGAACGAACGTGTACGCGTTGGGGCAGGTGAGCTGAATGCCTAGTTCTGTGCTGCACGTCAACGACGGGTCCAGCCAAAGAGAGTTGTAATAACTCTTCACCGGCCAAACTTCACAGATAGCGGGCGGGAAAAAAGCATCAAAAACAAAGGAACACAACGAAAACTGGGCAGTTTCCGTGGAATAAAAGGCTGACTTGTGATATCATTGCTCCTTATCGTGCCAGTGTTTGACGACTGCAAAGCAGACCAAGGACTTCATCAGGCAGCTACCATCCCGCCACCCTCCCCCCTGCCCCCTCCCAGATCCCAATAGGACGGCTGCTTGCTCAGAGGTGAAAGGAGAGCTGTGATGGTCGTGTTTGTTTATTTGTGTTTTTTTTTTTTTTCAAAAGTCCTCGAGGATCATTATGACAACTGGATATTGTTCTTTAAATTCTGCTAACGACCAACTACACATAGTCTTAATGAACGACCAAGTATACATAGATAGTCTTAATGAACGACCAAGTATACATAGTCTTAATAAACGACCAAGTACACATAGTCTTAATAAATGACCAAGTATACATAGTCTTAATAAACGACCAAGTACACATAGTCTTAATAAACGACCAAGTACACATAGTCTTAAACGACCAAGTACACATGGTCTTAATAAACGACAAAGTACACACAGTCTTAATAAACGACCAAGTACACATAGTCTTAATACTGTGTTAGTTTTTTTCTGTATCATTATCTAAGCCACTTCGGTGGGCATTATCCCCCCCCCCCCCCCCCCCCCCCCACAGAGAGAGAGAGATGGGCCGCATTCCCTTGTTAAGCTGTGATGAAACACACACACACAGAGGGAGGTGTGTGTGAGTGTGTGCGCGCGCGCGTCGTACGAGCGTGCGTGTGTGTATGGGCGCGTGCGTTATCTAAACTTTTTTTTGTTTTTTGTTTTTTCCAGGAAGAACAAACAGATCGCCATGACGCACTGAGATCAAACGGAACATAACGTCGAGAACCTGGCTGTCATTAGTAGTAGTTCAGAAACGGGAACGACATGAGTATTTTCTGGATAGGTGAACCGCCGTACAAGAAAGCGTGTTAGTGACATATACACATGGATATAAAAACACGATTTTTACATGCAAATGAAGATATTCCTTTGAAAATGTGATATGAGAATTTTTACGTTAGACGTTTCAGGTTTCCTCTTAAGACCAAGTTTTTATTCTAAAGTAAACAAAAGCAGTTAGCACTCGAGGTATTGAAAAAACATGAACACGTTATCTTCATCTTAACTTTGGACTTATTTTACTGATCTCTTTGTGTCAGAAACGACTGAAAAAAAATAGACACGTAGTTATGTATTGTAGCCTAGTTAGTTATTGTAGCCTAGTTATATATTGTAGCCTAGTTAGGAAGAGCAGCCTACGTCATTTTTTTTTTAAAAGCTCGCCGCCGCCCTTGTATGAAATAAACAAAACGGCTGTAAAAACAGTCTTGTGTTAACAATGTAGTGTGCATGTTCAGATCTCTCTCTCTCTCTCTCTCTCTCTCTCTCTCTCTCTGCTAACGACCAACTACACATAGTGTTAATGAACGACCAAGTATACATAGTCTTAATAAACAACCTCTCTCTCTCGCCAGCCGCCGACCTGTTCGGACGTGTTCACTTCGCTCTACGAAGAATCAGTTTCTGTACGTGTGATTCATGTGCTACATGTGTGTAATCTTGCAAGGAGGTGTGTGATTGCTTACACGATGTGCATATAGAAAGGATTCCTATGTTAGATGGTGGTGTTGGTTGTTTTTAGGGGTTTTATGTGTCAAATCATATATCAGAACCCCTCTCCAGTGCTGTGTTAGGCCACCGACCAAGCTGGCCCAGTGTCAATCACGTGCCATGGGCTCCAGATGCTGAGACGCTAATCCTCCGACCTCCTCTTCCCCATGGTGTGGCCAGATAAGTGGCCCCATTTGTGGCGCCATTTGGTTTCCACGGCGGAAACGATCCTCTGGCTGTTAGGACAGAGTGAAGTGAAGTGTGTGTGGTGCTAATCCTGTTACGCTGCAGTGTCCGGAAAGGGCGCTCCTCCCAAGACAAGATGCGGCGAGTGTGCTGTGACGGCTAACCGCCATGGCACACACTGCAGCGGCCAGCATTGTGTGTAGTCTACGTATATTTGTAAATGTAAGTTTCTGCTTTTTTGTTTTTCTTTCTTCTTTGGGCAAACACCACAAATAATGCTCATAATACAAATAAAAAATGCCTCTCACCACGCGCTCTATGAGCGCCAAATATTTCACCGAGACAATTAATCTCACCAAAGACCCCTGGCAAGTGACGTTTGATTCTCCCCACACCCACCTGCCTGTATGGAGATGTGCATTATGTGAAAGGTTACTGTGGTAAATACGCGGCCAAGTGACGTTTGATTCTCCCCACACCACCTGCCTGTATGGAGATGTGCATTATTGTGGAAAAGGTACTGTGGTATAAATACAGGCCATCATCTACCTCTAGTGTATTGAAACAATACAACAAAAATAACCAGACTCTTTTGGACTTGGCGCCGAGCTTTGTGACCCCACTGCCCAGCGAGTTATGGCACTCATCCTTCCAAATTGTTCTGAACGGTGAACACAAACTTTTGACAATTCACGTCTATTATACAACAGGAAAAATCTTAGTGCAAGGACATGTCTGCCAAGAGTGGGTTCAGCAGGAGTTTGGTAGACTAAAAGAAATTGTGGCCCATTTGTCTGCACCAGATTTTTCCACATTGTCAATTGCAGATGCCTTTGACAATGTCACAGACTCGTTTCCTCCAACTCCACTGGCCATCTGTGATGCACAGACAAATGATGTTGTGGAAACATTGCTCGTCAGGTGATTCCATCCTTCCACCATCACTGCCTCACCCCTCACTAACTCAGGAATCCCAATTGCCTGTCAGCTCCAACACGTCCCATGCCACACTTCCTCCCTCATCCGCCCCAGACAGCATGGAATCGCCACCTGCATCCCTCCAGTCTCCAGCCATCGCCAGTCCTTCATCCCCTGTTGACATTTCTCACTCCTCAGTCCCTTCCACCACCCAGCAAAATACTGACCCACCATCTGATCCTCCCACGACCACCCCGAGTGTTTTAGAACAGCGTGTATCGTCACCCTCCCCCACCAGTACTAACCCTCTGTCTGCTACTCATTCTGTCAACACACTGAACCCCCAGAGTACCAGCTCTCGGCAGCGGATTTCCCCCACACTCTTCAACTAGCAAGCATGGCCGTTATCACACACCTCCAAAAACAGCTTATCTCAGCCACACGCACTATCTCCAACATGCAGCAAGACATACAAACACTGAAAAATCAGCTTGGAAATGTTACGTTAGCCCGTATCGAGAGACTACACGAGGCATTATCACAGACCAATGCTCATTGCAATTTAATCTGATTATCAGCATATACATGTGTGTTCAGATACATATGAGTTGGTGATTTTGTGCGTGCAACATACAGGAATTGTGCTTTTTAGTCTTGCAGTACTTCGTCCTGTACAACCTGACAGCAATTAGTTGTGTGCACATTAAATTGTAAGTGCATTCTCAGTCACCTATTTCCGAACCACTGCTGTGGTATCTAATCTACCAGTTTGTTTGATTGGTTTTTCTTGGGTTTTTGTTGTTGTTGTTGTTATTTTTTTTTAATTTTTATTTTTTCATCATTTGTTTTACTTTTTTGTACGTGTCCTTTCTTCCCCTTTCTTTTTGTTTTTCCTTTTACTTGTGCACTCAGGACATAACATGACCACAAACCAGAACTCATGGCCATCGAGAGATGGACTGAGAATTTGCCATTTAAATATCGATAGTGCAGTCAGTAAGATCTCTGTTATCTCGACCCTGATATCGAACCACCAAAAGCCATTCCATGTTCTGGGTCTCTCCGAATCAAGACTAAATACCTACATTAGTGATAAAGATGTATCGGTCCCAGGTTATAATATCGTTCGAAAAGACCCTACTAAAGACAGACAGGTCTTCTAGTGTATATCAGTGAATCTCTCAACTTCAAGAGACTCTCCCACCTAGAACAGCATGACGTAGAAGCAGCGTGGATACAAATCACACTGAACAAATCACGATCCATTTTAATCGGGTTTTGCTATCGGAACCCAGCAGAAAGAGTCAGCTGGACTGATAAATTTGTTACTATGATGGATGCAGTTTCTTTAGAATGTAAAGAGATCGTTTTACTCGGTGACTTCAATGTAGATCTTTTGAAACCAAACAGCCAATGGAGCCAAACGATAAGTGTGTTGAATTTACATCAGATTATCAAAACACCCACCAGAGTCACACCAACTTCAAAGACAATCATTGACCATATCTATGTATCAAATGAAAATAACATATAGAAGCTTGTGTACCAGTCTTCTCTTCTAGTGATCATTACCCAGTGTGTGTTACATGGTCTAAACATGGAGTGAAAATCCCAAAACCAGGCCACAAAACCATAACCTATCGTTGCTTCTCAAAATTTAATGAACAAAATTTTTTGCTTGATTTAATGAACTCGGAACTAAATACAGTATACAATATTACTGATCCAGATTCAGCGATTGACTTTTGGATCGAAATTTTTACAGAAGTCTATAACAGACATGCTCCGTTAAAAACAGAGTAAAGCATATTCCCAAACCACCGTGGTACACGAAAGAACTACAGGAGGCATGCTACCTTAGAGACCTTTTGAAAGAACATGGCTATGAAGAATCAAGATCACTAAGAAATGCAATAAACTCTCAGAAGCGCTGGGAAAAAACAAAATACTATCGCGAGTTATTAACTTCCAAACAAAATCCAAAACTGGTTTGGCAAGCAATAAACCAGCTTAACAATAACAGTTCTTCTTCAAAATCAACTGTTATAAAAGGTATTTCTGCTGAACAACTTAACACTCACTTCTCTACCATTCCAACCCCCACCGGGGTCTGCCCTGGGGGACCTGGGTGGGGTGTCTTATTTTTAGTTCTCAGGGTCACCCTCTTGTGCCCCTTGAGGGTGGGACTTTGTTTTAAGTGGGCTTTCTTTTTCTCTGTTTTTTGTGTTTTTTCTGCCTACCCATGGTTCTTTCACCTGCATTTCTCTTTCAACATTCTCCTTATTAATCTGCAGTTTTCTGTTTTGTCTATTTTCTGCCTTTACGGATCTTTATCCTATTCTTTTCCTTTTTTCACAAGTCTTCTGTAGCACTTTCTATTTTCTCTGTGGCCTCTTGGTCCACCGTGTTGACCGTGCCGTGCGACCCGTGTCGGGGGAGAATGGTGTCCTGGTGGTCTCTCGAGAGGGACTCGGAGTAGGATCCGCGCCCCTCAACACGCCACTTTGGCCCGGACTTCCCCTAGACGGGGGGCAGCATGGGGCCCAATGCTGTCAACCGGTCGCCTTCACAGTGTGGGCATGGCATGGGTCAAACCGTGTGCCACGTTGCTTGTCCTGGAAGCCAGGTGAGTGGCCTCCTGTCCGTTCCCGGCAGTTGGTCATGAGCCTGGTGGATGGGGTGGAGCGCGTGCCACGCGGTGTATACCTGCACTATAACCCTGGTGTTTCCCTTTGCTGGAGGACCGCTTAGGGGCATCGCCCTTGTGGGCACTCGATGGCGGGTGGGGAGTAGGGGAGGTGAAGTTTTTTTTCTTTCATTATGACATCTAAACAACTACCCCCTAACAAAAAGAGAAGAAACGATGATGGACATGGCACGCTTATGGACGAGACTATGAGTAGAGATTCAGATTCAGATAATGAGATAAGAGAAGTGGCAAAGAGAAAGGGTATCCAAAACACATGGCCAAGCTTCCTTTTAGTGGAAGCAAAAGATCCGAAAGAATCCATTGCTCGGATTTCTCCGTTCGCTGTTTGCAAGTGGTTCGAGGGAGTTTCGTCTACAGGATTTAAAATGATTAAAAGACTCCGATCTGGTAGTTACCTTGTTAACTGTGCTACGGAAGCGGTTGCTGCTGAAAAGGGATGGTTCTCAACTCATGCAGATCACAGTTAAGGTTTCCATTCACCCGTTTCTCAACTACTCGAAAGGGGTAATCAGATGTGTTGACTTGGCTGGAGTTGCTGGATCAGAAATTCGGACTGAGATGGAAAGTCAGGGTGTTCTGCAGGTCCATAGAGTTAAAATCTCTAAAGGAAGTGACTTAATCGAAACCAACACGCTATTCTTGACTTTTGCTATGCCATCTCCCCAGAGTTTGTCAAAGTGGGTTATGTCCGAGTGAAAGTTACGCCTTTTGTACCATCTCCTTTGCGGTGTTTCAAGTGCCAACGCTTTGGGCATTCCAGCCGAGCTTGTCGGGGTCAGGAGATCTGTCGTGACTGTGGACAGAAGAAGCATGATGAATCTTGTATAAATGCTGTATACTGTGTCAATTGTAAGGTGATCATCCAGCAAATTCAAAAAGTTGTCCAGTGTGGAAAAAGGAATGCGAGATGCAGAAAGTAAAGATTGAGAGGAAATGTTCCTTTCTTGAGGCTAGAAGGTTAGTGGAGGCCAGGACTCCTTCGGCTGCGACTTATGCACAGAAGGTGGTTAACGATTCTGCGAACCGGTCATCGGGTGATGATCTGGGAGCAGCTCCATTCACTGCTCTGGAGAAGAAATTGACAGAATTGTTATCATCGGTTTTGGATCGGCTTACTACTCTTGAACAATCAGTTGAGGTTTTGTCTCAGAAATGCAATAGTGTTCCGTCCAGCAGTGTACAACAGGCTTCAGTCCCTGCTGGTGAGGGAAGAAGTGTTTCAGTTGTACAAAGTGCTGTGGATCAGAGGTCAGGGGTGAAGGATCGGAGGAAAGAGATGTCCCCTCGCTCACAGGCCAATAACAGCAGTACGAGACAGGCACGCAGTGAGGAGCGTCCTTTTCGGACTCCAGACCCTCCTAGGGGAAAATCTCGAAGTCAGGTATTTGGTGCAGCAGGTTTCAGTCCAGTAAGAGCAAATTCCAAGCATGGCAACAAACAAATTAGAAATTTATCAGGAGCATCGGCTTCTGACCTTGTCTTGAAGAACCGTTTTAGTTCTTTGGTGGACAGTGAAGTTTCTGGAGAAGAGGGCTGATAGATATTCTTTTAACAACCTAACATGGACATACTCCAGTGGAACATAAGGGGAGTTAAAGCAAATTGTCGGGACCTTGAGCTATTATTGACAGAGTATAGATCTTCGGTAATTGCTCTTCAGGAAACCCTTTTAACTGCAAGTAAGAAGCATGAGATTCCTGGTTTCTCCTGCTTACTCAAGCCAGCTTCTGCAGACTTTTCAAGGAGAGGCGTTTCTCTTTATATTCATAATTCGGTACTACATACAGAAATTCCACTTCAGACGGATCTGGAGGCAGTGGCAGCTCGTATCTCGTTAAACAAGGTCGTTACGATATGTTGTTTGTATCTGTCTCCATCTTCTGTGATTTCGAAGAGTCAGTTGGATGGTTTAATTTCTCAGCTCCCTCGCCCATTTCTTTTATTGGGTGACTTGAATGGCCATTCTCCACAGTGGGGAAGTAACTGCACCAATTCTCAAGGGAAAGTTCTTGAAGATTTTATATCGGATCATGATCTCTGTCTTCTGAATTCAGGCTCACCGACCTTTTGTTCTCCTTCTGGTTCTTTGACTCGCTTGGATTTGTCCATTTGCGACCCTTCCTTATTTTTGGACTTAGAGTGGCAGGTTCATTCGGACCTAAGCGGGAGTGATCACTTTCCGATTTTTATTTATTTTACAAAGCAAATGCAGGAGTCCCCTCGGGAAACATGGAAGTTTCGCTCTGCAGATTGGAGTCTTTATCAGCAACAGATTTTAAGTAGACTGCCTATGAATCTGTTGCAGAGTTATGATGATCCTGTTTTGCAGTTCACTAAAGTGATTGTAGAGAGTGCTAAGGAAGCTATTCCCAAGTCCCATGATAAACCAAATGATGTTAAGACCCCTTGGTATGATAAAGAGTGCAAAACTTTAAAGGGTAAGAGAAAAGGTGCTCAAAGACTTTTTGCTAGGTTTCCTATGGTGGGGAACAAAGTTAAACATCAGGCGTGTAGGGCTAAGTGTCGGTATACTTTTAAAACTAAGAAGAAAGAATCTTGGAAAAATTTTTGTTCAAATCTGTCCTTTAAGGTCAATTCAAGGAAAGTCTGGAAACTAATCCGTAAGATTAAGGGAAAGTCGGTTACATCAGTTATAAAATGTTTGCAAGTAAATGGATCGATTATTACTAATAAAAAGGAGGTTGCTAACTTGTTAGCTGTTACTATCCATCAAAATTCGTCAGCTGATCATTATTGCAAGGAATTCCAGCGTATCAAAAGATCAGCAGAGTCAAAATCTTGTTCCTTCGTGCCAGATAGTTCTGGGGATTACAACTGCGTTTTCAGCATGGATGAGTTAAAGGACGCCATTTTGAAAGCCAACAACTCAGCTCCTGGACCAGATGACATTCATTATCAATTTATTCAACATTTGCCAGCTGAGGGTTTAAAGGTGTTGTTGTCTCTGTTTAATCATGTTTGGTGTTCAGGGTATTTTCCACCTTCTTGGAGAGAGGCGGTTGTTATCCCTATTCCTAAACCAGGGAAAGATCATTCGGATCCTAACAACTATCGTCCTATAGCTCTCACTAGTTGCTTATGTAAAACTATGGAGAGAATGGTATATTCTCGATTGTTATGGCAGTTAGAATGTCTGGGGGCCTTAGATGTTTCCCAGTGTGGATTTCGGAACAACCGCAGTACTACTGATCACCTGGTTCGATATGAGTCTTTTATCAGGAATGCTTTGATTAATGGAGAACATGTAGTTTCTATTCTTTTTGATTTAGAAAAAGCTTATGACACAACATGGAGGCATGGAATTCTTCAGGATTTGAAGGCACTTGATTTCAAAGGTAATTTACCAATGTTTATTGCTAATTTTTTGTCTAACAGGCATTGTTAGACTTCATTCGACCTTTTCGGATCCTTTTGAGCAGGAGATGGGTGTCCCTCAGGGTAGCATCCTTTCTCCACTTCTGTTCAATCTCAAGATTAATAACATCGTCCAGTCAGTAAAGTCTGGAATTGATAAGTCATTATTTGTTGATGACTTCTCCATCTCTGCCAAGGGGAAAACTTTGGCTGCAGCTGAGCGTCAACTTCAGTTGTGTGTTAATCGTGTTCAGCAGTGGGTTACTGAAAATGGATTTAAGTTTTCAGGTACTAAGACAGAGTGTATTCATTTCCATAGGAAAAGATCTCAGGTCTTAGAACCAGCTATCAGTCTCAATGGTCAAGTAATTAAAGTTTCCAAACAAGTGAAATTTTTGGGGGTTATTTTTGATAAGCTTTCTTTTTTGCCTCACATTAAGTACATTAAACAATCTTGCCAGTCAGGTTTGAATGTTTTGAAGGTTATTAGTCACACTGATTGGGGTGCAGACAAGCGAACTTTGTTGCGATTGTATCGGGCTTTGGTGAGACCAAAGCTAGATTATGGGTGTGTGGTATATGGTTCTGCACGAAAATCTTACCTCAAAGCTCTTGATCCAATTCATCATCAAGGACTGCGGATTGCTCTGGGAGCATTTCGCACATCTCCAAAAGAGAGTTTGTATGTTGAATCTGGTGAACCCCCTCTGGAGCTAAGGAGGTTGTGTCTTTCCATGAATTACTATCTGAAACTGAGGGCTAATCCAGAAAACCCTGCCTATGATATTGTCATGAACCCGCCTTTTAGAGCCAAATATGATCTAAAGCCAAATGAGATTCCTCCACTGGGTATTCGTATTTTGCCCCACTTCGGGGCAGCTGGCATTGACCTTGATGCTGTTGATGACGGTCCATTACAGACTGATGTACCTCCCTGGAAAGTCGCCAATCCAGAGATTAATTTATATTTAACTCAATTTCGAAAGGAGGTCACCTCGAGTGCTGCATATAAACAACTTTATCTTGGGCAATGTGAACTTTATAAAGATTTTATCAAGATTTTTACAGATGGTTCTAAAAAAGGTGAGAGGGCTGCAGCTGCCATTGTGTGTGATAACAATTTTCAAGAGCCTACTTTGTTAAGATTGCGGGATTGGTCGTCTGTTTATACTGCTGAACTGAAGGCTTTAAATCTGGCCCTCAGTGCGGTGTCCAGGTCAGATCAGAATGATTTCCTTATTTTATCGGATTCATTGTCGGCATTGTCGGCTTTATCGACAAGAGAAGTTTCACATCCAGTTTTGGCTGATATTCATGATCTTCATACTCAGCTTGTCTCTTCGGGAAAGCATATAGTTTTCTTGTAGGTCCCCAGCCACATGGGAATCTATGGTAACTCAGTGGTGGACAAAGCAGCCAAACAAGCTCTCGGTGCAAGTCTTTCCAGGAGGCCTATGCAGTTTGTTCCTCACTCTGATCTACGTCATAAATCTAGTTTGTATTGTCGTGAACTGTGGCAGAGTGAATGGTGTAATCAAATTCATAATAAATTGTTTAAAATTTGCCCAGATTTAACCTATCCTTTCCCATCGGTGGTACGTAACCGTAAAGAGGAGTCGGTTTTGTCACGGTTACATATTGGGCACAGCTATATAACGCACAGTTGGATACTCGGAGGGGAAGACCCCCCATGGTGTGTTGCGTGTGACAGCTTGTTCAGTGTTAATCATTTTTTGACAGAATGTGCTGATTTGATGTGTATCAGAGAGAAGTTCTTTTCCACCAGTGATTTATCAGTTCTTTTTCGTGAGATTTCAGTAGATCTTATTTTTTCTTTTTTGAAAGAGGTAAACTTATTTTATAAAATATAGTGTTTTAATTATGTATACAGGTGTCGTCGGAGTTGAACAGATAATTGTGCTTTTGTCCTCATAAATTTTAAGCGATGTGTTAATACTAGTGTGGGTATTTGTATCTAGAGACTTAGATATGATAGCTGAGGTCCTGATTTGGCTCCTAGTAGTCCGCTGGACCCTATAAACACTAACTAACTAACTAACTAATCTACCATTCCAGATACAGTTGTTACTACTGATTATTCAAGCTGTAATGAACTTAAAGAACTCCATCAATTTTGTCACGACAAAAAAATCACATCTGAACTACACATTCCCCTCATAACTGTGCACGAGGTGTACCAGTACCTACTTCATCTCAAACAGTCAGGAACACGTGGACTAGATGGCACAGATGGCAAAATTCTGAAACTCTCGGCGCCAGTTATAACTGACACGTTAACGTATATCTTTAATTTGTGCATAGATAAAAGCTATTTTCCTAATGCATTCAAAAAAGCAAAAGTTATACCCATTCATAAATCTGGTGATAATACTGATCCTTCAAACTACAGACCAATATCAATCTTATCTATCCTTTCCAAACCTCTAGAAAAGCATTTAAATAAACACATCCTTCATCACTTCAACAAGTACGATTTGCTCCATCCTGGACAGTCTGGTTTCAGACAGAAACATTCCTGCCATTCTGCATTAATCAATCTTGTAGATGTGTGGCTTAATAATATTAATAACGACAGATATTGTGGTGTCTTATTCGTTGATATTAAAAAAGCATTCGATGTCATTGACCACAATCTCTTTATTCGAAAACTGGAGGTATACGGTCTTTCAAAATCCGCCCTTATCCTTCTAAAATCATAATCACAAAAAGACAACAATGCGTCTTATCGGGGACGACTGTCTCTTCTATAACAACTCTTAAGTATGGCGTTCCACAAGGCTCCATTTTAGGCCCGCTACTCTTCTCAATCTACATTAATGACCTACCCCTACATGTGAGATCTACATGCGACCTCTTTGCAGATGACACCACAATTCCACCAGCCATAATGATCCTTCCAGTCTTTCAAAACATTTGCAAGAGAGTACCAACGACCTTGTAAAATGGACCGAACTAAATCGCATGTCACTTCACCCTCAAAAAACAAAACTGATGTACATTACAACTAGGCAAAAACGACAAAATCTCACCAATGATTTCCCTCCTATACACCTCAATAATGTACTTGTGGAACAAGTCACTCATCATAAAGTATTAGGACTAATAATTGACAAGTCTCAGCTGGAATCCCCACATAACTTTACTCTGCAAAAGGCTTTCCCAGAAAGTCTATCAGCTCACCAAAATCAAACACTTTCTTGACCTTCATTCACGAACTTTTTTTCCATGCTCATATTCAGTCTTATGTTGATTATGCATCGACTATATGGGATTCTGCAAGTGCAAACACACTAAAACCATTGTTCAGCCTACATAAACGAGCGCTCAAATTAATCCTTCTGAAGAAAACAAGCCTCGAAAGCTCTGATTATAAACATCTTCACATTCTTCCATTCAGCCAGAGACTAAAATACAACAAAGGGCTAATGATGCACAAGATTCTGACTGGGAATGCTCCAGCAACTTTAATGAGACGATTCTCAAAAGTCTCGTCGAGAAACTCCCACAAACTCCATATCCCAATCCCCAGAATTGACCTATTTAAATCAAGTCTAACGTACTCGGGAACCTCTTTGTGGAACTCCCTTCCAGAATCCATCAAACAAATCCATTGTACCACAACTTTCAAAAACACTTATCTTACCTTCTGCGGTTAAAAAAAAAAACAAAAAAAAACCCCATAAGTAATACCAACAAGTGATCTCAAAAGCATAAATCATCCCCTTTTCATGTACTTAACCAATTTGTTTTTTCTATTTTTTTTATTTTTTTTCATGTATCAAGTATTTGGATATATATGTATATGTATATATATATATATATATATATATATATATATATATATATATATATATATATATTTGTTAAAAAATATTTCAAAAATGAAGTGGTAAAATCTACAAGCTTGTTTCTAGCGTTGCTATCTTCAGGATGTCTTTTGGGGCACGCCAACGATCTTTTATGGCGTGCGGGACTTGATTTCAACTCTGTGTGTGCAGGCGGATCTCATTTGCTGCACGTGCGGCCTGTGGTTCTTATTGGGGCCTGTTCAGGTGGAATGTGCTAGCAAAGATTTCCACTTGTGCCTGCAATTGTTTACAATTTCTACTTTTGTGTTCAGAGTTGCTAAGTGTGGTTTGCATAATATTAACCATTTTTCTGTGGAGCATAGATTGCATCTTTTTGAAATATTGTTGTATGGTGTTGCTCTTTTTATGATTTTCCATGATATGTTGTAGTCTATTTTTTTATCTTTGAGTCTCCAGATGTATTTGCTCAGCTCTGTTTGATTTTTGTATTTTTCATTTTTGAATGACTGTTTGTGGTTTGCGTATCTGGTTTTGAAAGTGTTTTCAGTAATCCCTACATATGTTTCTTCTTCATTTTCTGATGTTACCGTAGCTTGGTATACAATTTGCTGTGAAGACATTTATTGCTCAGGGGGCACTGTTCTTTTTTAGTGCAGTTGCAAGATGTCCTTTCGGCACCCTTCTCTTTTATGTTGCTTTTCATTTTGTTAGATGAATCAATCATGTTTTTGAGGTTGGGCATACATGAGTATGACAGTTTAATGGTGTTTTTGTTGAATATTTTGGACAGTTTGTGTTCTTTTGGGAATGATGTTGCCAAGATTTTAAAGAATTCTTTTCCTACATTTGTTTTTACTTGTCCATCGTATGGTGGGTTGTACCATATGATCTTTCTTTTCCTATTTTTCTTAATTCTGTTCGTGTTGTTGTCTGGACTGTATTGTAGTTTGTAATTGTAACCACTTTTTTGTAATGCTTCTTGCACTAAAAAAGAACAGTGCCCCCTGAGCAATAAATGTCTTCACAGTAACATTGTATACCAAGCTACGGTAACATCAGAAAATGAAGAAGAAACATATGTAGGGATTACTGAAAACACTTTCAAAACCAGATACGCAAACCACAAACAGTCATTCAAAAATGAAAAATACAAAAATCAAACAGAGCTGAGCAAATACATCTGGAGACTCAAAGATAAAAAAAATAGACTACAACATATCATGGAAAATCATAAAAAGAGCAACACCATACAACAATATTTCAAAAAGATGCAATCTATGCTCCACAGAAAAATGGTTAATATTATGCAAACCACACTTAGCAACTCTGAACACAAAAGTAGAAATTGTAAACAATTGCAGGCACAAGTGGAAATCTTTGCTAGCACATTCCACCTGAACAGGCCCCAATAAGAACCACAGGCCGCACGTGCAGCAAATGAGATCCGCCTGCACACACAGAGTTGAAATCAAGTCCCGCACGCCATAAAAGATCGTTGGCGTGCCCTAAAAGACATCCTGAAGATAGCAACGCTAGAAACAAGCTTGTAGATTTTACCACTTTATTTTTAAAATATTTTTTAACAGATGTTGCTCCCCAAGGGGTTGAGCACCTTCAGATTTTTTAAGGACTTTTTTTATATTGTTTTATATATATATATATATATATATATATATATATATAACCAATGTGTGTGTGTATGTATGTAGTAGTTATATATATATGTGTGTGTGTGTGTGTGTGTGTCCACACGCGCGTGCACGTGTATATGTATGTGTGTGTGTGTATATGTATGTATATTATATATATATATATGTATATATGTATATGTGTGTGTGTGTGTGGATATATATATATATATATGTACATATGGATTATATCTTGTGAAAAATGATTATATGTTGTGCCCTTTTTTCACTCACTCTCTGTGTCTCTCTCTCTCTCTCTGTCTGTGTGTGCGTGCGTGTGTATGTTCTGAATTCCATACATATTTTGTCATATTCATTTTACTGTCTGATTTTATACATGCTAATTATTGTATGTTTTAGTACATTTCCATTTCAAATCATTACATTCCATGCTGTTCCCCTCTCCCTTCCATCCTCTCTCTCTCTTCTTTTTTTTTTGCCCCCCCCCCCCCCCCCCCCCCCCTCCTAATTTCATCTCACTTTGCTTAATACCTTCTACGTATTTTCATGCCTTACGAAAAATGATTACATGTTGTGCCTTTCTCTCTCTCTCTATGCGTGCGAGCGTGCGTGTATGTGTGTGTTCAAAAATATGTATTTTGTCATATTCACTTCACTGTCTGTTTTCATACAAGCCAATCTTGTATGTTGTAGTACATAATTCACATATGTTCCCCCAGCCCACCTCACTCCCTACCCCCACTCTCTCCTTCCTCTTCATTATTGTTATTCTCATTTTTATTTTTATTTTATTTTATTATTATCATTATTATTTCTTTTCCGTTTATTATTATTCTTTTTTGTTTTGTTTTGTTTTCATTTCTCTTCTATTTTCATTTGCTGTTCCTCTATGATTACATGACCGCTTTGCTTGCTTCTTTGCTTTCGTACATTAATTGATTTCACTGCATGTTGTAGTCCCTACTCAGGGCGAGGACTGGATGTAAAAAAGCACGTCAGTGCTTATCTATTATCCGCGTAAATAAAGAATTTTGTCTTGTCTTGTCTTGTCTTGTCTCTCTCTCTCTTAAAACAAACTATGAATCTTTTATGATGCCAAAGTCTCTCTCTCTCTCTCTCTCCTCTCTCTCTCTCTCTCTCTTAAAACAAACTATGAATCTTTTATGATGCCAAAGTCTCTCTCTCTCTCTCTCTTAAAACAAACTATGAATCTTTTATGATGCCAAAGTCTCTCTCTCTCTCTCTTAAAACAAACTATGAATTTTTTATGATGCCAAAGTCTCTCTCTCTCTCTCTTAAAACAAACTATGAATCTTTTATGATGCCAAAGTCTCTCTCTCTCTTCTCTCTCTCTCTCTCTCTCTCTCTCTTAAAACAAACTATGAATCTTTTATGATGCCAAAGTCTCTCTCTCTCTCTCTCTTAAAACAAACTATGAATCTTTTATGATGCCAAAGTCTCTCTCTCTCTCTCTCTTAAAACAACCTATGAATCTTTTATGATGCCAAAGTCTCTCTCTCTCTCTTAAAACAACCTATGAATCTTTTATGATGCCAAAGTCTCTCTCTCTCTCTTAAAACAAACTATGAATCTTTTATGATGCCAAAGCTCTCTCTCTCTCTCTCTCTCTCTCTCTCTCTCTCTCTCTCTCTTAAAACAACCTATGAATCTTTTATGATGCCAAAGTCTCTCTCTCTCTCTCTCTCTCTCTCTCTCTCTCTCTCTTAAAACAACCTATGAATCTTTTATGATGCCAAAGTCTCTCTCTCTCTCTTAAAACAAACTATGAATCTTTTATGATGCCAAAGTCTCTCTCTCTCTCTCTCTTATAGACCCATATCTATACTATCTGCTCTGTCTAAACCTCTTGAAAAACATATCAAACACAATCTGCAGTGCCATTTTACAAAGTATGACTTATTTCACCCAAATCAGAATGGATTTAGAAGGAATCATTCGTGCCATACTATGCTGACTAATCTTATTGAGAAATGGCATTTAAATATAAACAATGATTTACTTACTGGTGCAATTTTTGTTGATTTTGCGAAAGCGTTCGACACCATTGATCACAGTATCCTCTCTAAAAAGTTAACTATGTACGGTTTGAATGATAATTCCCTAAAACTCATAGCATCTTTTCTTCATAACAGAAGACAAGCAGTCTTTCAAGATTCCACTTTATCTTCTGTTGCTTCGAACAAATATGGAGTTCCCCAGGGATCGGTTCTGGGTCCTATATTATTTTCAATTTATATAAATGACCTTCCACTTCATTTGATATCCTCTTGCGAACTTTTTGCAGACGACACTACCATTTACAATGAAAATAAAAGCTCTGATGCAGTATGCGCCTCCTTACAAAATGATATACTAAGGCTTGTTTCCTGGACGGAAGAAAATCATATGGCAATCCATCCTCATAAATCCAAATTCATGCTAGTTACAACAAGACAGAAAAGACAGAACATTAAGAATAAATTACCGGAGTTAAAAGTTAGTGATAAAGAATTAGAAGAAGTAAGTTTCTACAAATTACTAGGACTTACTTTAGACAATAACCTATCCTGGTCCAAACATTATTTCTATGCTTTGCAAAAGACTTACCAAGAAAACATTCCAGTTGAATAGGATAAAACATTTTCTTGATCAACATACCAGAAAGCTATTTTTTCGTGCATACATCCAGCCAGATATTGATTATGCATCAACATGTTGGGATCAGGCCAGTCAAAATTGCTTAAAACCTCTTGACAGCTTATACAGACGCTCTCTCAAACTAATTCTTCTTAAATCCTCTTCTCTTGTCCCTGTAGATTATAAACAATTAGATATTCTCCCCTTCAGTCTTAAATGTCGCTACAACAAAGCTGTTTTCATGTTTAAAATTGTGAACAAATTAACGCCTGCTTATCTCGACAACAAATTTCCCATCAATAATGTTCGTAACAAACGTAATATCCGCATTCCTGTCCCAAGAACTAATCTTTTTATGTCTTCTCTCATTTATTCTGGAAGCAAATTATGGAATGATATGCAAGACCACATTAAATGCAAATCAAGCGTTTTGTCATTTAGGAAGGCATACCACTCACAGTAGAAAGAAACTCGTGGAGAGCGTGGCAGCAGAGAGTCCTCAGAAGAGAAGCCCCCTTCAAGCAAGTGTTTCGGCCCTTATCTCCTGACACTCTAGGGGGGTTGGGCCACACCCGGTTCATGACTCCGGATGTCCCTCTGCTGCCCCTTTTTTTTTCCCATCTTGGGACGAGCCATGGCTGGGATTCGAACCCATGACCCTCTGGACATGCTCATTTTCCACTTAATGACTCGCGCTTTAACCACTGAGCCACAGGGACACCTGATATTTGTAGGGAAATTAAGCCTTATGAAGTTCACTTTTGTTCCTCCTTGACCAGATCCAGCTTGAACACCTCTCTGCCGCTTCTGCCATTGCTTTCAGGGCTCTGGTTTTTTCCTTCCCTGCAACTGAGAGCTGTTTCATGAGGCTGTATGCAGACGTTCCTACAAACCCCCTAGCTCCAATTTCTGCAGTGAGGACTTTGACCTGATAGCCTTCTCTCCTCAGGCTGTTTGCCAGATCAGCATACTTTTCAGTCTTGTAGATTTGAGCTGCCTCCATTCTGTTCTCATATGGCACCGTGAGCTCGATCATGATCAGCTGCTTGGTTGACTTAGAGTGGACTACTATGTCTGGTCTCATGCCACTCTTGCTGATGATCTCTGGGTGACTCTTCCATTCTGGGACGTCTGCAGTGCACTCCCAGTCATCTGCCCCGTCCAGCAGACTCTGCCTGCATGTTTCGAGTGGCACTGTTGTTCTTGGCCATGATTTGCTGCCTCCTGCCGTGAAGAATGTTGCGGGTGCTTTTGGAGTCCTGATTTTCCCTTTTGTGGTGTTGGTACTAGCCCAGACTACTTGTACAATTTCTTTGAGCACTTGGTTGTGCCTCCATGTGTACCTTCCTTGAGCCAGGGCTACTTTACATGAGCTTAGGACATGCTCCACTGTTTGTTTTTCATGGCAGAGGGGGCATGCAGGATCGTCTGTTTTCCCCCACTTCACCAGGTTTGCATTTGAGGGCAGAAGGTCATATGCAGATCTGAGAATGAAGCTGATCCTGAGAGGGGCCATGTGCCAAATGTCATTCCAAGTGAGACTTCTTTGGAGTGCATTCTCCCACGTTGTCCATTGCCCTTGCTGGCTCTGCTGGACTGCTTTTTGGAGTCTTTTTTGGTCTTCTTCTTTTCTCATCTCCTGAATCATCATGTCTCTTTTGGCTTTTCCTTTGGCCTTTGACCACCATTCAGTTTTGGTCACCCCCAGTCCTTGTCTGTTGGTCTGTGTGTGTCCTGTTATTTCTCTGATCTTGAGACTTTCTTTTGCAGAATCCATCGCCTCTTGAACTTTCCATTTTCTGCCTGTCTTCAGCTGGGGCTTGATTGCTTCTACCACCTTGTCTCCTGAGTCCTCCAGCATGCTTTGAAGTCTGATCTTCCCTGCTTTGTATTCCTCCAGGATGGATTTCAGGGGTAGTTTCAGCTTTGCTTGGCGACAGTACAGCGCTATGTCAGTCAGACAGGGTGGGACACCAAGCCATTTCCTTGTGAACTTGTTGATTTTGGCTTCCATTGCCTCCACTATGCTGGTGCAGATGTCGTATATCATCAGAGGCCATAGCAGCTTTGGTATCAGCATGAACTGCAGACACCAGACCTTGTATTTGCCAGGGAGCCCACACTGGTCAATGGTCTCCAAGCCTTCCTCCGCCATCTGCTTGGTTTCTTTTGCTCTTTGTGTGTCTTTCAGCGTATCATCATACCATCTTCCAAGGCTCTTGACTGGTTCTTCTGTGACTGTTGGAATGGCCTGGTTGGCAACACTGAAGACCACAGATCCGGCCACTTTTCCTTTCCTCAGTGAGAGACTCCGTGATTTCTTTGGCTTGAACTTCATTCTGGATGAGGCAACTATGTCGTCCAGCCTCTCCAGCACATGACGTGTCTCGTCTTCTCTGGATGAAATCACTGTAGTGTCATCCATGAAGGCCTTGAGAGGAGGCATCTTGTATCCATCGCCAAGGTCTGTTTGTCTCGCGTTGTTTGTTGCTGCTTTCAAGATGAGTTCCATTGCCAGCACGAACAGTATTGGGGAAATCGCACAGCCCATTGCAATACCCACTTCCAAGTTGATCCAGTCTGTTGTGTACTCCTTGGTAGAGAACCGCATTGAGAAGCCATTGAAGTACTTCTTGAGCATGTCGCGGATGTTCTTTGGCACATGGTACATCTCAAGAGCCAACTGTATCATCTCATGGGGCACAGATCCATATGCGTTTGCCAGATCAAGCCACACTACGTCCAGGTCTCTCTTTTCTGTTTTTGCTTTTTGGATTGCGTCCGAGATCATTGTGGCGTGTTCTACACAGCCAGCCACGCCTGGGATGCCACCTTTCTGGACTGACACATCCAAGTACTTGTTTTCCATCAGGTACTTGGTCAGCCTTGCTGCCATGACAGAGAAGAAGATTTTCCCTTCGACGTTCAGTAGTGATATTGGCCTGAACTGGCTAATGTCACTTGAGTTTTGCTCTTTGGGGATGTACACACCATCTGCCGTCATCCACTGGCCGCTGATCTTCTGGTTTCTCCAAGCCGATCGCAGCAGCCTGTGGAGCCACTCCAGCACCTTGGGACATTTCTTGTAAAGCTGGTAAGGTATTCCGTTTGGCCCTGGTGATGATTTGGCTCTGGCTTTGTCGACCACCTTCTTGATTTCCGCCAACGTTGGAGGCTTGCCATTGAACTGTTCCTCAGGGTTGGTTGGCCACACCAGACCTTGAATGTCGAGTGGTGCTTTGCTCTGTGGGTCAGAGTATGTTTTCCTCAGATGCTGCTCAAGAACTCCTTTGTCCACACTTAGGGTCCCAGATTTTGGCTGCTCAAACAGTGTTCTGGCAAACTGGAAGGGGTCTCTGAAGAAGCGCTCTTGTGTCTTCTTCTTTTTGCTCTTCCTCTTCCTCGCAGATTCCGTTTTGCTGAGGGCACTGCGTTTTTCTTTCAGGTCTTTCCACAGTTTTTCCAAGCCTTGTTTTTCAGCTGGCAGTGCGGTCTTCATTTGCATCTTGAGGTTTTTCTTTTGGACCCTGATCTTGTCCATCTTTTCTTGGCGTCTGGATTTCTTTGGAGGTGTTTTCTCTTTGGGTAGTTTTGCTCCATAGGCGTCTCTACATGTGGCATACACAATGTCCCCATATGTGGCTAGTTTGTGTTCCAGGGTGCTTTTCCCTATCAGTGCATCGAGTCTTTGGACGATTTTTGCATCCAGTTTCTCCCAATCTTCAGTTTCGTTTGCTCGTGGCAGGTTGAGTTTCAGGCGCCTGGCATCGAGGGCCTGTGCAAATTCCTCATCCGAACCAACAGCGTGGATGTCCTTGGCACTGTGGTTTAAATCCTGGCCTTGGTCTTCCGACGTCTTATCTGCTGATGCAGTGCGCTGCCGCTCATTCAGATGAGTCTTCACACATCCCATCTTTGTTCTGTGGATCTTCATGCCACGGGTGGTAGCGAAACGCTTTCCACAGACACATGGATATTCCATTTGGTCCATGTTCATAGTCCGTTTGGGATTTGCAGTCATGATTGGTTGAGCACCGATGGATTCATCATCTCTCTCCCCCTTTCGGTGAATCCTGGGAGCATCTTTTCCTTTTATTTTTAGTAGCCACATGTTTAAGGCAAAGTGGGGAGCCAGCCCACAGAGCCCTTGGTTCTGGTCTTTCCCAGTGTCCTCCGGTCTTTCCCGGACGTCCTCCGGCCTATGAATCTTTTATGATGCCAAAGTCTCTCTCTCTCTCTCTCTCTCTCTCTCTCTTAAAACAACCTATGAATCTTTTATGATGCCAAAGTCTCTCTCTCTCTCTCTCTCTCTCTCTCTCTCTCTCTCTCTCTTTCTCTTAAAACAACCTATGAATCTTTTATGATGCCAAAGTCTCTCTCTCTCTCTCTCTCTCTCTCTCTCTCTCTCTTAAAACAACCTATGAATCTTTTATGATGCCAAAGTCTCTCTCTCTCTCTCTCTCTCTCTCTCTCTCTCTTAAAACAACCTATGAATCTTTTATGATGCCAAAGTCTCTCTCTCTCTCTCTCTCTCTCTTAAAACAACCTATGAATCTTTTATGATGCCAAAGTCTCTCTCTCTCTCTCTCTTAAAACAACCTATGAATCTTTTATGATGCCAAAGTCTCTCTCTCTCTCTCTCTCTCTCTCTCTCTTAAAACAACCTATGAATCTTTTATGATGCCAAAGTCTCTCTCTCTCTCTCTCTCTCTCTCTCTCTCTCTCTCTCTCTTAAAACAACCTATGAATCTTTTATGATGCCAAAGTCCTCTCTCTCTCTCTCTCTCTCTCTCTTTTCTCTCTCTCTCTCTCGAGTGAGTTTAAGCTTGCGAAACTGGCAACACCATTCTTTGAGGAGCAGCGGCATTATTAGTCAAAATTCCCAATTATTTTCGGCAAAGTGCAAATTATAAATATAGAATTATTACCATCGTCTTCGTGAGTCTTCGGTGAATCGAATGGTACAAATTTTGTCTCTGAGTGACTTCAAGTTTTCTCCATTTAACCTGTATTTTATTTTTCTCCATTGCTGGCTGTTGTGGTGGCGTGGGGCAAAGGTGTTTACCTGAATTGCACGCGCTCACGTGTCGGCGATCGTCACTGTTTACCTGCATTCCAACTGAGCGGTGGCAGACAGCTACTACTACCATGTCGTCCCCGTCCTCTGAATCTGAAGAAGTTGCTGTTACCGGTGTATCTGATCGGGAGGATACATCACCCTCGCCCCTCACTTTGACTGACATCCAGCGTATCCTCGACCAACAGACACAGGCTATCAACGAAAAATTGTCGTCACAGCTTGGCGCTCTGCGTGCTGACATGATCTCTGTGTTGTCGTCGGTGCAAGCCATTGCCTGTGACATTGCAGACTTGAAGGACCGCACCACCTGTCTGGAGAAAACCTGTGAGCAGCTGGCTGAGAAACAGGAGGATACGGCAGAGTCTGTCGAAGATCTGCAAGAAGATCTGACGGACCTACGGAAACGGTACGATGAAGAACTGGATAAGTTAGAAGCCTTTTCGCGCCGGGACAACCTTCGTTTTTTCGGACTTGTTGAAACTCCTGGTGAAACTTTTGAGTCATGTGCCACCAAAGTGGTGGAATCTTTGAAGGATACTGTGCCAGGAAAAACATGGTCGGTGGATGACATTGTGCGCGCTCACAGAGTGGGTCAGAAACCAAACTTTGCGTCAATGGCTGCCAACCGTAATCCTAACCCCAAACCCCGCCCAATGATTGTCAAATTCTTGCGTTGGCAAGATAAGATGGACGTCTTGACGAAGGGACGTATGGTGCTAAAGCAAAAGGGAATTCAGGTTGCAGGCGACTTGACAGCGCGACAGTCGGAGCAGATTAGAAAGCAACGCGAGAAAGGACTACATGCTTATTACAAGGGCAACAAGCTGGTGGTCGCGGGCCCTCTGCAGCAACGTTCCGGCAACGGCAGCACCGACAACTCGCGCCACCACAACGGGGCCTCCAGTCATCCAAGAGGGGGGTCAGTCGGTAATCGTAACCTCGGAAGCAGGTCACCTGTCCGTGGCAACAGTGCGACCACTAGTGGGCCGTCCTCGAGCCACCAACACGCGTCACCCCGACCCCCAAAACGAAGGCGCCCACCCAGCTCCCCCAACGACGCAGCTTCAGCAAAACCGAACCAGGCATGATGTGTCGGCCAAGCCCAGGGTTTGAACACAGTCCAACATACTGTAAGCCCTTCACTTTCTTTCTTGTCCTGGAACATTGACGGCTTTTGGAACAAATTTTCCGACCCGGATTTCTTAAATTACGCTAGTAAGTTTGACTTTGTGTGTTTATTTGAAACTTTTCTCAACAGTTCGTTTTCCCCTCCAGACTGCTGGTCAGCTTTTTCATGTTTTTCCTCTCCTGCTGTGAAACTTTCTCGTCGAGGTAGGAGCAGTGGTGGTATTATCACTTTGATACGTAAAGAATATGAAAAATTTGTATCGCGTGTTGATGTTTCATACGACCACGTTCTTGTTCTAAAATTAGATAAATCACTCCTTGGAACTGTCAGTGACGTTTTTCTTGTAGCTTGCTACGTACCCCCCATCGATTCTCCGTTCTATAATTATGTGTAACATAAATGTCACTTGTTTGAAATAGAACAGTGCCTTGCAGATATTCTTGAACAATTTGGTGATGCCCTTTTTCTACTGTGCGGAGATTTTAACAGCAGAACAGCTAACCTTCAACCCAATTCTGATGTATTCCATTCTGAGCTGGAAGACACGTTGAATGACAACACTGCATTATTTGTTGATAACCGTCAGACAGAAGACTTGGTTCTTAATGCCTTTGGTAGACATCTTCTAGATCTGTGTGCTTGCTATGAACTTTTGATTTTAAACGGCTTCTGTTACCCTGATGCATCAAAGCAATTTACGTTTGTTTCTCCTAGTGGCGCAAGTGTAAATGATTACTTTATTGCTTCTCCGGACTTTGCTTCTTTATGTACAAATTTCGTTGTAGAAGAGAGAGTGGAATCAGTACATATGCCCCTTGTGCTTTCAGTAAATCGTTTGCTTACAGAAAATGATGCAGATATCTTATGTGACAGCTCCCATTGTTCTGTTGACAAGATAATATGGAACCCTGATGAAGTACATAGACTCAATGAATCCTGTTTTTCTCCTGCGTTTTCTGACCATATAGCAGAAGCCACTGCTCAGATTGAACGATCAATCGATGATGCTTTGGACACTTTTACGTGTGCTATTAAAAATGCAGCAATGTGTATGACTAAGAGGATTTGTCCCAATAACCCTAAAGGTGTTGTCCCCACTTCTAAACAAAGTAAGCCTTGGTTCGACAAAGATTGTCGCCTGTTAAAGAAGAACGCAAGAAAAGCGTTAAGAATCTTTAATAGAAACAAGAAACTAGAACACAGATCATCATACGTACAGGAAAGGAAAAAGTATAAAACTACTCTTACAACTAAGGAAAAAGAATTCAAAAAGGAAGCTGTAGATAGACTTGTCAACAATCGACATAATTCGCAGGCATTCTGGAAAGAAATAAAGAAATGGAAACGTAAAACCAGACTAAAAAATAACATACCAAAAGAAGACTGGTTTCGTCACTTTTCTAATCTCTTAAATGACAATGCTGAACAACACGTTCACGATATTTTTGAGCCAGAGGGTAACGAAGCTGACAACTTGTTTGATCGCCTAAATATTGATATATCAGAATTAGAGGTAAAAGAAGCTATAAAACATTCAAAATCAGGAAAAGCAGCCGGACCTGATGGGTTAATAAATGAAGTTTTAAAAGTCTCACAGGATGCGATTGTCCCTTTTTTGACAAAGTATTTTAATGCATTGTTTTCCAAGGGTACGTATCCCAGTGAATGGTCTAAAGCTATCATATTTCCACTCCATAAAAAAGGAGACATTAACAATCCCGATAATTATCGTGGTATTGCTCTTTTGTCTTGCCTCAGCAAACTGTATACTTATATATTGAATAAGAGGTTGTCAGAATGGTCGAATACATACAATATTATATCTGAAACACAGGCTGGTTTCCGCAAAGATTATTCTACAATCGATCATATTTTCACATTAAATGCCTTAGTTCAGAAATATCTCGCTCTGAACAGAAAGATTTATGTAGCCTTTGTCGACTTTCAGAAAGCGTTCGACACGGTCAAGAGACACGTACTGTGGAATATTTTACTAAAGATCGGAATCGGTGGTAAAATGCTTTCAGCGCTCCAAGCAATGTACAACTCTGTGAAATTTTGCGTAAGAGATGATCTGGTTTATACCGACTATTTTGAATGCCTTCAAGGACTTAAGCAGGGCTGTTTGGCTTCTCCAACACTATTTTCTTTTATTATTAACGAATTAGCTGCTTATATAATCAATAACGGTAAACATGGCTTCCAGCTTAGACCTGACACTACTGAGTTATTTTTGCTAATGTTTGCTGATGATATTGCTTTGTTTTCATCCAGCCCGTGTGGTCTTCAAACTCAGCTAAACAACTTATTTGTAATATCGGCAGAACTCGGACTGAAAGTGAACCTCAGTAAAACAAAAATAATGGTGTTCAGAAATGGGGGCTACTTATCAAAACATGAAAAATGGAATTATGGAACCCAAGATGTTGAAGTAGTAAACGTTTACAAATACCTCGGCCTCAACTTTACTACTCGCCTGAGCCGCAAATTGTCTGTTGAAGACATGATTACAAAAGCAAAGAAATGTGTTGTAGACATATTTAGAACCATGTGGAGAATCAATTGTACTGACCCAAAAATATTCTTTCAGCTTTTTGATGCCCAGATTGTACCAATACTGTTGTATGCGTCAGAAATTTGGGGTACTGATGAAATAGAAGAGATAGAAAAAGTACATTTATTTGCATGTAAACGGTTGCTGAATGTAGCTCTCCGTACACCAAATCTAATGGTGTATGGTGAACTTGGTCGATTTCCTCTCTTTGTTCAAGCTTCAGTACGGTGTATTTCTTATTGGCTTAGACTTTGTGCATTACCTGAAAACAGATTTTCTAACATGGCTTACCAAATGCTTAAAGAAATGGACGATAAAGAAAAGGAAACGTGGGCCACTAAAGTCAGAAGAATGTTGTGTGTAAATGGTTTTGGACATGTATGGTGTTCACAGGGTGTCGGAAACAGAGAAAGTTTCCTGAAGGAATTTAAACAACGATTGATTGATTGCGCTAAACAAGATTGGTTGTCAAAACTCTCTGACAGCAACCGATACGAACTTTACTGTAGTTTTAAAAGCTTATTGGAGCGTGAACAATATTTCGATGTTATTAATTCACATTACGTTAGAAACATGTTCACTAAATTTCGTTTGGGAATAACAGATCTGAAGTGTAACGCATATAGATACAAATCAGAAGATATCGACGTGTTACAATGTCCTTTTTGTCTAGCCTCTCAAGAAGATGAAACCCATTTTTTGTTCTTCTGCCCGATTTACGACGACCTACGTAAGAAATATCTGTCAGGTTTCAATTTGTTGTTCTACAGAACGCAGAAATTATCCATTCTCAATACCACTATTCCAACATCAACAGTGAATCTGGCCAAGTTTATTTTTTATGCCTTCAAATTCCGCAGTAACATGTTGGATCACCGTCTTTTCACGTGCGACTGTGGATAAATTCATTGTTTGATTTGTTGTCACGTATTGCTTACGGGCTGCTGGCCTACTATTCTTTCATGCGTCATCTCCCGTTATCTTGCGTAATTTTTTGATTGTGTACGTGTGTGCTTGCTCGCGTGCGTTTATTTTTGTGTGAGCGCTTGCGCACTCACGTGTTCCATTCCTGTTTACTTGAGAGGAAGAGAGAGAGAGAGAGAGAGAGAGAGAGAGAGAGTTCTAAAGTATTATGTGTGTAACGACGTCACAGAAAAGCTCCACAATGATATTCATAATAACTCACTCGATTGTATGGACACAACGTCTGAACAATAAACCATCTGAAGTCTGAAGAAGAAGTCTCTCTCTCTCTCTCTCTCTCTCTCTCTCTCTTAAAACAACTTATGAATCTTTTATGATGCCAAAGTTCCTCTCTCTCTCTCTCTCTCTCTCTTAAAACAACCTATGAATCTTTTATGATGCCAAAGTCTCTCTCTCTCTCTCTCTCTCTCTCTCTCTCTCTCTCTTAAAACAACCTATGAATCTTTTATGATGCCAAAGTCTCTCTCTCTCTCTCTCTTAAAACAACCTATGAATCTTTTATGATGCCAAAGTCTCTCTCTCTCTCTCTCTCTCTCTCTCTCTCTCTCTCTCTCTTAAAACACTATGAATCTTTTATGATGCCAAAGTCTCTCTCTCTCTCTCTCTCTCTCTCTCTTAAAACAACCTATGAATCTTTTATGATGCCAAAGTCTCTCTCTCTCTCTCTCTCTCTCTCTTCTCTTCTCTCTTAAAACAACCTATGAATCTTTTATGATGCCAAAGTCTCTCTCTCTCTCTCTCTCTTAAACCTATAATCTTATATGCCAAGTCTCTCTCTCTCTCTCTCTCTTAAAACAACCTATGAATCTTTTATGATGCCAAAGTCTCACTCTACTCTCTCTCTCTTAAACCTGATCTTTATGATGCAAGTCTCTCTCTCTCTCTCTCTCTCTCTCTCTTAAAACAACCTATGAATCTTTTATGATGCCAAAGTCTCTCTCTCTCTCTCTCTCTCTCTCTCTCCTCTTAAAACAACCTATGAATCTTTTATGATGCCAAAGTCTCTCTCTCTCTCTCTCTCTCTCTCTCTCCTCTCTCTCTCTAAAACAACCTATGAATCTTTTATGATGCCAAAGTCTCTCTCTTCTCTCTCTCTCTCTCTCTCTTAAAACAACCTATGAATCTTTTATGATGCCAAAGTCTCTCTCTCTCTCTCTCTCTCTCTCTCTCTCTCTTAAAACAACCTATGAATCTTTTATGATGCCAAGTCTCTCTCTCTCTCTTCTCTCTCTCTCTCTCTTAAAACAACCTATGAATCTTTTATGATGCCAAAGTCTCTCCTCTCTCTCTCTCTCTCTCTTAAAACAACCTATGAATCTTTTATGATGCCAAAGTCTCTCTCTCTCTCTCTCCTCTCTCTACTTTTTTACGTCTCTCTCCTCTCTCTAAAACAACCTATGAATCTTTTATGATGCCAAAGTCTCTCTCTCTCTCTCTCTCTCTCTCTCTCTCTTAAAACAACCTATGAATCTTTTATGATGCCAAAGTCTCTCTCTCTCTCTCTCTCTCTCTCTAAAACAACCTATGAATCTTTTATGATGCCAAAGTCTCTTCTCTCTCTCTCTCTCTCTTAAAACAACCTATGAATCTTTTATGATGCCAAAGTCTCTCTCTCTCTCTCTCTCTTAAACAACCTAGATCTTTTATGATCCAATCTCTCTCTCTCTCTCTCTCTCTCTCCTCCTCTCTCTAAAACAACCTATGAATCTTTTATGATGCCAATGTCAAATCAAAAATGGATCATGCCTAAAAAAAAAAAAAAAAGGTCAAGCCATACGTTTCTGCCCTTAGGAAGAGAGAACGGAACATTGAATTTAGTAAAATAACAACAACAAAAAAAAAAAGTCAACCATACGTTTCTGCCCTTAGGAAGAGAGAACGGAACATTGAATTTAGTAAAATAACACACACAAAAAAAGGTCAAGCCATACGTTTCTGCCCTTAGGAAGAGAGAACGGAACATTGAATTTAGTAAATAACAAAAACAAAAAAAAAAAGGTCAAGCCATACGTTTCTGCCCTTAGGAAGAGAGAACGGAACATTGAATTTAGTAAAATAACAAAAAAAAAAAAAAAGGTCAAGCCATACGTTTCTGCCCTTAGGAAGAGAGAACGGAACATTGAATTTAGTAAATAATAAAACAAAAAACAAAAAAAGGTCAAGCCATACGTTTCTGCCCTTAGGAAGAGAGAACGGAACATTGAATTTAGTAAAATAACAAAAAAAAAAAAAAAGGTCAAGCCATACGTTTCTGCCCTTAGGAAGAGAGAACGGAACATTGAATTTAGTAAAATAACAAAAAAAAAAAAAAAGGTCAAGCCATACGTTTCTGCCCTTAGGAAGAGAGAACGGAACATTGAATTTAGTAAAATAACAAAAAAACAAAAAAAAAAAGGTCAAGCCATACGTTTCTGCCCTTAGGAAGAGAGAACGGAACATTGAATTTAGTAAAATAACAAAAAAAAAAAAAAGGTCAAGCCATACGTTTCTGCCCTTAGGAAGAGAGAACGGAACATTGAATTTAGTAAAATAACAAAAAAAAAAAAAAAAAGGTCAAGCCATACGTTTCTGCCCTTAGGAAGAGAGAACGGAACATTGAATTTAGTAAAATAACAAAAAAAAAAAAAAAAAGGTCAAGCCATACGTTTCTGCCCTTAGGAAGAGAGAACGGAACATTGAATTTAGTAAAATAACAAAAAAAAAAAAAAAAAGGTCAAGCCATACGTTTCTGCCCTTAGGAAGAGAGAACGGAACATTGAATTTAGTAAAATAAAAAAAAAAAAAAAAAAGGTCAAGCCATACGTTTCTGCCCTTAGGAAGAGAGAACGGAACATTGAATTTAGTAAAATAACAAAAAAAAAAAAAAAAAAAGGTCAAACCATACGTTTCTGCCCTTAGGAAGAGAGAACGGAACATTGAATTTAGTAAAATAACAAAAAAAAAAAAAAAAAGGTCAAGCCATACGTTTCTGCCCTTAGGAAGAGAGAACGGAACATTGAATTTAGTAAAATAACACACACACACACAAAAAAAGGTCAAGCCATACGTTTCTGCCCTTAGGAAGAGAGAACGGAACATTGAATTTAGTAAAATAACACACACACAACACAAAAAAAAGGTCAAGCCATACGTTTCTGCCCTTAGGAAGAGAGAACGGAACATTGAATTTAGTAAAATAACACACAACAAAAAAAAGGTCAAGCCATACGTTTCTGCCCTTAGGAAGAGAGAACGGAACATTGAATTTAGTAAAATAACAAACAAACAACAAAAAAAAAAAACCCCAACAAACCCAACCTTGAATAATCTGAATAAATCCACATGTTACATACCCTGTTCCTCGTAAAATGACTAGCGCACACACACAAAAGAGTCAAATCTCATTCTGAATCTAAGTACACACAGTACAAAAGAGGAACCACAGTACAAAAGAGGAAGCAAGAACATTATTTTAATTAAAAAGAAACCCAAGGAAAGGAATGAGCAATCACTTATCTTCATTTGTTTCAGCGCAACCCATCATGCGCTAAAGTGAATGATAAATGATTGCTCACTCATTTTCCTTGTCCTGAGTGTTTTGCACCTTGCCCGAAGAAGACCTAAGAGGTCGAAACGCGTCATGTTTTGCCTTGTGATTCGTTTGTCTATGCTTTCTTGGCAGTTCGCTATTAATGACATTTAAAATTTGTTTCGATTTCCGCCGCAGTCGCCTCACTTCGCAACTAGATCTAAGATGAGAGAATTGAAGAAGAGGGTCTCGTGGCTACGACTTAGCAGATGTCTGACCTATGCATTAGCCCAACATGCTGGTCAGACCTTGAGTACCCACCAAACATTGGTTGTGCTATTTCTATCATTGTATGTGTATGTAGTGAAAGTACATGTGTGTGTATGGATGTGTGGGCATGGGCCCATGTGTGTGTGCGAGTACATGCGTGTGTGTACGATGTGCATGTATGCGTATGCATGTGTGTGTGTGCATGCAAGCGGGTGTGCACGCTTGTGTATATATGTGTGCGTGTACGCCATGTGTGTGTGTGCGTGTGCAGAAGTGCATGTGCATGTATACATGTGTATGATTTATGGGCTTGTGTGAGCATAGGCATGTATCTACATATGTATGTGTACATATATGAGTGTTTGTGTCTTTGTATGTGTATGCGCATGTGCGTTCATGTGTGCGTGTATGTGCGCATGAGTGTGGGTGTAGATGTGCGCATGCACGCCTGTGCATACGTGTGCGCATAGGAGTGAGGACATGTATGCATGCGCACATGTATATATGTGTGTGTGTGTATGTGCGTGCGTGCATGCATGTGTGTGTGACTGCATGCGCATTTTATTGTTTGTGGTAAATGAATGTTCAGAAGTCATGTTCAGAACACATACAGAAAGAGCCACGTAAAAGTCCCTTAGGGAGCAGTGAACACATACAGGAGCCAAGGTAAAAGTCCCTTAGGGATCAGTGAACACACATACAGAAAAAGGCAAGTTAAAAGTCCCTTAGGGAGCAGTGAACACACATACAGAAGGAGTCAAGGTAGAAGTCCCTTAGGGAGCAGTGAACACACATACAGAAGGAGCCAAGGTAGAAGTCCCTTAGGGAGCAGTGAACACACATACAGAAGGAGCCAAGGTAGAAGTCCCTTAGGGAGCAGTGAACACACATACAGAAAAAGCCAGGTAAAAGTCCTTAGGGAGCAGTGAACACACATACAGAAAAAGCCCAGGTAAAGGTCCCTTAGGGAGCAGCGAACACACGTACAGAGAGACCCCAGGTAAAAGTCCCTTAGGGAGCAGTGAACACACATACAGAAAAAGCCTAGGTAAAAGTCCCTTAGGGAGCAGTGAACACATACAGAAAAAGCCCAGGTAAAGTCCCTTAGGGAGCAGTGAACACACATACAGAAAAAGGCAAGGTAAAAGTCCCTTAGGGAGCAGTGAACACACATACAGAAAAAGCCCAGGTAAAAGTCCCTTATGGAGCAGTGAACACACATACAGAAAAAGGCAAGGTAAAAGGCCCTTAGGGAGCAGTGAACACACATACAGAAAAAGGCAAGGTAAAAGTCCCTTAGGGATCAGTGAACACACATACAGAAAAAGGCAAGGTAAAAGTCCCTTAGGGAGCAGTGAACACACATACAGAAAAAGCCCAGGTAAAAGTCCCTTAGGGATCAGTGAACACACATACAGAAAAAGGCAAGGTAAAAGTCCCTTAGGAGCAGTGAACACACATACAGAAAAAGCCCAGGTAAAAGTCCCTTAGGAGCAGTGAACACACATACAGAAAAAGGCAAGGTAAAAGTCCCTTAGGAGCAGTGAACACACATACAGAAAAAGCCTAGGTAAAAGTCCCTTAGGGATCAGTGAACACACATACAGAAAAAGGCAAGGTAAAAGTCCCTTAGGGAGCAGTGAACACACATACAGAAAAAGGCAAGGTAAAAGTCCCTTAGGGATCAGTGAACACACATACAGAAAAAGGCAAGGTAAAAGTCCCTTAGGGAGCAGTGAACACACATACAGAAAAAGCCAAGGTAAAAGTCCTTAGGGAGCAGTGAACACACATACAGAAAAAGGCAAGGTAAAAGTCCCTTAGGGAGCAGTGAACACAGAAAGAGCCAAGGTAAGAGTCCCTAAGGGAGCAGCGAACACACAAACAGAAGAAGCCAAGGTAGAAGTCCCTTAGGGAACAGTGAACAGTTCAAAGTTCAAGTCTGGGGCACAGCACGATGGAAGGCGGTGCCCATTCCCCTGTCTTCCAGCGCCGTCAGTTTCCCTGAACTGAGTGAGGCACTCCTTTACTGCTGGGTGGGCAGAGGGGACTTCCAAGCCATGAAACCCCGCCCGCATGGGTAGTGACTACTCACGACCCTCAGCTCTGCAGGTCAACTCTTCATTACTTATTGGACTACTGACCCCTCTATGCACTTCAGTGAGAACGTCACAAAAAGGAAAAAACAAACAAACCCCCCCCCAGAAATTGAAAAAACAAATATGAAGAAAAAGAAAAAACCCCATAAAAGATGATTTTCGACGGAACACAGTATAAATTAATGAGCTGCTTCTTCTCAAGTCATAACCTTCCTTTCTCAGTCAGTTTCAGAGTGAGGTGACTGCATGCAGAATTTGAAACAAAGTTTAAAAGTAGTTTTAAGTAACTCTACCAGTTGAC
Organism: Conus canariensis; assembly: GCA_033310375.1. Classification (NCBI taxonomy): domain Eukaryota; kingdom Metazoa; phylum Mollusca; class Gastropoda; order Neogastropoda; family Conidae; genus Conus; species Conus canariensis. The sequence goes on from CM065724.1 coordinate 1,709,714, forward strand.
ATGGACAAACAAATTACAAGACAAAATGGTGTTTTGTCTTGTAATTAATCCATGTTAACCAGTGGGGTTACTTCGAATTACTTCCAAAATTTTCCTTCTTCAGATTCCAACGGCATACATCATCTCCACAACTTCATCTGAACAACATCACTCACTGCCTGGATTATCAGTGGGGGGGAGAGAGGGGGGGGTGGGGGGAGAGGGGGGGGTGGGGGGGGGGCAGGCATCACTCTGAACACCCCATCACTCCAAAGCATTTTAAATCATTTTATTCCAGACACAGCACACGCACACACTCATCTTCTGTGTCAACGCAGCACAAGTCACCCTTACAAATTCACTTAACATCACTAAAACTCATTTCAACTGTTCAAAATTCATCATCTGCATTGTCGCTGCACAAGTCACTCCTATGTACAAAACTACACAGATCACTCAAACATGTCGCCAGCTTTTACAATTTGCTCATGCATCCCTCCAGTGCCTGTACCCATGAAAGATGTGGATCTGTCCAGCACACATCGTTCTTACAATCATATTCATGATCTAGGTCTGCAACACAGACGACGATTACCCATTCCCTTTGGATCGTTCATGCACACATCATTTTACAGAAATTCACTATGAGGACTTCATTCCAGCACACACCATCTACACAAAATGCCGACATAGATCACTCCACCATACATCACTGCACCATACATCACTGCACTCTAGGCATACAACATCGGTATCTGGATGGATCCAGCTCAAATTGTTAAGATATTTATACAGTGCCTATACTCAGTAAGAAACCAAGTTTGATGTGGTTTACAATGCATGTTCTTGTTTACAGATGGGCCGCCTACCTGTTTGGACAGGTATTCTAAGCTTTGTGCTGTGCTCCAGACTGATGCCAAACACATCTGTGTCTGTTACACAGTGACTGATGCCAAACACGTCTGTGTCCATCACACTGTGCTGCCACTGTCTTTGAGCCAGAGTGCTGTTACCAGTCCTGTCCGTTACAATGTGTATAGTCAGTCTGTAAAGCAGGGTGGCATTTTCTGTCTGTTACATTGTGCACAGTATGTAAAGCAGGGTGGTGTTTTCTGTCTGTTACAATGTGTATAGTCAGTCTGTAAAGCAGGGTGGCATTTTCTGTCTGTTACATTGTGCACAGTATGTAAAGCAGGGTGGTGTTTTCTGTCTGTTACAATGTGTATAGTCAGTCTGTAAGCAGGTGGCGTTTTCTGTCTGTTACATGTGCACAGCATGTAAAGCAAGGCGGTGTTTTCTGTCTGTTACACTGTGCACAGCATGTAAAGCAAGGCGGTGTTTTCTGTCTGTTACACTGTGCGCAGTCTGTAAAGCAGGGTGGTGATTTCTGTCTGTAACACATGTACATCAGTGTACACAGCAGAGTGGTGTTTTCTGTCCGTTACATTGTGTACAGACAGTCCACAAAGCAGGTGTGATTTCTGTCTGTAACACCATGTCATCAGTGTACACAGCAGGTGGTGTTTTCTGTCGTTACATTGTGTACAGACAGTCCACAAAGCAGGGTGGTGATTTCTGTCTGTAACACCATGTACATCAGTGTACACAGCAGAGTGGTGTTTTCTGTCCTTACATTGTGTACAGACAGTCACAAGCAGGGTGGTGATTTCTGTCTGTAACACCATGTACATCAGTGTACAAAGCAAGTGGGTTTTCTGTCTGTTACATTGTGTACAGACAGTCACAAAGCAGGGTGGTGATTTCGTCTGTAACACATGTAACAGTGTACACGCAGAGTGGTGTTTTCTGTCCGTTACATTGTGTACAGACAGTCACAAAGCAGGGTGGTGATTTCTGTCGTAACACCATGTACATCAGTGTACAAAGCAGAGTGTGTTTCTGTTGTAATTGTGTACAGACAGTCACAAGCAGGTGGTGATTTCTGTCTGTAACCCATGTACATCAGTGTACACAGCAGAGTGGTGTTTTCTGTCCGTTACATTGTGTACAGACAGTCCACAAAGCAGGGTGGTGTTTCGTCTGTAACACCATGTACATCAGTGTACAAGCAGAGTGTGTTTCTGTCTGTTACATTGTGTACAGACAGTCCAAAGCAGGGTGGTGTTCTGTCTGTTACACTATGTACATCAGTGTAACAGCAGAGTGGTGTTTTCTGTCTGTTACATTGTGTACAGACAGTCCACAAAGCAGGGTGGTGTTTTCTGTCTGTTACACTATGTACATCAGTGTACACAGCAGAGTGGTGTTTTCTGTCTGTTACATTGTGTACAGACAGTCCACAAAGCAGGGTGGTGTTTTCTGTCTGTTACACTATGTACATCAGTGTACACAGCAGAGTGGTGTTTTCTGTCTGTTACATTGTGTACAGACAGTCCACAAAGCAGGGTGGTGTTTTCTGTCTGTTACACTATGTACAGTCAGTCTGTAAAGCAGAATGGCGTTTTCAGCCCTTCTGTCTTCAAAAACAAAATGTTTACACAGGTGAGGGGCTTTTCACTCCATGTTGAAAATGGTGGGCATATTATCTTTTCATTACACCAAGAAGCAGATTCTCATACTATTTCACAACTTAATGCTGAATAATTAAGTAGTGGGTGAAAACAAGTGCAGGTTAACAATTCTTCCATCATTATAATAATGACTTGGCCAAGATTTGAAATTTGAAAATTTTTTTTAAAGAAAATGGGGAAATATATGTTATAAATGTGAAAACCCTTCACTAGCTGCTTGAGGGAACTATCACAATCCCTCTTGAAGGCAGATTTATAGGTATTGCCTGCTCCTAGGCCTTTCGTCCGCTGGATCGGACTCATCAGGGAGACACGGCTGATTGTGTCTGTACTTTTGGTTGTCAAATAGAGACACACCACAGTCCGTAATTCTGTGGTGTTCTCACCACCAAGGGTTAAAAAAAGAATCCAACAGCACCCCCAAAGCAGCCAGTGAAAGGTAGTAAATAAAACAAAACGAAAGTGTGGAGAGGAAAAAAGTTGCTGAAAAACTAAAAACATAATGTAAACAGTATAAAATGTAAGGGACAATCTTTGAGCCTATGCTTGAGGATCCATTTAAGGATGCAAGGGAGATCAAAAGATATGGAACAGTCTGAGTGGTCAGCTCTGCTGTTCAATAACTCAAGCATTGTCAGCGGCTAAGAATTGTGCAGAACAACCTTTACTTGGATCTCCTAAGAGATGCAATCGCCCACTGATTGACCAAACAATATAATTTCACAACTTGTTTGAAACAGGCGGAAGGATCTTCATCTAATTTCACAGGGTTATTGGAAACAGGTAGAAAGATGTTCGTCACCTTCATTCACAGGGTAGTTTAAAACACTGGTGTGCGATCGCCCCATTTCACCAGAATTTCTTCACTACGTGGGCAGGTTTTCAGATCGTTTCACAGAGTTGTTAGTGGAAGTGACTGAATGTTGAGGTCTCCAGCTGCCACCTAGAGAGTGTCTAAGAAGATGAAAATGAATGCACACACGTCTTTGCGCAGAGAATGGTATTGTAATACACATGATTTGTTCTGCATACTGCACCTGGAAAGGTTTTCACGTTGTCATCTCTGCACTAACAGGACTAGTGCTGAGAGATCATACGTGGAAACACATTGTCATTTGTTATTTTTGGAATACGAAGACAAGTTCTGCATTTGTTGGCTGTGAGAATCTATTGTGAATAAAAACATGGGAAACATGTTCTCAATCACCATCTTTGGAATATGAGAACCTCTTCTGAATGAACACACTGGGAAACAAATTTCACATTTCATTTTTGGAACTCGAGAAACTGTTCTGAAGAAAAAAAACACATGGGAATTTTCTTTTTCATTTCCTATCTTTAGAATACCAGTTTGAATTAACACATGGGAAAATAAGTTTTAATGTTTAATTTTGTTATGCTTGGAGTAAGAGGACCAGTTGGGAACGGACGGCACAGGAAAATGTGTTTCCATCTGCTATCTTTCAGACAACAGAACCAGTTCAGAATGAGTGGTGTGGGGAAACATGTTTCCATCTGCTATCTTTCAAACAACAGAACCAGTTCACAATGAGTGGTGTGGGAAACATGTTTCCATCTGCTATCTTTCAAACAACAGAACCAGTTCAAATGAGTGGTGTAGGGAAATGTTTCCATCTGCTATCTTTCAAACGACAGAACCAGTTCAGAATGAGTGGTGTGGAGAAACGTGTTTCCATCTGCTATCTTTCAGACGACAGAACCAGTTCAGAATGAGTGGTGTAAAGAAACGTGTTTCCATCCGCTATCTTTCAAACAACAGGACCAGTTCACAATAAGTGGTGTGGGAAACGTGTTTCCATCTACTATCTTTCAAACAATAGGACCAGTTCGGAATGAGCGGTGTGGGGAAACATGTCCACGCCCACAGCTCTCACGGCCCTGAAGGGCTGGCCTGGCTGGCGTTCACTCTCTGCTACAATCAAACTGAAACAGAGACAGAGGACAACAAGCATGAGAGCAAACCAGGACAGCAGAAATGACAACAATGATGTGTGTCACAGTGAAGTGACTGCTGGAGAATAGTGAAACAAATCTACAGGAAAAGTTACTGTGTTGCTGAACGAAAGAATCACACAAATTACAAGACAAACATGACGCGTTTCAACCTCTCTAGTCTTCTTCAGGTAAGACAAACAACACTGAAGACGAAGAAAACGAATGAACAAAATGGATGTGGAATGAAAACATGGCTGCTGGAAAGGGAGACAATTTGGGTTAAAATCATAATGATAATGACATTAATAATACTAATAATGCTAATAATGATGATTTTTCTTTTAAAAGTAATTGTGTGCACAATCCTAGAACCCCCCCCCCCCTCCCCCCACTACCAAGGCTCATCAAGTTAGTATCCTCCTTCTCTTCTTTTCTTTTTTGGTGCTGTCACTTGGGTGGCATTGCACTTACACACCGCTCCTACCACTTGGGTGGCATTGCACTTACACTGCTCCTACCACTTGGGTGGCATTGCACTTACACCGCTCCTACCACTTGGGTGGCATTGCACTTCACACCGCTCCTACCACTTGGGTGGCATTGCACTTACACCGCTCCTACCACTTGGGTGGCATTGCACTTACACCGCTCCTACCACTTGGGTGGCATTGCACTTACACCGCTCCTACCACTTGGGTGGAACTGCACTTACACCGCTCCTACCACTTGGGTGGAACTGCACTTACACCGCTCCTACCACTTGGGTGGCATTGCACTCACACCGCTCCTACCACTTGGGTGGAACTGCACTTACACCGCTCCTACCACTTGGGTGGCATTGCACTTACACCGCTCCTACCACTTGGGTGGAACTGCACTTACACCGCTCCTACCACTTGGGTGGCATTGCACTTACAACCGCTCCTACCACTTGGGTGGCATTGCACTTACACCGCTCCTACCACTTGGGTGGCATTGCACTTACACCGCTCCTACCACTTGGGTGGAACTGCACTTACACCGCTCCTACCACTTGGGTGGAACTGCACTTCACACCGCTCCTACCACTTGGGTGGAACTGCACTTACACCGCTCCTACCACTTGGGTGGAACTGCACTTACACCGCTCCTACCACTTGGGTGGCATTGCACTTACACCGCTCCTACCACTTGGGTGGAACTGCACTTACACCGCTCCTACCACTTGGGTGGCATTGCACTTACACCGCTCCTACCACTTGGGTGGCATTGCACTTACACCGCTCCTACCACTTGGGTGGCATTGCACTTACACCGCTCCTACCACTTGGGTGGCATTGCACTTACACTGCTCCTACCACTTGGGTGGCATTGCACTTACACCGCTCCTACCACTTGGGTGGCATTGCACTTACACCGCTCCTACCACTTGGGTGGCATTGCACTTACACCGCTCCTACCACTTGGGTGGCATTGCACTTACACCGCTCCTACCACTTGGGTGGCATTGCACTTACACCGCTCCTACCACTTGGGTGGCATTGCACTTACACCGCTCCTACCACTTGGGTGGCATTGCACTTACACCGCTCCTACCACTTGGGTGGCATTGCACTTACACCGCTCCTACCACTTGGATGGCATTGCACTTACACCGCTCCTACCACTTGGGTGGAACTGCACTTACACCGCTCCTACCACTTGGGTGGCATTGCACTTACACCGCTCCTACCACTTGGGTGGAACTGCACTTACACCGCTCCTACCACTTGGGTGGCATTGCACTTACACCGCTCCTACCACTTGGGTGGAACTGCACTTACACCGCTCCTACCACTTGGGTGGCATTGCACTTACACCGCTCCTACCACTTGGGTGGCATTGCACTTACACCGCTCCTACCACTTGGGTGGCATTGCACTTACACTGCTCCTACCACTTGGGTGGCATTGCACTTAACACCGCTCCTACCACTTGGGTGGCATTGCACTTACACCGCTCCTACCACTTGGGTGGCATTGCACTTACACCGCTCCTACCACTTGGGTGGCATTGCACTTACACCGCTCCTACCACTTGGGTGGCATTGCACTTACACCGCTCCTACCACTTGGGTGGAACTGCACTTACACCGCTCCTACCACTTGGGTGGCATTGCACTTACACCGCTCCTACCACTTGGGTGGCATTGCACTTACACCGCTCCTACCACTTGGGTGGCATTGCACTTACACAGCTCCTACCACTTGGGTGGCATTGCACTTACACCGTTCCTACCACTTGGGTGGAACTGCACTTACACCGCTCCTACCACTTGGGTGGAACTGCACTTACACTGTTCCTACCACTTGGCTGGCATTGCACTTACACCGCTCCTACCACTTGGCTGGCATTGCACTTACACCGCTCCTACCACTTGGGTGGCATTGCACTTACACCGTTCCTACCACTTGGGTGGAACTGCACTTACACCGCTCCTACCACTTGGGTGGCATTGCACTTACACCGTTCCTACCACTTGGGTGGCATTGCACTTACACCGCTCCTACCACTTGGGTGGCATTGCACTTACACCGTTCCTACCACTTGGGTGGCATTGCACTTACACCGCTCCTACCACTTGGGTGGCATTGCACTTACACCGCTCCTACCACTTGGCTGGCATTGCACTTACACCACTCCTACCAGTGGCATTGCACTTACACCACTCCTACCACTTGGCTGGCATTGCACTTATACCTCTCCTACCAGTGGCATTGCACTTACACCACTCCTACCACTTGGCTGGCATTGCACTTATACCTCTCCTACCAGTGGCATTGCACTTACACCACTCCTACCACTTGGCTGGCATTGCACTTATACCTCTCCTACCAGTGGCATTGCACTTACACCACTCCTACCACTTGGCTGGCATTGCACTTATACCTCTCCTACCAGTGGCACTGCACTTACACCACTCCTACCACTTGGCTGGCATTGCACTTACACCGCTCCTACCACTTGGGTGGCATTGCACTTACACCACTCCTACCAGTGGCATTGCACTTACACCACTACCACTTGGCTGGCATTGCACTTATACCTCTCCTACCAGTGGCACTGCACTTACACCACTCCTACCACTTGGGTGGCATTGCACTTATATCGCTCCTACCAGCTTCCTGTCCACAGCCCAACCACGGCTTGTGCCACAGCCCTGACACCGGCAATCCACAGGCAGCTGTCAGTGTCAAGTTGTTATCACGCCACCCACCACAGGAGGCCCTGCACTGCAACTGGATCACTGTGGGGGCATTCAGCCACGCCTCTTCTGATCAACACACTGCAGCTGGATCACTGTGGGGGCATTTTGCCACACCTCTTCTGATCAACACACTGCACCTGGATCACTGTGGGGGCATTCAGCCACGCCTCTTCTGATCAACACACTGCACCTGGATCACTGTGGGGGCATTTAGCCATGCCTCTTCTGATCAACACACTGCACCTGGATCACTGTGGGGGCATTCAGCCATGCTTCTTCTGATCAACACACCGCAGCTGGATCACTGTGGGGGCATTCAGCCACGCCTCTTCTGATCAACATACTGCAGCTGGATCACTGTGGGGGCATTCAGCCACGCCTCTTCTGATCAACATACTGCAGCTGGATCACTGTGGGGGCATTTAGCCACACCTCTTCTGATCAACATACTGCAGCTGGATCACTGTGGGGGCATTTAGCCCCGCCTCTTCTGATCAACATACTGCAGCTGGATCACTGTGGGGATATTTAGCCACGCCTCTTCTGATCAACATACTGCAGCTGGATCACTGTGGGGGCAATTAGCCACGCCTCTTCTGATCAACATACTGCAGCTGGATCACTGTGGGGGCATTCAGCCACGCCTCTTCTGATCAACATACTGCAGCTGGATCACTGTGGGGGCATTTAGCCACACCACTTCTGATCAACATACTGCAGCTGGATCACTGTGGGGGCATTCAGCCACGCCTCTTCTGATCAACATACTGCAGCTGGATCACTGTGGGGGCATTTAGCCATGCCTCTTCTGATCAACATACTGCAGCTGGATCACTGTGGGGGCATTGAGCCACGCCTCTTCTGATCAACATACTGCAGCTGGATCACTGCCGGGGCATTTAGCCACGCCTCTTCTGATCAACATACTGCAGCTGAATCACAGTGGGGGCATTCAGCCACGCCTCTTCTGATCAACATACTGCAGCTGAATCACTGCGGGGGCATTCAGCCATGCCTCTTCTGATCAACATACTCAGGATACTACTCACAAAGCCCCCTACTGATGACAATAATTGCTTTGTTGTGGAGCCAGCATGGATGGGGGCTCCTTCCACAGTGTGCCACCATGTCCTGGTCCAACGACAGTCCCCATGAATTTGATAGTTCTGATAGCCCTGACAGAACCTCACCAAGACAGTCCCCATGAATTTGACAGTTCTGATAGCCCTGACAGAACCTCACCAAGACAGTCCCCATGAATTTGACAGTTCTGATAGCCCTGACAGAACCTCACCAAGACAGTCCCCATGAATTTGGCAGTTCTCATAGCCCTGACAGAACCTCACCACGGTCATAGATGAAGGGAGGTAATCACAAGGGAGGTCACGTTGAGAGCCTGGCATAAGGGCCACAGAATTTGAGACTTTTTTCTTTTTTTTTGTTGATCACTGAGGATGAAGATGATGCTGTGGATTTCCATTCCGGTCTGAGACTGCATGACAGGGCTGTACTCTATGCATACTTTCAAAACATATCCCAGCTTCAACCAGACCCGAGAGATACAGATACCTGCAGTGTTGATCAGAGACCCATCCATTCACTGGATGAAACCTGACTGTGTGGTTCCAGACCTCACCACTGAGCCCACAGCAAACTCAGCTCTGGGTAGGAGCCGGTCAGGGCAGAAAATTACCACAAATAAATGGCTCTGATGGGAATTGAACACACAACCTCAAAGGTGGGAGTCTGTCATGTCACATCCAGTGGCTATGTGTTGTATGCAATTAGACTCCAAAATGAATTTTGCAAATAATTCAACTATTCAAACAAAATTACTTGAACACAGAAACTGGCCCATAAAAATAACATTGTCCAGTCAACAGTTACCATTTTCTGTGAAAAAAGGGTTTGTAATATAACATATGCTCACAAAATGCAAGTGGGATAATCTTGCTTTTACTGGCACTACATAAAAAAAAGAAGAAAAATCTACTCCGAGCTCTAACATAAAAATGAGATTGTATGAACCACGTCAGTCACACTGCCAGGTAAAAATGAGATTGTATGAACCACGTCAGTCACACTGCCAGGTAAAAATGAGATTGTATGAACCATGTCAGTCACAGTGCCAGGAAAAATGAGATTGTATGAACCACGTCAGTCACAATGCCAGGTAAAAATGAGATTGTATGAACCACCTCAGTCACAGTGCCAGGCAAAAATGAGATTGTATGAACCACCTGTCACAGTGCCAGGTAAAAATGAGATTGTATGAACCAAGTCAGTCAAAACGCCAGGTAAAAATGAGATTGTATGAACCAAGTCAGTCACAATGCCAGGTAAAAATGAGATTGTATGAACCAAGATTGACACACAAGGCCTTCCCTACTGGAAAGATCTCCTCCAACTACAGAGCGGAGGCAATAGCACTGCTCCACGCAGTGAGGATCTTTCTGGAACCGGCCAGCCCATCACAGAAGGTTGTCTTCTTCACAGACTGCCGATCTCTGCTGCAGGGACTTCAGAACACAAGAAATGAACAACATACGCAAGACATCAAGGCTGCCCTCCATGAACTCTCAAAACAGTCTGTCATTACGCTTCAGTGGATCCCGTCTCATTGTGGGATCATGGGCAACGAAAAAGCTGATGCTCTCTCCAAAGCAGGCAGCAAAATGGAGCAGTTCAGCCACCCCGTGACCTACAGGGAGGCCAAGACCATCATCCACAACCAGTTTCAGTCCCAGTGGAAGAGAAGGCTGGGTGCAGAGAGTGGTGCTGACCCGATCCACCAGCTCCAAAGGCACCAGCAGACAATCCTCTTCAGACTGAGGACCGGCCACTGCAGACTGCTGAGCCACCTTAACCGCCTGAAGATCAACTACACTGACCAGTGTCCATGCGGCACTGGACCCCAGACCCGGGAACATGTCCTCCTGCGCTGTCCTACTCATGCAGCTCTACGACACAAAACCTGGCCAGGGGGAGCGGAGTTACAGGCGCAGCTTTGGGGAGCCCGTTCTGACCTGGAGAAGACCGTGGGCTTCATCATGGCAGCCGGGTTACAAGTCTGACGCATCCAGCTTCAATCGAACGCAGAAGAAGAAGAAGAAGTATGAACCAAGTCAGTCACAACGCCAGGTAAAAATGAGATTGTATGAACCAAGTCAGTCACAATGCCAGGTAAAAATGAGACTGTATGAACCAAGTCAGTCACAGTGCCAGGTAAAAATGAGATTGTATGAACCAAGGCAGTCACAATGCCAGGTTTGTTAAAGCAGGAATGGTAGTCTGCACATTATTTCAGCTGTGCAGACTTTACAACTGAAGTAAAGCAGAAAAAAAAACCAACGAAAAGGATAACACTATACATTTGTTACATGAAGTACTGCCACAAAGGAAACTGAGCAACAGCATCGTTCTCACAGCACTGACATCAGTCCATGACGCCGCCAGCTGCACTGTTGGTGTTGTTCATGCTAAAAACCCAACACCCACAAACAATACAATACTGTCTCTGGAATCAAATGAAATTGACCTCTAAAATAGATCTAAAAAATTCACTTTCTTACTTTTGAACATGTAATGGTGTTTGAAAAAAAAAAGGTTGGACAGATTCTGTGAAAACGATTTATCAGGACTTGGCACTTCCAGCTTTGGCCCACGATTTAAAACTTGACTAGTCATCACTGTTTAGTGCATGAAATAGCCTTTTCTCCTCAATGTTTTCAAATAAATGTTTGTCTGTTTCTGATTTCACAGTTGACTTAATACAGCTTTGTTATGAACTTTTGAGTATGCAACTGAACGATTTTAAACCCTTCTAAACTGGCTTTTGTTGATATCAAATGGTGCACACAATAAACAAATTTACTTCTGCACAAAAGTTATCGTGAAACACTCTTATAAAATCGCTGCTAATTACATTTCCAAATAAATCTGCTCATTCTGTTAAATTCATGCCAGTACTGCTGCTGTCTACTTAACTGAACTTTGGCATCACCATTTGAAATCAATTACCACTCTTTTTTCCCCCTAAATATTGTCCAGTCAAATTCATTTTTGCTTGAAATCCAAAGCAACTTCTTGTCGAAATGTTGTGAATCATCGCTGGTTCCTGTGAAGAGTCTGCTCCAGTGTGTAACAAGTATGCAACTTTTACTTCTCATGAATAAAACAAAAGCACAATAATGATCCCACAACCAATGTTAGGTAGGTACTCAAGGTCTGACCAGTGCGTTGGCCTAACGCATAGGTCAGACATCTGTTTAGTTGTAGCCACGAGACCCTCTTCTTAAATTTTGTCATCTTAGCCATTAATTCATTTATCCATCAGCTTTAAATCATGCGCAGTGTGGTCTCAATTAGCGATGTGGTGTAGCGTATATCGACCAGTCCGCATGCAGTGAGGCCTCCATGATTAAATGGAAACTGATCTGAATAAAGACGTACATTCAATTCCTGTAAACGTGTTTCTCCAATGCTAGGGAGGTTTGTGATCTGAATAAAGACGTCCATTCAATACCTGTAAACGTGTTTCTCCAATGCTAGGGAGGTTTGTGATCTGAATAAATACGTCCATTCAATACCTGTAAACGTGTTTCTCCAATGCTAGGGAGGTTTGTGATCTGAATAAAGACGTCCATTCAATACCCGTAAACGTGTTTCTCCAATGCTAGGGAGGTTTGTGATCTGAATAAAGACATCCATTCAATACCCGTAAACGTGTTTCTCCAATGCTAGGGAGGTTTGTGATCTGAATAAAGACGTCCATTCAATACCCGTAAACGTGTTTCTCCAATGCTAGGGAGGTTTGTGATCTGAATAAAGACGTCCATTCAATACCCGTAAACGTGTTTCTCGAATGCTAGGGAGGTTTGTGATCTGAATAAAGACATCCATTCAATACCCGTAAACGTGTTTCTCCAATGCTAGGGAGGTTTGTGATCTGAATAAAGACGTCCATTCAATACCCGTAAACGTGTTTCTCCAATGCTAGGGAGGTTTGTGATCTGAATAAAGACATCCATTCAATACCTGTAAACGTGTTTCTCCAATGCTAGGGAGGTTTGTGATCTGAATAAAGACGTCCATTCAATACCCGTAAACGTGTTTCTCCAATGCTAGGGAGGTTTGTGATCTGAATAAAGACATCCATTCAATACCCGTAAACGTGTTTCTCCAATGCTAGGGAGGTTTGTGATCTGAATAAAGACATCCATTCAATACCCGTAAACGTGTTTCTCCAATGCTAGGGAGGTTTGTGATCTGAATAAAGACATCCATTCAATACCCGTAAACGTGTTTCTCCAATGCTAGGGAGGTTTGTGATCTGAATAAAGACGTCCATTCAATACCCGTAAACGTGTTTCTCCCAATGCTAGGGAGGTTTGTGATCTGAATAAAGACGTCCATTCAATACCCGTAAACGTGTTTCTCCAATGCTAGGGAGGTTTGTGATCTGAATAAAGACGTCCATTCAATACCCGTAAACGTGTTTCTCCAATGCTAGGGAGGTTTGTGATCTGAATAAAGACATCCATTCAATACCCGTAAACGTGTTTTCTCCAATGCTAGGGAGGTTTGTGATCTGAATAAAGACATCCATTCAATACCCGTAAACGTGTTTCTCCAATGCTAGGGAGGTTTGTGATCTGAATAAAGACGTCCATTCAATACCGTAAACGTGTTTCTCCAATGCTAGGGAGGTTTGTGATCTGAATAAAGACGTCCATTCAATACCTGTAAACGTGTTTCTCCAATGCTAGGGAGGTTTGTGATCTGAATAAAGACGTCCATTCAATACCTGTAAACGTGTTTCTCCAATGCTAGGGAGGTTTGTGATCTGAATAAAGACTCCATTCAATACCCGTAAACGTGTTTCTCCAATGCTAGGGAGGTTTGTGATCTGAATAAAGACATCCATTCAATACCCGTAAACGTGTTTCTCCAATGCTAGGGAGGTTTGTGATCTGAATAAAGACGTCCATTCAATACCTGTAAACGTGTTTCTCCAATGCTAGGGAGGTTTGTGATCTGAATAAAGACTCCATTCAATACCCGTAAACGTGTTTCTCCAATGCTAGGGAGGTTTGTGATCTGAATAAAGACATCCATTCAATACCCGTAAACGTGTTTTCTCCAATGCTAGGGAGGTTTGTGATCTGAATAAAGACATCCATTCAATACCCGTAAACGTGTTTCTCCAATGCTAGGGAGGTTTGTGATCTGAATAAAGACGTCCATTCAATACCGTAAACGTGTTTCTCCAATGCTAGGGAGGTTTGATCTGAATAAAGACGATCCATTCAATACCGTAAACGTGTTTCTCCAATGCTAGGGAGGTTTGTGATCTGAATAAAGACATCCATTCAATACCTGTAAACGTGTTTCTCCAATGCTAGGGAGGTTTGTGATCTGAATAAAGACATCCATTCAATACCCGTAAACGTGTTTCTCCAATGCTAGGGAGGTTTGTGATCTGAATAAAGACATCCATTCAATACCGTAAACGTGTTTTCTCCAATGCTAGGGAGGTTTGTGATCTGAATAAAGACATCCATTCAATACCCGTAAACGTGTTTCTCCAATGCTAGGGAGGTTTGTGATCTGAATAAAGACTCCATTCAATACCCGTAAACGTGTTTCTCCAATGCTAGGGAGGTTTGTGATCTGAATAAAGACGTCCATTCAATACCCGTAAACGTGTTTCTCCAATGCTAGGGAGGTTTGTGATCTGAATAAAGACTCCATTCAATACCGTAAACGTGTTTCTCCAATGCTAGGGAGGTTTGTGATCTGAATAAAGACGTCCATTCAATACCGTAAACGTGTTTCTCCAATGCTAGGGAGGTTTGTGATCTGAATAAAGACGTCCATTCAATACCTGTAAACGTGTTTCTCCAATGCTAGGGAGGTTTGTGATCTGAATAAAGACGTCCATTCAATACCGTAAACGTGTTTCTCCAATGCTAGGGAGGTTTGTGATCTGAATAAAGACGTCCATTCAATACCCGTAAACGTGTTTCTCCAATGCTAGGGAGGTTTGTGATCTGAATAAAGACATCCATTCAATACCCGTAAACGTGTTTCTCCAATGCTAGGGAGGTTTGTGATCTGAATAAAGACATCCATTCAATACCTGTAAACGTGTTTCTCCAATGCTAGGGAGGTTTGTGATCTGAATAAAGACATCCATTCAATACCTGTAAACGTGTTTCTCCAATGCTAGGGAGGTTTGTGATCTGAATAAAGACATCCATTCAATACCTGTAAACGTGTTTCTCCAATGCTAGGGAGGTTTGTGATCTGAATAAAGACATCCATTCAATACCGTAAACGTGTTTCTCCAATGCTAGGGAGGTTTGTGATCTGAATAAAGACTCCATTCAATACCGTAAACGTGTTTCTCCAATGCTAGGGAGGTTTGTGATCTGAATAAAGACGTCCATTCAATACCTGTAAACGTGTTTCTCCAATGCTAGGGAGGTTTGTGATCTGAATAAAGACGTCCATTCAATACCCGTAAACGTGTTTCTCCAATGCTAGGGAGGTTTGTGATCTGAATAAAGACGTCCATTCAATACCGTAAACGTGTTTCTCCAATGCTAGGGAGGTTTGTGATCTGAATAATAAAGACGTCCATTCAATACCTGTAAACGTGTTTCTCCAATGCTAGGGAGGTTTGTGATCTGAATAAAGACATCCATTCAATACCGTAAACGTGTTTCTCCAATGCTAGGGAGGTTTGTGATCTGAATAAAGACATCCATTCAATACCCGTAAACGTGTTTCTCCAATGCTAGGGAGGTTTGTGATCTGAATAAAGACATCCATTCAATACCGTAAACGTGTTTCTCCAATGCTAGGGAGGTTTGTGATCTGAATAAAGACATCCATTCAATACCTGTAAACGTGTTTCTCCAATGCTAGGGAGGTTTGTGATCTGAATAAAGACATCCATTCAATACCCGTAAACGTGTTTCTCCAATGCTAGGGAGGTTTGTGATCTGAATAAAGACGTCCATTCAATACCGTAAACGTGTTTCTCCAATGCTAGGGAGGTTTGTGATCTGATAAAGACATCCATTCAATACCCGTAAACGTGTTTCTCCAATGCTAGGGAGGTTTGTGATCTGAATAAAGACATCCATTCAATACCGTAAACGTGTTTCTCCAATGCTAGGGAGGTTTGTGATCTGAATAAAGACTCCATTCAATACCGTAAACGTGTTTCTCCAATGCTAGGAGGTTTGTGATCTGAATAAAGACGTCCATTCAATACCGTAAACGTGTTTCTCCAATGCTAGGGAGGTTTGTGATCTGAATAAAGACTCCATTCAATACCGTAAACGTGTTTCTCCAATGCTAGGGAGGTTTGTGATCTGAATAAAGACGTCCATTCAATACCGTAAACGTGTTTCTCCAATGCTAGGAGGTTTGTGATCTGAATAAGACTCCATTCAATACCTGTAAACGGTTTTCTCCAATGCTAGGGAGGTTTGTGATCTGAATAAAGACTCCATTCAATACGTAAACGTTTTCTCCAATGCTAGGGAGTTTGTGATCTGAATAAAGACGTCCATTCAATACCTGTAAACGTGTTTCTCCAATGCTAGGGAGGTTTGTGATCTGAATAAAGACGTCCATTCAATACCGAAACGTTTTCTCCAATGCTAGGGAGGTTTGTGATCTAATAAAGACTCCATTCAATACCCGTAAACGTGTTCTCCAATGCTAGGGAGGTTTGTGATCTGAATAAAGACATCCATTCAATACCGTAAACGTTTTCTCCAATGCTAGGGAGGTTTGTGATCTGAATAAAGACATCCATTCAATACCCGTAAACGTGTTTCTCCAATGCTAGGGAGGTTTGTGATCTGAATAAAGACATCCATTCAATACCTGTAAACGTGTTTCTCCAATGCTAGGGAGGTTTGTGATCTGAATAAAGACATCCATTCATACCTGTAAACGTGTTTCTCCAATGCTAGGGAGGTTTGTGATCTGAATAAAGACTCCATTCAATACCGTAACGTGTTTCTCCAATGCTAGGGAGGTTTGTGATCTGAATAAAGACATCCATTCAATACCCGTAAACGTGTTTCTCCAATGCTAGGGAGTTTGTGATCTGAATAAGACATCCATTCAATACCGTAAACGTGTTTCTCCAATGCTAGGGAGGTTTGTGATCTGAATAAAGACATCCATTCAATACCTGAAACGTGTTTCTCCATGCAGGAGTTTGTGATCTGAATAAACTCCATTCAATACCGTAAACGTGTTTCTCCAAGCTATGGAGGTTTGATTGAAAAAGACATCCATTCATACAAACGTGTTTCTCCAATGCTAGGGAGGTTGTGATCTGAAAAGACATCCATTCAATACCGTAAACGTGTTTCTCCAATGCTAGGGAGGTTTGTGATCTGAATAAGACGTCCATTCAATACTGTAAACGTGTTTCTCCAATGCTAGGGGTTTGTGATCTGAATAAAGACGTCCATTCAATACCTGTAAACGTGTTTCTCCAATGCTAGGGAGGTTTGTGATCTGAATAAAGACGTCCTTCAATACCCGTAAACGTGTTTCTCCAATGCTAGGGAGGTTTGTGATCTGAATAAAGACGTCCATTCAATACCCGTAAACGTGTTTCTCCAATGCTAGGGAGGTTTGTGATCTGAATAAAGACATCCATTCAATACCTGTAAACGTGTTTCTCCAATGCTAGGGAGGTTGTGATCTGAATAAAGACTCCATTCAATACCTGTAAACGTGTTTCTCCAATGCTAGGGAGGTTTGTGATCTGAATAAAGACGTCCATTCAATACCTGTAAACGTGTTTCTCCAATGCTAGGAGGTTTGTGATCTGAATAAAGACATCCATTCAATACCTGTAAACGTGTTTCTCCAATGCTAGGGAGGTTTGTGATCTGAATAAAGACATCCATTCAATACCTGTAAACGTGTTTCTCCAATGCTAGGGAGGTTTGTGATCTGAATAAAGACATCCATTCAATACCGTAAACGTGTTTCTCCAATGCTAGGGAGGTTTGTGATCTGAATAAAGACATCCATTCAATACCTGTAAACGTGTTTCTCCAATGCTAGGGAGGTTTGTGATCTGAATAAAGACATCCATTCAATACCTGTAAAACGTGTTTCTCCAATGCTAGGAGGTTTGTGATCTGATAAAGACTCCATTCAATACCTGTAAACGTGTTTCTCCAATGCTAGGAGGTTTGTGATCTGATAAAGACGTCCATTCAATACCCGTAAACGTGTTTCTCCAATGCTAGGGAGGTTTGTGATCTGAATAAAGACATCCATTCAATACCGTAAACGTGTTTCTCCAATGCTAGGGAGGTTTGTGATCTGAATAAAGACATCCATTCAATACCCGTAAACGTGTTTCTCCAATGCTAGGGAGGTTTGTGATCTGAATAAAGACTCCATTCAATACCCGTAAACGTGTTTCTCCAATGCTAGGGAGGTTTGTGATCTGAATAAAGACATCCATTCAATACCCGTAAACGTGTTTCTCCAATGCTAGGGAGGTTTGTGATCTGAATAAAGACATCCATTCAATACCGTAAACGTGTTTCTCCAATGCTAGGGAGGTTTGTGATCTGAATAAAGACATCCATTCAATACCCGTAAACGTGTTTCTCCAATGCTAGGGAGGTTTGTGATCTGAATAAAGACATCCATTCAATACCTGTAAACGTGTTTCTCCAATGCTAGGGAGGTTTGTGATCTGAATAAAGACATCCATTCAATACCGTAAACGTGTTTCTCCAATGCTAGGGAGGTTTGGATCTGAATAAAGACTCCATGTCAATACCGTAAAGTTTCTCCCAATGTAGATTGTGATCTGATAAAGACATCCATTCAATACCTGTAAACTGTTTCCCATCTAGGGATTTTGTGATCATGAAAAAGAACAGAAAATAAATCAAATGCAACACAAATAACAGACCAGACCAACTTCAAGACAGTAAAAAGCCTTACTCTGTGAAGTTGATGAGGGCATTGCCATGTGTTTACAGGAGATGTAGACAACCTGTCGGATGGGTTCACAACAACGCAGCCTCTGAATGGCCTTCCAGTCTGGAAAAACACAGAAGAAATAAAAGGTACAATTCACAACGTATTTCAACTCCCTTTGTCAAACCTTTTAAAATGTTATTCTTAGCCATAACTGCTTGAGCAAAAAGCCCTAGAAGTCAACTTGATGCAAATAAGCTGAATGCATATGCTGAAATGACTGCCATGTTCACCGCACTCAGTTATAGTTATCAATGGACACTCAACTTGAATTTCACTTATAAATGACCAGGAATCAAACATGGTCAATAGTATTGTGAGTGTATGAGTGCATGTGTGGAAGAGACAGAGAGAGAAGAGAGAGAGAGAGAGAGAGAGAGAGAGAGAGAGAGAGCCAGAGCATGCGTGTGTATGTACGTGTGTGTGTGTGTGTATGTGCGAGTGTGTGTGTGTGCATACATATGTGTGCATCTGTTTCTATGCATGCATGTGCATGTGTGAGTACATGTGCATGTCTTTTAGCACATATGCATGTGAAAAGCGTGCGCATGCTCTGAGGAGATCTCACTCAGCCCGTTTCTGCTGGGGTTGACTACGGCCATGGTGTTATCGCTCAAAACGCCCTCATCCATCACGTACGTCTTCATCAACGCACGAGCACTTCCCTTCAGGAACCTGGCATTCTGCACCCCTGTTGACAACAACCCGACATGTTACACCTCATCTGTTGACAACAACCAGACATGTTACACCTCATCTGTTGACAACAACCAGACAGTTTACACCTCATCTATTGACAACAACCAGAAATGTTACACCTCATCTGTTGACAACAACCCGACATGTTACACCTCATCTGTTGACAATAACCAGACATGTTACACCTCATCTGTTGACAACAACCAGACATGTTACACCTCATCTGTTGACAACAACCAGACATGTTACACCTCATCTGTTGACAACAACCAGACATGTTACACCTCATCTGTTGACAACAACCAGAACATGTTACACCTCATCTGTTGACAACAACCAGCTCTGTGCTGAGTACTGGAACAAGTCACAATGTAGCTGCTCTGTGCTGAGTACTGGTACAAGTCACAATGTAGCTGCTCTGTGCTGAGTACTGGTACAGGTCACAATGTAGCTGCTCTGTGTTCAGTACTGGTACAAGTCACAATGTAGCTGCTCTGTGCTGAGTACTGGTACAAGTCACAATGTAGCAGCTCTGTGCTGAGTACTGGTCACAATGTAGCTGCTCTGTACTGTGTACTGGTACAAGTCACAATGTAGCTGCTCTGTGCTGTGTACTGGTACAGGTCACAATGTAGCTGCTCTGTGTTCAGTACTGGTACAAGTCACAATGTAGCTGCTCTGTGCTGAGTACTGGTACAAGTCACAATGTAGCTGGTCTGTGCTGAGTACTGGTACAAGTCACAATGTAGCTGCTCTGTGCTGCGTGTGTACTGGTACAAGTCACAATGTAGCTGGTCTGTGCTGAGTACTGGTACAGGTCACAATGTAGCTGCTCTGTGTTCAGTACTGGTACAAGTCACAATGTAGCTGCTCTGTGCTGAGTACTGGTACAAGTCACAATGTAGCTGCTCTGTGCTGTGTACTGGTACAAGTCACAATGTAGCTGCTCTGTGCTGTGTGTGTACTGATACAAGTCACAATGTAGCTGCTCTGTGCTGTGTGTGTACTGATACAAGTCACAATGTAGCTGCTCTGTGCTGTGTACTGGTACAAGTCACAATGCAGCTGCTCTGTGCTGTGTGTGTACTGATACAAGTCACAATGTAGCTGCTCTGTGTTGAGTACTGGTACAAGTCACAATGCAGCTGCTCTGTGCTGTGTGTGTACTGATACAAGTCACAATGTAGCAGCTCTGTGCTGTGTGTGTACTGATACAAGTCACAATGTAGCTGCTCTGTGCTGAGTACTGGTACAGGTCACACTGTAGCTGCTCTGTGCTGTGTGTGTACTGATACAAGTCACAATGTAGCTGCTCTGTACTGTGTACTGATACAAGTCACAAAGTAGCTGCTCTGTGCTGTGTACTGGTGGTACAAGTCACAATGTAGCGGCTCTGTGCTGTGTACTGATACAAGTCACAATGTAGCTGCTCTGTGCTGTGTACTGATACAAGTCACAATGTAGCTGCTCTGTGCTGTGTACTGAGACAAGTCACAATGCAGCTGCTCTGTGCTGAGTACTGATACAAGTCACAATGTAGCTGCTCTGTGCTGTGTACTGAGACAAGTCACAATGCAGCTGCTCTGTGCTGAGTACTGGAACAAGTCACAATGTAGCTGCTCTGTGCTATGTACTGGTACAAGTCATAATGTATTGCTCTGTGCTGAGTACTGGTACATGTAGCTGCTCTGTGCTGATACTGGTACAATGTAGCTGCTCTGTGCTGAGTACTGGTACATGTAGCTGCTCTGTGCTGAGTACTGGTACAATGTAGCTGCTCTGTGCTGAGTACTGGTACATGTAGCTGCTCTGTGCTGAGTACTGGTACAATGTAGCTGCTCTGTGCTGAGTACTGGTACATGTAGCTGCTCTGTGCTGAGTACTGGTATAATGTAGCTGCTCTGTGCTGAGTACTGGTACATGCAGCTGCTCTGTGCTGAGTACTGGTACAATGTAGCTGCTCTGTGCTGAGTACTGGTACAAGTCATGGTGGTGGTCCCCTGGACCCTCATGATATCAGCATGTATCAGCACATGACTTCATGGACACTGAATCGTTTGGAGGAAAACACCACATTTCTCTTCCCAGCCATGAATGTATTTCAGTGTTCCACCACATTACACACACCAGCTACGTCAATCTTCTGGCACACAAGCTGGTTCACCAGTCCACTGGTGCCAAGTTTGTTCAGTCGTTCGCATTTCCAGAGATTTTTCACATGATTTTCATTGAATTGTTTTAAGATATACATATTATTATTTGTTGTCAAGAACTTCACTCGTTTTTTTTCTTTGTTCTGCATGATCCATAATCCTATTGTAGATGGACTGGAAGTTGCATTTCCAGTTTTTGAGACTTTCTGTAACTTCCTGACTGAAGAACTTCAGTTATAACAACAGTGTTTTTATGATTTTGCATTAAAAAATAACTCAATGATATAAATCCACCCAAAATTTTCATTCCAGAATGTAAATTTTGCAATTTCTAACCACACAAAATACATTTTACAAAAAGTTGAACCAAGGACAACATTCTCCTTTTCCAAAACGTCTAGGAATCGGAGAGAACCCTGGCAAAATCTCCCCAAACGGGAAAGTACCCAAACACAAATCTAGCCTATCTGGAGGCAACTTTTTCTGATCCAGGATTCTTTTTATTCTGGAAGGCTTGCAGTTCCATCAAAATCATAAACTCTGTTCTTCCTCTAATGACTATATATTCTGAATTCCCTCCTACGACCAAAGCAACACAATTCAAGGGTGTTCTCAGATTCTGCAGGGACGCTCCCTTTCAAATTTTTGCATTGTTCCTTCACTCAGGACTTAAGGAGAGCACTGAATACTTATCTGTTCAAAAGACAGTTGCAGAAGACCACCTGAAAAATGCTGAATTGCTGCCTGTCACTTGCAGTCTTTGTTCATGTACCAATAAGCTGTGTATCTGTGCTATGTTGTGTGCATGCATGTGGGAATGTATGAGTATGCAAGTGATCACATGTATCTGTGTGTATGCTTCACATGCCAATGATAGTTTGCTTATGAGCAAGCGTATGTAGGTGTGTATGTGCTTGTGTGTGTGTGTGTGTGTGTGTGTGTGTGTGTGTGTGTGTGTGTGTGTGTGTGTGCGAGACCTTAATATGTCAAAATTTGTAAAACGTCCAGTACCCTAAATTGTTAGATGGAGTACGATAGAAATTGTCCTCATCATCATTGTTACCATTCACACACACACACACACACACACACACACACACACACACACGTACAAACACACACACACACGTACAAACACACACACACACACACACACATACACGCACTGTGGGCCATTCCAAGAGGTAAAGAAGCCCATCCCATTCCTCACGTCACCCACCACTGATGTCAGCATTAAACTCTGCGTCCAGCACGGCTTGTTGAACCACGTCGAACCCCATGACACGCTCCACCAGAGGGGACATGCAGATCCCTATCGTCCCTGACGACACACAACACAACATGCTTCAGATGACATGCAGATCTCCCTGACAGCACACAACACCGTTCAGATGACATGCAGATCCCTATCATCCCTGACAACACACAACAAAACACGGTTCTGACGACATGCAGATCTCCCTGACAACACACAACACAACATGGTTCAGACAAAATGCAGATCCCTATCGTCTCTGACAACACACAACACAACGCGGTTCAGATGATATGCAGATCCCTATCGTCCCTGACAACACATAACATGGTTCAGACGACAAGCAGATCCCTATCATCCCTGACAACATGGTTCAGATGACACGCAGATCCCTATTGTCCCTGACAACACATAGCATGGTTCAGACGACAAGCAGATCCCTATCATCCCTGACAACATGGTTCAGATGACACGCAGATCCCTATTGTCCCTGACAACACATAACTTGGTTCAGACGACAAGCAGATCCCTATCATCCCTGACAACATGGTTCAGATGACAAGCAGATCCCTACTGTCCCTGACAACACATAACATGGTTCAGAGACGACAAGCAGATCCCTATCATCCCTGACAACATGGTTCAGATGACATGCAGATCCCTACTGTCCCTGACAACACATAACATGGTTCAGACGACAAGCAGATCCCTATCATCCCTGACAACATGGTTCAGATGACAAGCAGATCCCTATTGTCCCTGACAACACATAACATGGTTCAGACGACAAGCAGATCCCTATCATCCCTGACAACATGGTTCAGATGACATGCAGATCCCTATTGTCCCTGACAACACATAACATGGTTCAGACGACAAGCAGATCCCTATTATCTCTGACAACACGGTTCAGATGACATGCAGATTGCCACTGTCCCTGACAACACACCATTCAGAAGACAAGCAAACACCAATCGTTCTGACAACACAATTCAGAAGACAAACACCAATCGTTCCTGACAACACCATTCAGAAGACAAGCAAACACCCAATCATTCCTAACAACACAATATCAGAAGACAAGCAAACACCAATCGTTCCTGACAACACAGTTCAGAAGACAAGCAAACACCAACCGTCCCTGACAACACACCATTCAGAAGACAAGCAAACACCAATTGTCCTTGACAACACCATTCAGAAGACAAGCAAACACCAATTGTTCCTGACAACACCATTCAGAAGACAAGCAAACACCAATTGTTCCTGACAAACACCATTCAGAAGACAAGCACCAACTGTCCCTGACAACACAGTTCAGAAGACAAACAAACACCAATCATTCCTGACAACACCATTCAGAAGACAAGCAAACACCAATTGTCCCTGACAACATCATTCAGAAGACAAGCAAACATCAATTGTCCCTGACAACACCATTCAGAAGACAAGCAAACATCAATTGTCCTGACAAACACACATTCAGAAGACAAGCAAACATCAATTGTTCCTGACACACACCATTCAGAAGACAAACAAACACCAACTGTCCCTGACAACACACCGTTCAGAAGACAAGCAAACATCAATTGTCCCTGACAACACACCATTCAGAAGACAAACACCAATCGTTCCTGACAACACCATTCAGAAGACAAGTAAACATCAATTGTCCCTGACAACACCATTCAGAAGACAAGCAAACACCAATCATTCCTGACAACACCATTCAGAAGACAAACAAACACCAATTGTCCCTGACAACACCATTCAGAAGACAAGCAAACACCAATCGTCCCTGACAACACACCATTCAGAAGACAAACAAACACCAATCATTCCTGACAACACCATTCAGAAGACAAGCAAACACCAATCATTCCTGACAACACACCATTCAGAAGACAAGCAAACACCAATCATTCCTGACAACACCATTCAGAAGACAAGCAAACACCAATCATTCCTGACAACACACCATTCAGAAGACAAGCAAACACCAATCATTCCTGACACCATTCAGAAGACAAGCAAACATCAATTGTCCCTGACAACACTATTCAGAAGACAAACAAACACCAACTGTCCCTGACAACACCATTCAGAAGACAAACAAACACCAATTGTCCCTGACAACACCATTCAGAAGACAAGCAAACATCAATTGTCCTGACAACACCATTCACAAGACAAACAAACACCAATCATTCCTGACAACACCATTCAGAAGACAAACAAACACAAATTGTTCCTGACAACACACCATTCAGAAGACAAGCAAACACTAATTGTTCCTGACAACACATCATTCAGAAGACAAACAAACACCAATTGTTCCTGACAACACACCATTCAGAAGACAAACAAAACACCAATTGTTCCTGACAACACACCATTCACAAGACAAACAAACACCAATCATTCCTGACAACACCATTCAGAAGACAAACAAACACCAATTGTTCCTGACAACACACCATTCAGAAGACAAACAAACACCAATTGTTCCTGACAACACACCATTCAGAAGACAAGCAAACACCAATTGTCCCTGACAACACACCATTCAGAAGACAAGCAAACACCAACTGTTCCTGACAACACCATTCAGAAGACAAGCAAACACCAATTGTTCCTGACAACACCATTCAGAAGACAAGCAAACACCAATTGTTCCTGACAACACAGAATTCAGAAGACAAGCAAACACCAATCATTCCTGACAACACCATTCAGAAGACAAGCAAACACCAATTGTTCCTGACAACACAGAATTCAGAAGACAAGCAAACACCAATTGTTCCTGACAACACCATTCAGAAGACAAGCAAACACCAATTGTTCCTGACAACACAGAATTCAGAAGACAAACACCAATCGTTCCTGACAACACACCATTCATTTTTTGTTGTTGTTGTTGATGAAATGCATCTACAGCCTAAACATCTTCACTGACTCGCTTCTGTTTGAACCTTCATAATGCATTTTGGGGGGGTCTAGTTTTCACTTTTTTTTTGGGATGGGAGGGGGGAGGTGGGGTGGGGATAGCATTTTGTCAGTCTGTGAAGCACGTTTCAGGTTTATTTTTCAGTTTTTGCTGTCAAGCATTGTATTTCTTCACAAGCGTAGCAGAGTAGCATTGCCAGTGTAATCGCAGCATGCTACGCCTAAAGTGTGGCTCTTGGCAGCTCTCAGATCCATGGGAAAGTAAACACTGGAAGCCCACATCTTCTTCAGTGCTGGTGCTGATGGCTGATGGTTAGGGTGGAGGTGGAACACAGACATCTGTGATGACAGTGTAGGTTGGAGCTCAAAAAGGTGTCACACACTCTACCTGAACATACCTCGCATGAACTTTAGCCTGGCTACATGTCAGAGATCTCCATATCATTCACCGACACTGCCGCAAACACCCAGAACATTTTTTTCTTTTTTTTTTCTTTTGTTCCTTAAAAAGTATTTATAATGACTCCACCAAACAACGTGGACAAACGAATCACAAGACAAAACACACCATGTTTCGATCTCTTAGGTCTACTTCAGGCATGATAAACAACACTCAGGACAACGAACATGAAGAATGAGGAATCGCTTATTTTAGTCGAATTCAGCGCAACATGGGCTTAGAAGTCCCACCATGGGAGAGCTTTTTGCTTGTGCAATCCTTTACATCACACCACCAGGGGAGCCCCATTCCTTCTTCAGCAATGATGTCTAAACACAATGCAGTGTGCATGGCTTTTTTTTCATTCGTCCATCCCACCAATGCACAATGACCTGCTCTTCCTAGAATGGAGGAAACTGCAAGTAACATGTTTGTATGCATTCCTGCATGGCACTTTGGTTGAAATCCTCATCTGAGGGAGTATGAGGGATTAAAGTAAGCACAAACGTCACCTCTGAAGAAAGAAAAAATGTCTTAACCCGGCTACCTCAAGTGGGGGGGATCAAACCTCCCAACCCTGGAATGACACTCTGCCACCTTACCCGCTATGCTCCCATGATAAAAGACGGAACTAGTCTGTGTGAACACACTGTGTGACCCTTTCAAAGATTCCCATGGCAATGATGTAGAAATCCACCCATCATTCACCTGTGCCACAGCCGACGTCCAGAAGGGTGTGAGGTCGACAGGTGCGGACCATGTCCTGTACCTGGGAGTACAGCACTTCAGCCCCGGGCGTGTTCAGCTGGAAGAACGCTTCAGGCGAGATCCGGAACTTCTTACCAAGCACCTCCTCGTAGATGTGAGTGTCGCCATGGAGATGATGCTGGGAGTGGTGGAACCTGCTGCTTGGATACCTGGTAAAAGAGAGGTTTGTCTTCTTTCACCTTGTGTGTCCTGTCTGACCTTGTTTGTCCTGTCTGACCTCGTTTGTCCTGTGTGATCTCATTTGTCTTGTGTGACATTTGTCCTGTTTGACCTTTTTGTTTGTCCTGTGTGACATTTGTCCTGTTTGATCTTGTTTGTCCTATTTGATCTTGTTTGTCCTGTGTGACCTTGTTTGTCCTATTTGACCTTGTTTGTCCTTGTGACCTTGTTTGTCCTGTTTGACCTTGTTTGTCCTGTCTGACCTTGTTTGTCCTGTCTGACCTTGTTTGTCCTGTCTGACCTGGTTTGTCTGTTTGACCTGGTTTGTCCTGTTTGACCTTGTTTATCCTGTGTGACCTTGTTTGTCCTGTCTGACCTTGTTTGTCCTGTCTGACCTTGTTTGTCCTGTTTGACCTGGTTTGTCCTGTTTGACCTTGTTCATCCTGTTTGACCTTGTTCGTCCTGTTTGACCTTGTTTGTCCTGTGTGACCTGGTTTGTCCTGTCTGACCTTGTTTATCCTGTCTGACCTTGTTTGTCCTGTGTGACCTTGTTTGTCCTATTTGATCTTGTTTGTCCTGTTTGACCTTGTTTGTCCTGTGTGACCTTGTTTGTCCTGTTTGACCTTGTTTGTCCTGTCTGACCTGGTTTGTCCTGTTTGACCTTGTTTGTCGTGTTTGACCTACTCCTAAGAAATTTGGTAGTGCAGGGAAGTCCATGTTACGCAATTTGCAGCTAACTGAGCTGGGAAACCTAAATTTTCAGCTGAAGTATTATTCCCCAAATCTGGTATATTTTGGGAAAAATTCAATGGTCTTTTTTTTTGTTTGTTTGTGTTTTTGCTGTCTGTGCTGCAGGAATAGCACTACCCCTCATTCCTAACCACCATCCACAGTCACCTCCTGCCTTGTCCCATCTCTGGAACCTGCAGTCCACAGGGCAGAGTCAAGCTGCCATGAGGAAACCTATCGCAGGAGACACTGCGCTGCTACCAAGTCACCTTAGAGGTGTTTGGCTGTGCCTGTTCTGATCAACCAGATGCAGGATACCACCTCCTAGGCCCCCTACTAACAACAACTTCTTCCTCGTGGAGCCAGCGTGAGTTATCTGCCCGCTCAAGAGGGTGCTGCCACGTAAACTGGCGTAGTCTACTGACAACTCAAAGAGTATTATTTGTGCAGATTGTTTTTACATGAGACCTTTTTCTTTTCTCAACTGTCAAACATCACAGCTAAATACCTTCATCTGATTTAAAAGAAAAAAAGGAAGAGAAAAAAGATGTGCTTCAGTCACCAGATAACTGTTCTTTAATTGCAGCCCATTAGCACATTTTCCTCATCATCTGCATTAGTTTCTATGAGGGTTTACCCAGGCATGCATGCATTCACACACACAAACACATGCTCTTAACTACCATGTATTCAGACCTAAATTCTAGGATGAAATTCCGTGTAATTCCTACTTAAAAACAAACAACACAAACAAGTAAATGGAGAGACAAACAAAAGGCAAAATTAAAACAATGAATTACCTTACTCTCAGATACAGAGACTGGACAGCCTGTGACAAAAGGTAAAATAAACAATGAATTACCTTACTCTCAGATACAGAGACTGGACAGCTTCTGGCGTCTGCGGGTCACTGCAGTAGAAATGCAGAAGTTCATTTCTGGCCTCTTCAATCACTTCCTGCAAGTTAATCATCATACAAACACATGTGCATAACGGAAACATCTACACTCAAAACAAAACAACACATGTGCATAACGGAAACATCTAGACTCAAAACAAAACAATCAACTGCAGTCATAGAGAAGGGTTTGCCGACTGAAAAGTTCCAATAAACAAGACAAAAGGCGTTCAGTCTTTGTCGTGAAATCATGGTCATGATAGAGTCCTGTTATATGTAAAGATAATAACCAAACATTATGAATAAAAAAGAACTGGATGAATTAATGAATAAATCAAAGAATCATTCAATGACTATACCAATGCACATTAACACACAAAGATATCTTAGCATGTACACCTATAAATATATATTCATATGTGCATGTATGCATCTGTGTGTATATACCTAACTTCAGGTTTACACAAACAAACATCTGTATTTCCATACAGATATCGGATACATGTATATGTTTCAAATAAATTGCCCCTGTTGTAATTTCACAAGTTGTTAACCCTGGGTGGTCTGACCAGTCTGCTGCTTTATGCGCGGATCAGGCATCTGCTGAGTTTTGTCCATGACACAAACATGTCCACAGTAGAAGCCTGAATTGTACAATGATCAACCTCCTCCCTCCGCATTCCCCACATCCTTACCCCCCCCTCCTCAACCCATTGTCCCAGCCTGCAAGAAACACCGACCACTGAAAAACCATACTTGATCCACCCTTGCATGTTTTAAGGATAACAGCAAGCCCCTTCTTTTTCAGTCAAGTGCCAGATGTGCAACAGATTGTATTGTGGGCCCTCAACAGATGAAGAAATCTTTTCTTGTTAGTTCTTCATTTATTAAGCCACCTCCTAGCTGTAAATCCTATGCACTGTGGTCTCGTTGCGTAGCACATGTGGCACAGGTTTTAATTATAGTCTAGTCTGCAGCTAGCGAAACTTTGATAAAACTGAAACTGTTTTTTTCTTTTTTTTACCTGTTCTGCATATGCAGGCTGATACTCCTGTGGACACTCCCTGTATAGACAGGCAAGGATAAATCCCATCTATGACCGTTTTTCATCCCCCCATTAAGGCAGCCATACTCCAGCTTCGGTGAAGGTGCATGCTATGTATAACATGTCATCCATACCAACAGCCAAACTGGCCTTCTCTTCCGAAAGTTGGCAAAGGGATTTTACATGTGTGCATGATGTTATGCATACGTTTACACAAGGAACCTCGGTTTACAGTCTCATTCGAAGGACTGTTTGGGAAATGAAGTCAGAACCAATGTTAACTCGAGGGAAAAATCCCCCTGTACCGAAATGGCCCAGTGGAGATTCGAACCCGCAACCCCAGAATCACCAAGATTACGAGTCCAGCACTCTACCACTGAGCTATTCCCGCCCCCACTGAAACTGTTACGCTACGTTCATTTGTTTCCAATCTTCCCTCCCACTGTCCCTTCCTCCTTCTTCCTACATCCCACCCCCACCTTCTTCCTACACCCATTACACACCACTATGACCTTCCCCCTACAACCTCTGACCCCCACCCCCACCTGTGTGATGTGGCTGCCTGTCAGTTCTGGCACCAGCATGACGTGGCCCTGCTCGTTGGAGCGAATCAGCACTCTGCTCCAGCTGTGGCCCCAGTGGCCGGCGTCAGCGCTCCGCCTCCTCAACTTGGACTGCTCCAGGAAGGCCTTGAATGTCTGTCAGGAGAGGGGGGCTGGGCCAGGTTAGTCTGGAAAAGTCTGTATACATGCATGACAACACACACACACATGTATATACACACACACACCACACACACACACCCACACGCACACACCACACATCACACACACGCACACACACTCACACACACGACACAGACAACACAGACACACACACACACACACAGACACACACACACACACACACACACACACACACACACACACACACACACAACAACAACAACAAGAAAAGAGACATGAAGACAAGGCAGTGACCACTCCTCACCTTTGCCACTCTGAGGTGCAATGATTTGGTGTTCAGCAGACCCTCACAGGGCACACACAGGATGCTGGCACCTGGAAGAATGAAACCAACCCAACTGTCTCAGTCCCAAGGAAAACTTCAAACTTCCATTTTTGTCTTTTGTCTTCCCCCAAAATATCAGTTCCATCTGAAAACACCTGTCATGACTTCTTGCCAACATCACGGCACACCTGTCATGACTACTTGCCAACATCATGGCACACCTGTCATGACTACTTGCATACATCACGGCACACCTGTCATGACTACTTGCCAACATCACGGCACACCTGTCATGACTACTTGCATACATCACGGCACACCTGTCATGACTACTTGCCAACATCATGGCACACCTGCCATGACTACTTGCCAACATCACGGCACACCTGTCATGACTACTTGCCAACATCATGGCACACCTGTCATAACTACTTGCCAACATCACGGCACACCTGTCATGACTACTTGCATACATCACGGCACACCTGTCATGACTACTTGCCAACATCACGGCACACCTGTCATGACTACTTGCATACATCACGGCACACCTGTCATGACTACTTGCATACATCACGGCACACCTGTCATGACTACTTGCATACATCACGGCACACCTGTCATGGCGACTTGCCAACATCACGGCACACCTGTCATGACTACTTGCCAACATCACGGCACACCTGTCATGACTACTTGCATACATCACGGCACACCTGTCATGACTACTTGCATACATCACGGCACACCTGTCATGGTGACTTGCCAACATCACGGCACACATGTCATGACTACTTGCCAACATCACGGCACACATGTCATGATTACTTGCATACATCACAGCACACCTGTCATGACTTCTTGCCAACATCACAGCACACCTGTCATGACTACTTGCATACATCATGGCACACCTGTCATGACTACTTGCCAACATCACGGCACACCTGTCATGACTACTTGCCAACATCACGGCACACCTGTCATGACTTCTTGCATACATCATGGCACACCTGTCATGACTACTTGCCAACATCACGGCACACCTGTCATGACTACTTGCCAACATCACGGCACACCTGTCATGACTACTTGCCAATATCATGGCACACCTGTCATGACTACTTGCCAACATCACGGCACACCTGTCATGACTACTTGCCAACATCACGGCACACCTGTCATGACTACTTGCATACATCACGGCACACCTGTCATGACTACTTGCCAACATCACGGCACACCTGTCATGACTACTTGCATACATCATGGCACACCTGTCATGACTACTTGCCAACATCACGGCACACCTGTCATGACTACTTGCCAACATCACGGCACACCTGTCATGACTACTTGCCAACATCATGGCACACCTGTCATGACTACTTGCAACATCACGGCACACCTGTCATGACTTCTTGCCAACATCATGGCACACCTGTCATGGCAACTTGCCAACATCACGGTACACATGTCATGACTACTTGCCAACATCATGGCACACCTGTCATGACTACTTGCATACATCACGGCACACCTGTCATGACTACTTGCCAACATCACGGCACACCTGTCATGACTACTTGCCAACATCACGGCACACCTGTCATGACTACTTGCCAACATCATGGCACACCTGTCATGACTACTTGCATACATCACGGCACACCTGTCATGACTACTTGCCAACATCATGGCACACCTGTCATGGCGACTTGCCAACATCACGGCACACCTGTCATGACTACTTGCATACATCACGGCACACCTGTTATGACTACTTGCATACATCATGGCACACCTGTCATGACTTCTTGCCAACATCACGGCACACCTGTCATGACTACTTGCCAACATCACGGCACACCTGTCATGACTTCTTGCCAACATCATGGCACACCTGTCATGACTACTTGCATACATCACGGCACACCTGTCATGACTACTTGCCAACATCACTGCACAACTGTCATGGCGACTTGCCAACATCACGGCACACCTGTCATGACCATTGCCAACATATGGCACACCTGTCATGACCATTGCCAACATCATGGCAAAGACAACAGTGTTGTTATCAGTTCCCACATCTTTTTATGCGTCTCCTCTCGCCCAGAAACCCGAGCTTCGCCACTGGCAAGATCTGCATATATGACTCTTTTCAATCCACTGTTAATGTTTGCTTGACCACTTATGACTACACACTCCTGACGATGCATGTCACTTATGAACCGTACAGTTTACTACAGCTTTACTCTCTGTGTGTGCGTGCACACGCGCGTGTGTTTTCTGCCTTCCTCCCTCTTCAGTTGATGATTTTGATACTAGACCCTTATTTGTCAGGGCGATGATGATGTTGGTACTAGACCCTTAGTTGTCAGAGAGATGATGATGTTGGTACTAGACCCTTAGTTGTCAGAGAGATGATGATGTTGGTACTAGACCCTTATTTGTCAGACTCCCGAGTTCATACCTTAACCCACAATCAAGCGGCCCAAGACCCTTGTTCAATGCGCAGCCATGTTGGATTACTGCTCATTGAAACATGGGTCCTCCACCGCCTGCCTCCTTGAAGGTGTGTAATTTAAATGATGTAACCCATTATTTCTTTCCCTTTCAATGCATATATACCAAAATCAGTTGACGGAGAGCTGATTGGATTCTTTTTTTAACAAATAACATAAATTCAATAATGCAGTTTTTAATAACTCGACAGATACAATTGTTTGACTGTGACTGGGTCATGAGTGACCCAGGAAGCAGGTCAAAGGTAACGCTGATGACACTCTCTCTTCTGGGACCATGTCTAAACATGGCATCATCCCCTGTTTTTCTTCTCTCTTTTCAATGTGTGGCATGTCTTATAATGGTGGGTTACTTCTTCTAGAAAAAGGGTATCAGGATTAATTGGCTGATTTTGAACCTGTATCTGATTCTGTTGTTAAAGAAGTGATCATTAAACTCTCATCAAGACATGTGTTTCAGATCCACTACCATCTTCTCTGTTGTCTCTTGTCATTGTTGATTTGGTGCCATACATTACCGCAATTGGGAATGAATCCCTAAGCTCAGCCTGTTTTCCTTCTGTATTCAAAACTGCAGTTGTTAGACATTTACTTAAGAAACTCTCCCACGATGCTGATAATCTTAAAAAGTACAGGCCTGCTTCTAATTTACCATTTCTTTCTAAACTCATTGAAAAGCTTGTCCTCTTTCAACTTCACAATCACCTACAGTGCAACAACCTCCTCTACCCTTTACAGTCTGCTTACCGCTCTGGCCACAGTACAGAAACTGCTCTCCTGAAAATTGTGAACGATCTCTTATTGGCCCTCGATGATAATCAAGTATCTCTGCTCTCTCTTCTTGACTTATCTGCTGCTTTTGACACCATTAAACACTCAGTTCTTTTGTCTCATCAGCACGACACTTTCGGTATTTCTGATCAAGTACTGTCATGGTTTCAAACTTGTCTATCTGATCGAACTCTGCTTGTCTCTGTTAATGGTTTCTCCTCTCAACCAGCTATTCTCCAGTACGAAGTTCCTCAGGGATCCGTCTTGGGCCCCCTCCTTTTCGTACTCTACACCCACTCAATCTCCACACTGTTGCCCATCACAGCCTGTCTCACCACTGCTTTTCAGATGGCAATCAAATTTAATTATCCAGCGATGTCTCTCAGCTGCATTCTGCACTCCAACTCACACAGTCATGCATCATGGACATAAAATCTTGGATGACAGTTAACAAACTTCAGCTCAACAAGGAAAGAACTGAAATGATCTTCTTTGCACCCAAAAGACTTCTTTCACCTGACTCTATCCCAAACTCTATCAAATTGGAAAATTGCCTTATTCAGACATCTTCATCTGCACGGAATTTAGGTGTTACCCTGACTCAGCACTTTCCTTCCAGCAACATCTTTCCACAGTCTGTCGTGGCTGTTACTTTGAGCTTCACCGCATAGGTTCTGTGCGACATCTCTCTGTTGATGCCACAAACACCCTTGTTTCTGCCTTCATTCTATCAAGACTTGATTACTGTCATTCTCTCCTTACTGGCTGTCCCCAGAATCTTCTCAGTCGTCTCCAGAAAGTACAAAACAATGCTGCTCGTAGGATTCTCAGACAACCCAGATCTTCTCATGTCACTCCCTCCCTTCCTTCTCTTCACCGACAGCTGGTCCAAAAGCGAATAGACGACAAACTGTCCTTACTCTACTTTGAATCTTGGAATGGCTTAGCTCCTTCCTACCTTTCTGATCTCCTTCATCTCTATGTTCCTTCTGGGCAGTTGTGTTCTTCTACCGACAAAACTCTGCTTGAAAAATTCCTTGATTTTGGAACTAAAACCTATGGTGATCGTTCTTTTTCTTTTCAGGGTCCGGTTTCTGGGAATAAACTCCCAATATCTTTGCATAGTTCAAACTCTCTGTCTTCCTTCAAGGCATCTCTTAAAACAAACCTCATCACCTATCAATAGCAGTTCATACTTCCCCTCCCCCTTCCCCATCAAATTAATTTTGCGACTTGTGTGTATGTTTGTTTTGTGTGTGTGTGTGTGTGTGTGTGTGTGTGTGTGTGTGTGTGTGTGTGTGTGTGTGTGTGTATGTGTGTGCGTGTGTGTGTGTGTGTGTGTGACTGTGTGTGTGCACATGCACATACTGTTGTGTGCGTTGTTGTGAGACAGTGTGTGTGGGATCGTGTGTGTGTGTGTGTGTGTGTGTGTGTTTGCGTGTGTGTGTGTGTGTGTGTGTGTGTGTGTGTGTGTCTGTGTGTGTCTGTGTGTGTGTGTGTGTGTCTGTGTGTGTGTCTGTGTGATATGAATACTTTATTATCTCGAAAGATGGGAAATTAAAATAGGTGCATGATAAACAGTATCACAAGACAACATACAGAAGACAAGAATCATCACAGTCAAGTGGCCACTTATATAATTTACAGGTACAGTCCAACACCCCCAACATCCAACAAACACACACACACACACACACACACACACACACACACACACACACACACACACACCAGACAATCCCACACACACTGTCTCACAGCAACGCACACAACAGTATGCGCGTGTGCGCACACACAGTCACCCCCCCCCCCAACCAGAATCATTTGAAAAACGCCATACACATGCACACACACAAGCACACTCATAGGCTTACACTCACAAGGAAATATATATACACACACACAAAGCACATATTATATGCAAATACACATATATTCACACAAGCACACACACACACCCTACCCCCCACCCCACACCCTCTCTCTCTCTCTTGTGTGTGTATGTGCGTGTATGCGTGTTTGTGTGTGTGCATGAGTGTGTGTCAATATGCACCCTTGATTGTAGGTGCATGGTATTTATTGCAACATTTATCTTCTTATTGGTTTCATTTATGTTTTCTTTAATATTTTCTGTATTTGTAAACGCTTAGGGCTTATGTCAGATTAAGCATCAGAAATAATCATTATCATTATTATTATTAATCATGACTGAGAGTTTTTCTTCCTTTTCTTCTTCTTCTTCTTTTTTCTTTTTCTTAATGTCTGCATTAATATTTGTGAGAAAAAAATGTCTGCATCGACACATGGGACCCTATGCATAATCGCAGTTAAAAGTCCTATTTGAAAATACTGGTAAGTGTACTGCAATAGCTGCAATTTTCTGGGACCCCCCCCCCCCCCCCCCCCCCAAAGTGTTGGGATTTGGTAAATACTACACAAAAGAAGAGTGATCTGTTTAACCCGTTCGCTGCTTGAAAATGTTACAAACAAAGGCTTTCCCAGTGCCAGGGAAATCTAATGATTTGGGGGTAATAATTAACAAAAAATTCTAGCTCAGAAACTACAAAAGATATAACAATGAAATATATATGATTTTTGAAGGAAATTGAATGAAGATTTTGAATCTGGGCTTCTTTTGTTTTAATTTTGATAATAAAAAAGTATTTAGGCAATTAGATTTGGATAGATTTTTTTGCACGATCAAAAGCATATGTATTTACCACTACATCTTCACATCCAAACAAGAACACAAAGCAAAAAAGTTGAAAATAAAGTTTGTATTGTCACACTACACCTGTAAATGAAAGTAAAACAGTTTAGAAGTCTATCAAGACGCTCACACTCTATGCAGACAGGTCAGTCCACGACCACGCCCCCCCTCTCCCCACCACGCCCCCTTGCTGGACTTCAACCCTCTCTTTCACTGCTCCTCTTCCCCTACCTTCCCCTCTGCCCCGTGCCACGCCGCGAGCAGGCCGCGCTCCCCTCTTGCGCTGACTATCACGTCACTGACCACTGGCACGCAGTGCAGAGTACACACTAGGCGAGCTCGTTCGACGCTGGCAAACCAGTCAGCTGAACACACACTGAGGTCACACAGTACGACACAATAACTGACGAATACGGTCGGCAATTCCATCACTATCATCATCTCACCTTCATGCTCGAGTGAGTCGTTGAATAAAAGATTATTGTCTTTGTCAAAAATCATTAGCTGAGCCTGCTCAGCTGTGTAAATAAGTTGATTTGGTCGCTGCGCTTGTCGAAGGTTGTGCCGCCATCTTTGCAAGCGAGACGAAGTGCTGGCTGGTCATCCAGTCAGTGATGAGAATAAATGGGCTTTCCCCTCACGTGTGGTCATTTACATATCATTTTAATACTACAGACATATAAGGCTTACTACGCACACTCTATTTAAGTCCGTTGATAGAAAAAGTAACGAATGAAAATTCAAGAAAAATGCATGACGTCAGTGGACGGCCCATAGGCACTGGGAAAGCATTTTTAATGCGGCGTCAGCTGACGGCTAAAAGGCACTCTACGGGTTAAAGACATTCATTGGTTGTCACTACATTTACAACCATGGCTTAAGAACCACTCAAATTCTGCAATTCAAACCGTACAAGAGTTGCTGGAAGAAAGAGTTACTTTATCTTTGAAAACTGTCAACCAACAAGTATGGCATTCAGATGTTGACTTCATGCATTTGGAACCAACTTCAGCAGCAACGTAACCAGTCTTTGTGCTGACGAACTTCCTTTTTTTTTTCTTCATGTCTATTTTCTTTGTCGGCCCTATTTGGCTGTCTGGCTTTCAGACAAGGAGACCTCTCAATCAGCACCGGAATATGTTTTGACTTCAAATGCTTGAAATTGTTCATGAACTGATAAAGAGTTCTATAGGTTCTTAAAATTTGTATTTACCTCAGCTAATTGCTACCGTTATCAATTTTCTCAAAGTCTCTTGTAAAACAGTTTCAATCAGAATTTTGTTTGTATAATGTCACAGTTATAAACACAACTAAACTCCATACTTTTAGTTTTATTACAACTAACACCATTAATTGCAGCAATGTATAAACCTCTTCCAATAACACACACACATATTAATTGCAATAATGTCTTAATCTCTTCCAATGACACACACACACCATTGATTGCAATAATGTGTTACCCTCTTCCAACAACACACACACACAAACCATAAATGCAACAATCTTCCAGTAATAATATCCCCCTCCCCCAATGACAGGCACTACTGTATGAACCTCTTCCAATAACACACACACACACCATAAACGCAATGATCTTCCAGAAACAATATCCCCCCCAATGACAGGCACTACTGTATGAACCTCTTCCAATGATCAGTCCCACAGTGTTAGGGTCACCATCAGCCCCAACGTTGATGTTCAACTCTTCCTTGTTTCGGAATCCTTCGGTCTTGGGCTGCAACAGCAAAGCATACTGTGCATTTTTCCTCCTGCCCAAAACCACACACACACACACACACACACACACACACACACACACACACACACACACACATGCGCGCGAGCGTGCTCACACACGCTACCCCCCTCTCTCTCTCATCTAATACCATACAATTTTGTGAAAAGATGTAAAACTGAAAGTACTACTGCCACTACTACTTCTACACACACACACACACACACACACACACACACACACACACACAGAATATTTTGCTATCAACTCCTATGTATGGTAAATACCAATCCTACATGAATACCTGCATCACATGGTATCTTACAAATCTGAATGTGACACAGGTAACCATGACAGCAGAGCAGTGCAGGCAGGGTCAGCGTAAGTTCACTGAAATGTTGGTCCGTCTCTTTTTCTCTCATTACATGCAAATTGACTATACAAAAAACACAACTCTCGTCGTCATTTTACTTGTACAAATGTAAACTGCTGAATGCGCAACCATCTTTACAAACCTTTGTTATATTATTGAAGGACAGATTTGACTTAGAACGTTACATGGCCATCACAAATGGAACTAGTACACAGTCTGAACAAAAGTGGCTTTTGTATGATTCAATTCTCGAATAATTTGAACTTTAAGAGTTCAAAATGAAACATATATTTCATCTGTAATCTTATCACATTCATCAAGATTTAATCCTACTGCAGGTTTTGGAAAATGGTTGAATATTCGAATGTGTATGATTTACGCTCTGCATGCGTGTATTAGTGAACCCCTCCCCATCCCCCGCCCCCCTCCAGTCACCCTTCTGTTATTGTGTGTGTGGATGTTTTTTCTTTTTTTTCCCTTTTTTTTCTTTGGTGTGACCTATTGTTATGCATGTAACTGGTTTGAAATGTATGTGTGTTCAAAAACGATTAAAAAAAAAAAAATGTTTTGTTATGAAAAATGTTCATACAAAAAAACCCAACCCACTACCGTTGTTGTTACCATGCGTCTGCCTCACCCACCACATCATACTGACCGATGGCTCCATGGCCACCAGGGGGCAGATGAGGCCTTGGTTTTCTTCGATGCTTTTCTCCATCGCTGGAGTCACTGATCCTCGCTTGTTGTGTCGAATTATGTTCACAATTTTCCGCAAGGCTCGCTCCAGGGTGGCACGCTTGATCTGTCAAACAGGGCGCATGTCACACATCATAAGGTTTTCATGTCTTTTTTTTTTCATTTAACGTAAATCCTCCAGGCTCCGAAATTCATGTATTTGAATGTTAATTTGGTTAAACTGTACTGTATACTGCAAAAACAGAAAAGAGAGACCTGGACGTAGTGTGGCTTGATCTGGCAAACGCATATGGATCTGTGCCCCATGAGATGATACAGTTGGCTCTTGAGATGTACCATGTGCCAAAGAACATCCGCGACATGCTCAAGAAGTACTTCAATGGCTTCTCAATGCGGTTCTCTACCAAGGAGTACACAACAGACTGGATCAACTTGGAAGTGGGTATTGCAATGGGCTGTGCAATGGAACTCATCTTGAAAGCAGCAACAAACAACGCGAGACAAACAGACCTTGGCGATGGATACAAGATGCCTCCTCTCAAGGCCTTCATGGATGACACTACAGTGATTTCATCCAGAGAAGACGAGACACGTCATGTGCTGGAAAGGCTGGACGACATAGTTGCCTCATCCAGAATGAAGTTCAAGCCAAAGAAATCACGGAGTCTCTCACTGAGGAAAGGAAAAGTGGCCGGATCTGTGGTCTTCAGTGTTGCCAACCAGGCCATTCCATCAGTCACAGAAGAACCAGTCAAGAGCCTTGGAAGATGGTATGATGATACGCTGAAAGACACACAAAGAGCAAAAGAAACCAAGCGGATGGCGGAGGAAGGCTTGGAGACCATTGACCAGTGTGGGCTCCCTGGCAAGTACAAGGTCTGGTGTCAGCAGTTCATGCTGATACCAAAGCTCCTGTGGCCTCTGATGATATACGACATCTGCACCAGCATAGTGGAGGCAATGGAAGCCAAAATCAACAAGTTCACAAGGAAATGGCTTGGTGTCCCACCCTGTCTGACTGACATAGCGCTGTACTGTCGCCAAGCAAAGCTGAAACTACCACTGAAATCCATCCTGGAGGAATACAAAGCAGGGAAGATCAGACTTCAAAGCATGCTGGAGGACTCAGGAGACAAGGTGGTAGAAGCAATCAAGCCCCAGCTGAAGACAGGCAGAAAATGGAAAGTTCAAGAGGCGATGGATTCTGCAAAAGAAAGTCTCAAGATCAGAGAAATAACAGGACACACACAGACCAACAGACAAGGACTGGGGGTGACCAAAACTGAATGGTGGTCAAAGGCCAAAGGAAAAGCCAAAAGAGACATGATGATTCAGGAGATGAGAAAAGAAGAAGACCAAAAAAAGACTCCAAAAAGCAGTCCAGCAGAGCCAGCAAGGGCAATGGACAACGTGGGAGAATGCACTCCAAAGAAGTCTCACTTGGAATGACATTTGGCGCATGGCCCCTCTCAGAATCAGCTTCATTCTCAGATCTGCATATGACCTTCTGCCCTCAAATGCAAACCTGGTGAAGTGGGGGAAAACAGACGATCCTGCATGCCCCCTCTGCCATGAAAAACAAACAGTGGAGCATGTCCTAAGCTCATGTAAAGTAGCCCTGGCTCAAGGAAGGTACACATGGAGGCACAACCAAGTGCTCAAAGAGATTGTACAAGTAGTCTGGGCTAGTACCAACACCACAAAAGGGAAAATCAGGACTCCAAAAGCACCCGCAACATTCTTCACGGCAGGAGGCAGTAAATCATGGCCAAGAACAACAGTGCCACTCAAAACATGCAGGCAGAGTCTGCTGGACGGGGCAGATGACTGGGAGTGCACTGCAGACCTCCCAGAATGGAAGAGTCACCCAGAGATCATCAGCAAGAGTGGCATGAGACCAGACATAGTAGTCCACTCTAAGTCAACCAAGCAGCTGATCATGATCGAGCTCACGGTGCCATATGAGAACAGAATGGAGGCAGCTCAAATCTACAAGACTGAAAAGTATGCTGATCTGGCAAACAGCCTGAGGAGAGAAGGCTATCAGGTCAAAGTCCTCACTGCAGAAATTGGAGCTAGAGGGTTTGTAGGAACGTCTGCATACAGCCTCATGAAACAGCTCTCAGTTGCAGGGAGGGAAAAAACCAGAGCCCTGAAAGCAATGGCAGAAGCGGCAGAGAGGTGTTCAAGCTGGATCTGGTCAAGGAGGAACAAAAGTGAACTTCATAAGGCTTAATTTCCCTACAAATATCAGGTGTCCCTGTGGCTCAGTGGTTAAAGCGCGAGTCATTAAGTGGAAAATGAGCATGTCCAGAGGGTCATGGGTTCGAATCCCAGCCATGGCTCGTCCCAAGATGGGGAAAAAAAAGGGGCAGCAGAGGGACATCCGAAGTCATGAACCGGGTGTGGCCCAACCCCCCTAGAGTGTCAGGAGATAAGGGCCGAAACACTTGCTTGAAGGGGGCTTCTCTTCTGAGGACTCTCTGCTGCCACGCTCTCCACGAGTTTCTTTCTACTATTCATTCATTCTCCAATTCACTTCATTAAATAAATAATCTGTGGTTTGTTTTATTTCTACTCGGTGTTGACTGTTCTATTTCATTTTGCTTTTCGTAAACCCTTCATGCTCCGAAATTTACGTATTTGAATGTTAAAATTAAGCATCTCTCAAAAAATAAAAATATAAAAATAATGACAATTATTTTCAATCATTGTAATATAACTGTAGACAAGGGTTTGGTGTATTAGATTTCACACTGATTTAATAAATTAGGCTGAACTCACAGAGTTCATAGGTCTAATCTCTATAAATTCTTCTGTAAACATTTACCTCCTCATTGTTCAAATTTCAAACATCCTAGGTTAAGTCCCTGAAGAACCACTGAGTCTAAACGTTTGTTAGGTCAAAAGTAAGGTAACAGCAGATGACGGATAAAAGGAAAAAACAAAAGTTACTGGCCCCTCATAGGAACGGAACAAACACACACATCCTGCCATACTGTTGGTAACGTTTGCCTGGGGGGCCATCATTGATTTTGTATGTATTTCTATTTCCAACTTTGTGTTTACAAATTATCTACAACACTTTCCCCATCACCATCATCATCTCTTCTTCTTATCAGTATTATCACTGTGAACATCAAGATAATTCTTCTTATCATTATTATCATTGTGAACATCAAGATAATTCTTCTTATCATTATCATCATTGTGAACATCAAGATAACTCTTCTTATAATCGTTATCATTGTGAACATTAAGATAATTATTGTCATTATTTTCATTGTGAACATCAAGATAATTCTTCTTGTCATTATTATCATTGTGAACATCAAGATAATTCTTCTTATCATTATTATCATTGTGAACATCAAGATAATTCTTCTTGTCATTATTATCATTGTGAACATCAAGATAATTCTTCTTATCATTATTATCATTGTGAACATTAAGATAATTCTTCTTGTCAATATTATCATTGTGA
This sequence comes from Conus canariensis, assembly GCA_033310375.1. Taxonomy (NCBI): domain Eukaryota; kingdom Metazoa; phylum Mollusca; class Gastropoda; order Neogastropoda; family Conidae; genus Conus; species Conus canariensis. The sequence goes on from CM065724.1 coordinate 1,752,851, forward strand.
ACATCAAGATAATTCTTCTTGTCATTATTATCATTGTGAACATCAAGATAATTCTTCTTATCATCGTTATCATTGTGAACATCAAGATAATTCTTCTTATCATCGTTATCATTGTGAACATCAAGATAATTCTTCTTGTCATTATTATCATTGTGAACAGTAAACAAGTGGGGTATTTTTTGCTCCCATAAGAAAACCTAACACAGAGTAACTTTCACTCAAGACCGGCACAGCCTTTTAAACTTGAATAAAGTCAGACAAATACATAGACGAACAATCTAATGGTGGGGGAAAAAACCAGCGCAGGCCAACAACTGAACTGTCTTCATAGTAATGACTTGGCAAAGATTTGGACTTAAGGAGGGGGCGGGGGGGGGGGGGGGGGGGGGGAGGGGGGGAGTTGAAGATGGTGAAACTGGGAACATGAAATTAAGAAAATATGTTACAGATATGAATATGTTACAGATATGAAAACTCTTCACTAGCTGCATAAGGGAACCATCACAATCCCCTTTTGAAGGCAGATATATTTGTATTGCCTGCTCCGAGGCCTTTCGTCCGCTGGGTCGGAACTCATCAGGGAAACACGGCTGGTTGTGTCTGCGCTCCTGGCGTCAAATAGAGACACACCACAGTCCATAATACTGCGGTGTTCTCACCACCAAGGGTGCAAAAAAGAATCCAATAGCACCCCCAAAGCAGCCAGCGAAGAGTAGTAAATGAAACCAAACGAAAGTGTGGGGAGGAAAAAAGTTGCTGAAAAACTAAAGACATTATGCAAATAGTATAAAATGTAGGGGACAATCTTTGATCCTACGCTTGAGGATCCACCCAAAGATGCAAGGGAGATCAAAAGACAAATACACAGACGGACAGAAACAAGCAAGTCTGTATTTGACGCCAGGAGCGCAGACACAACCAGCCGTGTCTCCCTGATGAGTTCCGACCCAGTGGACGAAAGGCCTCGGAGCAGGCAATACAAATATATCTGCCTTCAAAGGGGATTGCGATGGTTCCCTTATGCAGCTAGTGAAGAGTTTTCATATTTGTAACATATTTTCTTAATTTCATTTTCCCAGTTTCACCATCTTCAACACCCCCCCCCCCCCCCCCCTTAAGTCCAAATCTTTGCCAAGTCACTACTATGAAGACAGTTCAGTTGTTGGCCTGCGCTTGTTTTTTCCCCCACTATTAGATTGTTCGTCTATGTATTTGTCTGACTTTATTCAAGTTTAAAAGGCTGTGCCGGTCTTGAGTGAAAGTTACTCTGTGTTAAGTTTTCTTATGGGAGCAACAAATAGCCCACTTGTTTACTGTTTATCGTTTACTGTTCCCTGCCTCATTTCATTTCCGATCATTGTGTACATCAAGATAATTTCTTCTTATCATTATCATCATTGTGAACATAAGATACATTATGATCATTGTCAGTCTGACTGGAGTTGTTCACTGTAAGGGAGCTTTGCCGTGGTGTGCAGATTCCAGCAATCTGCAGGACATACAAAACAGTGGTGTGGCAGATTCTAGAATCTGCAGACAACAAACAACAACAAGTGGTGTGGCAGATTCCAGCAATCTGCAGACAACAACAACAACAAGTGGTGTGGCAGATTCTAGCAATCTCAGACAACAACAAACAACAAGTGGTGTGGCAGATTCAGCAATCTGCAGACAACAAAAAAACAACAAGTGGTGTGGCAGATTCCAGCAACCTGCAGACAACAAACAAACAACATGTTGTTTCCCTCCTACACAAAAATACAGCTTGTTTTTCCTCTCAACATGACACAAAATTAATCTGTGTTTAAATGACAGGTGAATAATTACCAAGTGACCAGAAAGAATATGAATTAAAACAGCATTCCTCCTTTCTCACTTGCCAAAATGAATTAAAACACCCAATCTCCTCCTTTCTCACTTGCCAAAATGAATTAAAAAGCAATCTCCCCTTTTTCACTTGCCAAAATGAATTAAAACAGCAATCTCCTTTTTTCACTTGCCAAAATGAATTAAAAGCAATCTCCTCCTTTTTCACTTGCCAAAATGAATTAAAACAGCAATCTCCACCTTTTTCACTTGCCCATTTAAATGAATTAAAACAGCAATCTCCTCCTTTTTCACTTGCCAAAATGAATTAAAAAGCAATCTCCTCCTTTTTCACTTGCCAAAATGTAGTTCGCATGTGGGAAGAAAATTTAGGATTTTTGCAAGCAAACAAATGTGAACAGATTATACTTGCATGCTTATGAGAAAAAATAGGTAAATGTTTATGTATGCACATGTGTGCGTGTGTGTATGATTATGTGGAAAGGTATTCTGGAAGTGGTTTGAGCAGAAATACATAAACAAGAAAGGGGAAAAAAAAGCAAAAAAATCAGTTCTTATATCTCTGCGTGTACCCGACTGATGTGTGCATACATTTGTGTATGAGCTGTGTGCGCATGTGTGTGAATATGTTTGTATGTGTCATTGTGCATATTGCAAGTGTAAATGTGTAATGTGACTGTGAGTGAACATATGTGTGCATGCATGCATGTGCGCATCCATATTGTGTGTGTGTGTGTGTGTGTGTGTGTGTGTGTGTGTGTGTTGTGTGTGTGTGTGTGTGTGATAGAGAGAGAGAGAGAAATGTGTGTGTGTGTGTGGTTGGGAAGGGTGTGTGTGTATTCCTGAATATCTGTATGTGTATGCAAACACAAATAAATTTGTAAGAAAATACGAAAATGAAAAAATCTAGTATCTCGGTGTGTGTGCGTGTGTGTGTGTGTGTGTGTGGTGTGTGTGTGTGTGTGTGTGTGTGTGTGTGTGTGTTGCATGTGTGCATGTATGTGTGTGCATGCGCGTGCCTGCCTGTGTGCGTGCATGCATGTGTGTTTCAAACACCTGTATGTTACAATAAAGGTGATGAAACAAACAAAAAAATCAGTAAGCACATTGAAGATAAACAAAACACTTAAAGTAAAAAGTACCTTTGATACTGATTTTCTGGTGTCACTGTGCGCATCCTAGAAGGGGAGTTTCTTTTGTAAACGACATTGTATAGGTCAGGCACCTGTTTCGATCCTCCAAGACCATTATAGCTGCACACCAACATTACATTCATTTACAGCCAATTCTGCACTGTAGTTATCCTAAATTGACAATGTGAGTGATGGAAATGATAAATCCCAGGTTTGTGTACAACAGACCTCATGGTGCAGTGGTTACCATCACAAGATGTGGTCTGGGAAGTCATGGATTCGAATCTCCACATTGGTATATTGATGCATTCATGGGGATTTTTTCCACCCGACAGGTTCCTTCCTCCTTCCACATTTCCATAAATCTGCTCTTCATCCAGACTCCAAATCATTCACAATTTGTATATGTTTTACATTATGGAGCGCAAACTTACTTCTTTTATCATTAACCCTTCGCTGCTATCATATTTTGCTAAGGCCCATACTGGACGAAACAGAATGAGTGTTGAATCATGACGAACAGCATTCACCAACTAAGCATTGCAGATGACGTTTCTATGACGAACGCTGTTCGTCAACAGCCCAGTGAAGAGGTTAAAGCGCATGAGATTGCCTCTATAGGCTACTATATTGTGTGTTTGAAGTTTGGCCAGTACTTTTATTTACAGAAACAAATGTGACTGACAAAGTCAGAAGCATCTGTCATCTGAGTCAGAGAATTTCTGAAGAAATCATGTGCCTGTAGCCATATCAACACTGTAGTCATAGTAACATCGGGCTGACAATAAGCGCAGCAGCTGTCATGTTTTTCAAGGCTTTTGTACCATTCAATCAGATTTCATTGGAGAGAAGATGCACCCAACAAAATTTTTATCCATCATATTAAATTACACACTGATCACAACATGGGAGAGATATATCTGGTTTTCACCTTTCAAGTTTTCTAACAGGGGTTAAATAAAAATCCTATAAATTGGAACCAGTCAGCGAAGCAGTCTTTTAACATGGGGAGTTCTGGTACTTCTTCCAAGACTACCTGGAATGTTGCTAAACCAGGACACACCAAACATGCCACATTTGGGAACTACCAGGCAGGATGTCTTTGTTTTGAGCCTGTTTGGGCAATAAACATCATTGCTATACCAAGAAAACTAACTCTTTCTTACAGCTAACACCTAATTCTCACTATTATGTGCGGCTGTTTTGAGCCTGTCTGGGCAATAAACATCATGACTATACCAAGAAAACTGACTCTTTCTTACAGCTAACACCTAATTCTCACAATTATGTGCAGCTGCTTCTCTTTGACCATAGACTGGAAAATGTGAGAATCAATCATAGTGATCCATGTTCATGCTGCATCTATGGTGTTCAGCAGCTCTCTGGCACATGTTGCCAGTTTGACCCTTGGAATAAATGTCTAGCAGGATTGGCTAATCAAGTTGAACAATAAAAAATATGAGGTAGTTCATATCAGTGAAAGTAACACTAACTATAGGTATACCACTGATGGATTTAGATCCAAGTAAAGTTGAAAAAGATTTTGGGGTCTTAATTGATAATAACCTTCTTTTTGACAAACATATTCCAGCAACAGTGAAAAAGGCAAACATATTTTCTTGGATGATACAACACTTCATTCACATACTTTCTGGAATGATATAACACTTTATTCACATACTTTTTGGGATGATACAACTCTTTATTCAGTTCAGAATTAAAGACAAGCCTGTAACACTTTTTAAAACTTTTGTAAAGTAGAGTATGGCAACATAATTTGATTTCAATTTTTAAATAAGCACATAACATATAGATAAAATGTGCAAGGAAGATTCACCAAACAAATCATAGCACTGAGTTACCTTAGTAATGAAGAATCTGAAACTTCTTAAATTACCATGTCTAGAAAACTGAAAACTAGAAATGATATTATTTAAACACTTGCTACAGCAATGCCCGAACCAGAAGCAATTTCTTTTCCTTCAAAAATTATAAAAACCAATTAATACTACATAATAGTTTTAAAAATTAAGTTGATGAACATAGAGAATATGGATTGCTTTCAAACAAATTTCAGCATCATGTATTGAGTGAAGTTTGCCATTCTATGAATCAGTACACCCTCAAGTAATGGAACGGGCTTCTCATCTGTAACTGAGCATGCAAAAGACTGCGTCCCAAATGCTGTGTAACGTTACATTATTGTATTCATAAAAATGAAAGTAGATGAATCAACATGTGCGTAATCCTACGGTTTCTCAAAGTGCGTGCAGCTTCTAAAGAGGAAATTACTTACGCTGAAAGAAATCTTTTACAGAATCTTAAACAGGCAATACCCTCCATGATGATAATGCATGAAATATCTTTGGGATTGTAATGTATTTCAGTTTGACCGCATGCCTCGCAAGACGGTGGCCATGTTTTCCAAGGGAAAGCACTACCCCAGACTAAAGCGCCACTGTTGAGATTATTTGCACAGTAGGCTAATGAATACACCCTGAAGAGCCTCCAGACACCAAGAGGGGAGCTGATAATCTGAGCTCAGTCTCAGTCTCCTCCAACAGAGAACTGCTGTAGTCCTGCAGTGGATCCCTTCTCACTGTGGCATTGAACTCAGTTCCTCCAACAGAGAATTGCTGTAGTCCTGCAGTGGATCCCTTCTCACTGTGACATTGAACTCAGTCTCCTCCAACAGAGAACTGCTGTAGTCCTGCAGTGGATCCCTTCTCACTGTGGCATTGAACTCAGTCTCCTCCAACAGAGAACTGCTGTAGTCCTGCAGTGGATCCCTTCTCACTGTGGCATTGAACTCAGTCTCCTCCAACAGAGAACTGCTGTAGTCCTGCAGTGGATCCCTTCTCACTGTGGCATTGGAGGGAACAAGCTCCAACAGAGAACTGCTGCAGTCCTGCAGTGGATCCCTTCTCACTGTGGCATTGGAGGGAACAAGCTCCAACAGAGAACTGCTGCAGTCCTGCAGTGGATCCGTTCTCACTGTGGCATTGAACTCAGTCTCCTCCAACAGAGAACTGCTGCAGTCCTGCAGTAGATCCCTTCTCACTGTGGCATTGGAGGGAACAAGCTCCAACAGAGAACTGCTGCAGTCCTGCAGTAGATCCCTTCTCACTGTGGCATTGAACTCAGTCTCCTCCAACAGAGAACTGCTGCAGTCCTGCAGTGGTTCCCTTCTCACTGTGGCATTGAACTCAGTCTCCTCCAACAGAGAACTGCTGCAGTCCTGCAGTGGTTCCCTTCTCACTGTGGCATTGAACTCAGTCTCCTCCAACAGAGGACTGCTGCAGTCCTGCAGTGGTTCCCTTCTCACTGTGGCATTGAACTCAGTCTCTCCAACAGAGAACTGCTGCAGTCCTGCAGTGGATCCCTTCTCACTGTGGCGTGAGGAACGAGGAGGCAGACCGTCAGTCCAAGATCGGCAGCAGGAATAGTCAGGGCACCCGATGTCCTACAGTGAAGCTAAAACCACCCTGAAAAACAACTTCAGGAGAGTGTGGCGCCAACAACTGGACATTGGGACTGAATGGGACAGCATCCACTAACTAGACAGAGCAGCTCAAGTGACCATCTTCAGGCTGCGAACAAGACACTGCCAGCTCCTCTCACGTCTCAAACTCTCTCATACTGACCAGTGCTCTTGTGGTGCAGGCTCCCAAACTCTCACCCACATCTTACAGTCCTGCCTCTCCTTAAAAGCCTTGAGACGCCAGACGTGGCCCAGTCCGGTTGAGGTCCAGGAGAAGCTGTGGGGACCGGCAGGTCGCTGAGTTCGCCTTACTGACCGGATTGAGGATCTGGCATGGGCGGTACGCGAAGGAAAGAAATGTGCACAGTAGATTAGCTCTTGTACGAAACGAGTATGCACGGATGTTGTCTTCCATCGAATTCTACGAACTTCAGTCACAGTCTCCTTACAGGTCTGTGGCTTCTTAGTCCAGGGACAACTCGTTCCTAAGAGCCGTAGACTAACCGGACGTAAAGCTCACCATCCAACACATTTATTTTTGGTAATTAAAATCATTATGAAGAGAGTATTTCGACTAAACACACACACACACACACACACACACACACACACCACACCACCACCACCACCACTCACAACTACTACGACGATTTGTCTTACCCCACTGCTAACGGACACCTGTTCCAAGTTGAGAAATTCAAGTCTTATGAAGTTCACTTTTGTTCCTCCTCGACCAGATCCAGTTGGAACTCTTTTTCGGCTGCCTCTGCCATAGCCTTCTGGGTTCTGGTTCTCTCCTTACCTGAAACCCTGAACTGTTTCATGAGGTCATAGGCTGATGAGCCTACAAATCCCCTCGCTCCAATTTCTGGAAGACGGGTGTGTGTGTAGTAGTAGTAGTAGTACTTCAATTTTACGTCTTTTCACATATGTGATATTAGACGGTGTGTGTGTGTGTGTGTGTGTGTGTGTGTGTGTGTGTGTGTGTGTGTGTGTGTGTGTGTGTGTGTGCGCGCGCGCTCATGCGCACGAAGGAGATGGGAGATGGCGTTGGTGGTTCCCTTGGAACTTCTGGCACCTGTTAATACATAGAATTTAACATGTAGACATAACGTTTTTGTTAACAGCCTGTATGTTTCTTTATATCTGTATTCTGTGAGTGTGTGTTAAGAGAGAGAGAGAGAGAGAGAGAGAGAGAGAGAGAGAGAGAGAGAGAGAGAGAGCGTGTGTGTGCATGTGTGTGTGCACGTGCGCGCATTTTTGCAGATATTGTTTTAAATCTCATTATACCACCTTCATCTTATCCACATACTTCTTTCCCCTCTCTTTCCCAGCCCTCTCCCTGTCTATCCCTTTACCCACCCCCACCCTCTCTTTCTCTGTCTCTCGTTTTTCTTTCCTAGATCCGTTCACTGTTGCTGTCTCTTTCCACCTGTCAATTTGCCTTTCAAGTCAAGTGCCTGATACGTCACTCATGGACGTTTCTTCCCTGGGATTCTATTCATTTTGAGATCAGACCGGACTTCAGGAGCTTCCTGTGAACCGAGTCCCGGGAAAGTCTGAACTGCAGACACTCTCATTGGTCCAGGTTATGCTCTTGTGTGTGGAGGTGCTTATGCTCACTGGGCTGTCTCTGTATGTTGATTCTCAGTTGGTCTCTAAGCCTCTTGCTAGGTACTGTATAATCCTCCGCAGTTCAGCTTGGGACATAGACTACGGGAAACAATGTATACAAGAAGGTGGAATGGGAGGTGAATGTATACAAGTGGAGTGGGAAGTGAATGTAGACAAGACAAGTGGAGTGGGAAGTGAATGTAGACAAGACGAGTGGAGTGGGAAGTGAATGTAGACAAGACAAGTGGAGTGGGAAGTGAATGTAGACAAGACGAGTGGAGTGGGAAGTGAATGTAGACAAGACAAGTGGAGTGGGAAGTGAATGTAGACAAGACGAGTGGATCTATTACAGAAAAACATGATAAAATACTAATTCAAATTCAAAGCACACACACACACGCACACACACACACATGCTCGCGCACGCGCTCGCACACACACACACACACACACACACCACACACCGCAGACAGAGACAGCACGAGCGCGTCAACACCAGCAAACACGCGCACAGTTATAAGTGGATATCGTTAATCAGTCCGAGGGAAAAGATGTGTGTGTGTGTGTGTGTGTGTGTGTGTGTGTGTGTGTGTGTGTGTGTACATATATGCATAAAACAGATGACTGTGGGATCTGATCAAAAAGAAACAATACCTAGGAAGAAAGTAGATTACTGATCCCTGGACGCAAAATGGCGACGTTTAGAAAGTAGGTTCTTCATAGGCAAAGAAACTACTGTAAACCATTACGATCGATTTCTTTGCCTTGGAAGAACCTTTGGTGGGGCAGAGAGAAGGGGCAAATTGCCGTTAGTGGCACAATACCACCTCCCACGTGTATAGTCGCGGATTTTTGTAAAGGTCAAATCAGGGTGAGGTCAATTTGAGGTCATGGTGTTTCAGTCCTCTCGACTCGTAGTAATGATCTCATCTGATTCATTCGTCTTTGTACTGCTGCTATGACCCCCGTTCTCCCAATCTATCACTGTAGAAACATAAACACACATGCACAAAGTGTAGCGAATCACTTGAAAGATATCTGCATCAAAAAATAAAAGGGTGCGCGATTGCGTTCTTTGATTGTGTTTATTTTGAGTCGGTCATCGGCTCGGTATGACAGACATCGATATGCTGACAACATCCGGTCACGTGACAAATGTTTACAAAATATACAAGTAAGCTGGGAAATGTAAGTCCTTGAAACCGAACAGATCCACGTCTATACATCATGTTGAAATCCGTTACAAAGTGGCTCGGAGTCAGCAATACAGCTGAGGATACTCAGATCGAGGAAGAAAAACGGAAGGAAGCAACCGAAAGAAAGGAAAAGGAAAACGCGAACGCAACACCTGCAGACGACAGTTCGAATGATGAAGGTAAAACGAAGCTTCCCACTGAGAACGAGAACGAAAGCAAAGCTATGGGCGTAGAAGGGAGAACCCAGTCCACGCCAGCAGAAGAGGAAACAAAGAAAGACAAAGAGACGTCCTCTTCCCCAGACGTCACCGCACACCCAAAGCTGGAAAATGCCACTGCAGTTGCAGTGGACACAGCCAAACAAGTTGGAAGTAAGATCATCATGATGACCATTTCTTTGTTTTTGTTTGGGTGATAACGGACTCCCGATGTCTGTCTTTAAGACATTTCTCCAGTCTTTAGCACAGAAAGTTTTTACCTATTTATTTCGCGCAAAATTTGTTTTTTCAATAAATGTACTTTTTCTTTCTGCGTGTTGACAGCAGTAAAAAGGTGTGTGATTGACGGGGCTGTGATAATACAGACAGTGAACAATATAGTGATGGTCAAAACTCACTTTATTGCAGTGTTCACTGTCCAAGGAAATGAACAGGGTTGCCAAGCTATGCAAAGTAATAAAAAGCCAGGTAGGTAATGAGCAACAGTAACATTACCATGACTTCCACCCATTAACAATATCCCCACCTGTTGCAACAGACCAGTGCCATATCACTTTCAGTTTCATCAT
>CM065724.1:1787888-1795388 GCA_033310375.1 Conus canariensis
ACAGGGCGGCCATGCAGTGACACTGCACTCTATTCACAGTGACAGCGCGGCCATGCAGTGACACTGCACTCTATTCACAATCGATGGCGTGGGGCCCAGTGGAGATGTAAACACCACCCAAACAACTACGGTTATTCGCGGGGGTCAAAAGAGTGGCGTTGGCGCTGGCGCGTGCGCGCGCGCGCGCGCGCGCGCGTGTGTGTGTGTGTGTGTGTGTGTGTTCAAAGAGCAATTATCAGGTGCCGAAGAAAAAAGCAGCAACATTACAGCATAGGGAAGGCGGGGGCGAGGGGGGTGGGGGTGGGGGTGTTAAAAGATTGAACGGTAATTATTAGGATGTTGAAGGGTTTTTGACACCGTGGTAGTCAATGGGATACTCGATCATAAAGAGAGAATTTTTTTTCTTTTGTTTTTTATCTGAGGCGAATAATTGTGGCAAATGAAACGCATAGACCGCGCTAAACATGTTTGTTTAGCAACAAAGTCCAATTGTTCTGTCTATGTTACATTGAGTCTAATATCCCTTACATTCTGTGGTCAATTTGACGGCTTTGATTTTTTTTTTTTCTAGTTTGCGTGGACCTGCGCAGAGCAGTTCCTGTCTTGGTTCAAAGGCGTGTGGTGAACACCGCACTTTGAGCACATCACACGAATCGTTTGACTGACAACCTCAGTTTGGGCATCTCTGGTGCTCTCCAGACAGATATGAAGTCGTAGACATTGACTGTGAGCCCTGTAGCATGACTGGCGTGGGGCAGGGGGTCATGGTGACTGTGAGCCCTGTAGAATGACTAGCGTGGGGCAGGAGGTCATGGTGACTGTGAGCCCTGTAGAATGACTCGCGTGGGGCAGGGGGTCATGGTGACTGTGAGCCCTGTAGAATGACTAGCGTGGGGCAGGGGGTCATGGTGACTGTGAGCCCTGTAGAATAACTGGCGTGGGGCAGGGGGTCATGGTGACTGTGAGCCCTGTAGAATGACTGGCGTGGGGCAGGGGGTCATGGTGACTGTGACCCCTGTAGAATGACTGGCGTGGGGCAGGGGGTCATGGTGACTGTGACCCCTGTAGAATGACTGGCGTGGGGCAGGGGGTCATGGTGACTGTGAGCCTTGTAGAATGACTCGCGTGGGGCAGGGGGTCATGGTGACCGTGACCCTGTAGAATGACTGGCGTGGGGCAGGGGTCATGGTGACTGTGACCCCTGTAGAATGACTGGCGTGGGGCAGGGGGTCATGGTGACTGTGAGCCCTGTAGAATGACTGGCGTGGGACAGGGGTCATGGCGACTGTGAGCCCTGTAGAATGACTGGCGTGGGGCAGGGGTCATGGTGACTGTGAGCCCTGTAGAATGACTGGCGTGGGGCAGGGGGTCATGGTGACTGTGAGCCCTGTAGAATGACTAGCGTGGGGCAGGGGTCGTGGTGATGTTGTAGGTGGAGGTCGTCAGATGACCGCAGGGCCAGGGTCTGCCGGCCTGTGTGGTGACGTCCTGCCTGACAGGGGCAGTGATGGGGCTGACAGTCTTTGTGGGCCAGGCCACAGGCTTCACAACATCTTCATTGGTGTTTTATCTTTTCGCAGGATTCTTTTCGTTCCTTCTTTCTTTTTTTTTGTTGTCTTTGTCTTTTTTTTTAATAATAATTTTGGTCTGACATAGCGCCATAAGGTGCATGTCTGTGTAAATGGTAATTGTTGCTTGTACCAACTGTTTTGACGACAGTGGGTATCTGCATTCACACATCGATCAGAACACCTTGATGACATTCAGCTGATTGGTGGTGGATGGAACTGTGGTAATTACTTTTTGTTTTTGTTCAACCGAAGACGGTTTACTGTATTCAGAAAGGCTGTGCATTGACACTGTCTCTGTGCTCCATGCCCGGTGTTTTGACAGCTTCAGAGGTACTGGAAATTATCGTTTTCCTTTGATGTCTTGATTTTCGTTTTGTCTGATGTGCTCATAATTTGTTATGGAAACCGAAATTGACCTTGCTTTTGTGACGCAAAATGGCTGATTTATCGTCTCCTTTCCTTCTTGCTTTCAAGAAGAAAATAGAGGCCTGGTCACGTGTACACATTTGATGAACTTTGCTCACCATTTTTTTGCAAACAATGCGCTGTGTGAGCCATAGAACAAGGAGTAGATTGAATGTAAATATGATGTAGTGTATTCATAGTTAGTGTTCCTGGCAGTTTCGCTTCTTTTCTTTTTTTCAGTCGACATGGTCATCGTAATTGGTGTCAGTTTTAAATCGTGATGTCCAGCTGTAGACATAGCTTTTGCCCGCAGCGTCCATGAGATAATATTCTTTAACCGTATTGTAGATCTTTGCCATTGTGCGTCAGTCTGTAATCCCTCCCTCCATCTTTCCTATTTCTTCCTACACTCTATCCAGCTCTGTGCACACATGCACACAAACACACACACACACAGACGCGCACACATGCCTGCGCGCGCGCGCGCGCACACACACACACACACACACACATATGCGCCCACGCACACACATGGGCCCATGCCCGCACATCATACACACATGTGTACATTCATACACACACACATGAAAAAAACAAAGAAACAAACAAAAAAACATGGTAGGTAGGCACTCAAGGTCTGACCAGCGCGTTGGGCGAATGCATAGGTCAAACATCCGCTGAGTCGTAGCCACGAGACCCTCTCAGTTGTCTCATCTTAGTTGTAATTCATTTATCCATCAGCTTCAAATCATGCGTAGTGTGGTCTCAAAACTCGGATGTGGTGTAGCGTATATGGACTAGTCCGCACGCAGTGACGCCTCCTTGATGAAACTGAAACTGTCCCTCCTCTCCCATCCCCAACAACTGCCCCCTCCCCCCACTTCCCTCCCCCTCATACACACACTAAGCCCTGACATCGCAGACAAACTGGGGCCGCTAAACTAGGACTTTAAATCACGCCGAGAAGCGATCCCATTGGCCATTCAAAGCAATGATGTATCTTCTGACGCTGGTGGCGGACCATAAGCGCAGCCGGCTGGCTGATTGCATCGACATCAGACCCCGAAATAGCAGCAGGGCTGTGAATTGTGTTGGCTTGCACGGTCGGCCTGTATAATGTTGTGGCCTTGGCTCTTCGCTTTGCCCGCCCAGAGCTGTTGCCGCGGCCTAGTTCGGGCGGGTTTACTTGCTGCCAGCCAGCTAAATGGCTACAGCCGTGCTCCGCGATAAACAGTTCTCCGGAAAGGCATCAAAATAAATAGAAAGAAGAAAAGAAAGAAAGAAGAAAAAACAGGATTAAAAAAAAAAAAGAAGAACCAAAAAAAATGACAGAGGAAAACTTTGTATTTACATGTACGACACAACAGTGGCTCTTCGCTATAAAGAAGCGCACGCGTGCGCGAGGTGTACACTCTCACACGCCCGCATGCACGCACGCATGCGCGCGCGCGCGCACACACACACACATACACACACCACACACACACACCCACAAATGTAAGGGCCATTTATGGAGGAATTTTGATGGTTTTTGAGTTCGAAGTTCTTTGAATTTATAGTTTTGTTTACGCTTGGTGATGCTTTTGAAAGAAAAAGAAACGTCTGCGCGCGCGCGCGTTGTGAGTGTGTGTGTGTGTGTGTGGTGGTGTGTGTGTGTGTGGTGTGTGTGTGTGTGATGGCTTGCGCTTGCGCTTTGTGTGCGAATGCTAGAGAGTTTGTGCAGGCGTATGGACTGGAGGTCGGATGGAGGAGGGGGGGGGGGGGGTGAGGGGTATGGGAAGTAGGAAGGGGGGGGGGGGGGGATGTCGAAGTAAGAAGATATCGGAGTCGGAACGAAAGCCCCAAATACAAAGAGACTCACGGAGAGAGGGCAAAGTAACAAACTTTTCAAAACCGACAATCGAATTTTCGTCGAATACGTTTCATCTTCAGATGTGACAAATAAACATAAAAAGGCACAAAACGCTGACTGCTGCCCAGAGAGCTGTGTGCAGAACAATGGTCATGCAAACAAAAGAGATCGATAGGAGGGTGGAGAAGCGAGGAGGCACAGAGAGAGAGAGAGAGAGAGAGAGAGAGAGAGAGAGAGAGTGGTGGCGGTGGTGGTACGAAGTAACTACGTACATGCACACACAGCATCCGATCCACTGGATCGGGGCCTATAATTAGAACGGGTGATCCGCCCATAAACGACGGAGTGTGGCTCCCGTGCTGTCATTAATTCTGCAATGGAACCTGAAGTGAGGCTGACATGCTTTTGGCTGGAGGCCCTTGGGGGACATGAGAGTCCCTCATCCAAGTCTGTGGCGCTGTGAAGAGTAAAGGAGGAATGGGATGCCTTGTCATCTCCGGCGCCGGTCAGTCGGTGTTTGTGCAGGTGGTTTCCGTGATGTTGGTGGAGCCCATAGTGGTTGTCGACGGCTGACAGTGGTTCTTTGTGCTCCCAGTAGCAACCCTTCCTCACAACCCCCTGAAAACAGACAAACAGAACAACAAACAGACAAACAACAAACAAACAGACAACCAACCAACCAACCTTTCAGGACATAGTTTGGTGGTACACAAGACCTATTTTTGGCCAGCTCGGGTAGAACATCTTTGCTAGTTCCCTGCACCCTCACCCCCATCCCTCCCACCTTGCCCACCCCCAGCCGTGGGAAGCCGGAGGGAATCGCTGGGGTTCAGCCAGGCGCCAAGGGCACTGTGGGGGGGGGGGGGGGGGGGGGAATCTCCTCCGCCTCTTCCGACCTCCGGTGCCCGCCGTTCGTCTTTCCTGCACAGGTGTTGGAACCAACTATCAGCACGGGAGGACAGGAGAGAGTCCCACAGGTTTTGGAAGCAACTGTTAGCACCGGAGGTCAGGAGAGAGTCCCACACGTGTTGGAAGCAACTGTCAGCACTGGAGGACAGGAGAGAGTCCACAGTGCTGGAAGCAACTGTCAGCACTGGAGACAGGAGAGTCCCACAGGTGCTGGTAGAAACTGTTAGCACGGAGAACAGGAGAGAGTCCCACAGGTGCTGGTAGAAACTGTTAGCACCGGAGAACAGGAGAGAGTCCCACAGGTGCTGGTAGAAACTGTTAGCACCAGAGGACAGGAGAGAGTCCTACAGGTGTTGGAAGAAACTGTCAGCACTGGAAGACAGGAGAGAGTCCCACAGGTGTTGGAAGCAACTGTCAGCACACCGGAAGACAGGAGAGAGTCCCACAGGTGTTGGAAGCAACTGTCAGCACCGGAGGACAGGGGAGAGTCCCACAGGTGTTGGAAGCAACTGTCAGCACCGGGGAAGGAGAGAGTACAGTGTTGAAGAACTGTCACACAGAGACGGAAGTCACAGGTGTTGGAAGCAACTGTCAGCACCAGAGGACAGGAGAGAGAGAGAGCCCCACAGGTGTTGGAAGCAACTGTCAGCACCAGAGGACAGGAGAGAGAGAGAGTCCCACAGGTGTTGGAAGCAACTGTCAGCACTGGAGGACAGGAGAGAGTCCCACAGGTGTTGGAAGCAACTGTCAGCTCAGGAGGACAGGAGAGAGTCCCCACAGGTGTTGGAAGCAACTGTTAGCACCGGAGGACAGGAGGGAGTCCCACGGGTGTTGGAAGCAACTGTCAGCACTGGAAGACAGGAGAGAGCCCACAGGTGTTGGAAGCAGCTGTCAGCACTGGAGGACAGGAGAGAGTCCCACGGGACCTTCATGGGTTGCATCCCTAGGGTGTGGTGTGGCTGGAGGATGTCCTCCACTCCACGATGGTGGATCGTCCTGAGCTCTCACAATGGGGACAAGGAGTCGGCAAGGGTCAGTCACTCGCCAAAGGCATGGCGGAGCGACAGGTCACTCCCATAGGCACCTTTGTTGCCCGTGGAGGAACCCCAGCGACAGTGTCTTCCTAACCTCCGCACAGCTGGAGGCATTCACCGGGAAGTGTCTTCCTAACATCCGCACCAGCTGGAGGTAGTTAACCGGGAAGTGTCTTCCTAACCTCCGCACCAGCTGGAGGTAGTTAACCGGGAAGTGTCTTCCTAACCTCCGCACCAGCTGGAGGTAGTTACTGGGAAGTGTCTTCCTAACCTCCACACCAGCTGGAGGTAGTTAACCGGGAAGTGTCTTCCTAACCTCCGCACCAGCTGGAGGTAGTTACCGGGAAGTGTCTTCCTAACCTCCGCACCAGCTGGAGGTAGTTACTGGGAAGTGTCTTCCTAACCGCACCAGCTGGAGGTAGTTATTGGGAGGAAGTGTCTTCCTAACCTCTGCACCAACTGGAGGTAGTTACTGGGAGGAAGTGTCTTCCTAACCTCCGCACCAGCTGGAGGTAGTTACCGGGAAGTGTCTTCCTAACCTCCGCACCAGCTGGAGGTAGTTACGGGGAAGTATCTTCCTAACCCCTGCACCAGCTGGAGGTAGTTACTGGGAGGAAGTGTCTTCCTAACCTCCGCACCAGCTGGAGGTAGTTACCGGGAAGTGTCTTCCTAACCCCCGCACCAGCTGGAGGTAGTTACCGGGAAGTGTCTTCCTAACCTCCGCACCAGCTGGAGGTAGTTACCGGGAAGTGTCTTCCTAACCTCCGCACCAGCTGGAGGTATTTACCGGGAGGAAGTCTCTTCCTACGCAGGGGAAGGCAAAGCCACCCCTTTGTCTCGTACAGGTCTCCGGGAGTTGCCTCTGTCTGTGCCATTTATGCTGGCTGCTTGCCTATACACTTCCACTGTGGCTTTAGAGCCCCAACAGCCGATCCAACGGATCGGGGTCTATAATAAGACCATGTGATCCCGTCCATAAAGGACGGAGTGAAGTTGTGCGAAAAGAAAGGGGGAGAAAGGGTTAATCAGCGAAAGTGGCCAGCCAAGGTCTGATCCCCTCCGGCACCGAGGGATCAGGGAGGAAACGGGAGAAATCGGAAAGAGGGGGGTTGGGGGGGGGGGGGGGGGGGGGGGGGGGGGGGATAGGGGGTTGTGGGTTGAAAATAGAAACCCGTCGTCAGACGCAAATGATATGAAAACATCTGCAAAGCTTCGTATAGAAAGAAACATGAGAGAGAGAGAGAGAGAGAGAGAGAGAGAGAGAGAGGAGGACAGAGAGAGAGACAGAAGAAAGACACGAACGAACGAAATTTTATTTACGGGTAATGGAAGCATGCAAGCTTTTCACAGCCTGAGAGACAGAGAGAAGGTGGGTGGGGGTGGAGTGAGGTGGAGTGGGATGGGATGGATGTGGCGGAGAAAGCAGGAATCCCAAAAGAAAAAGAAATCCAGTCGAACGAAATAAAGTTCAACTATCTGCAAGTCAGTGTCTACAGACCTCAGAACGAGGAATCCTGTTTTGCTCAAACAGTTAATGCAGACTGTTCGGAAATCACCTGTTTTCATCTTAAGATCGAAGTTGATTGCATTACGGATTCATTCAAACACTCGCCGTTGCAACTGGAGCAAGTGCAAATCACTTAAACAAACAAACAAACAATGCTTTGATCTATTGCGAACTTTTTCATCTGCCCTTTCCGAACGTTACACACGGGACTTTCAGAATGGA
>CM065724.1:1805388-1825388 GCA_033310375.1 Conus canariensis
CTTATGTCACTGGAGTTTCTCCGTGAGAGTCTGTGTCTATACGGACGCATGAATTAAACCGGCCGCTGAAGTCCGTGAGCTGTGCCGATTAGGTTCAAACGGTTTCCGTGGCGACTGGTAATAAGATTAGATCCCTCCCCCTCTCACCCTGATGGGTGACTGACAGGTTGTCACAACCGAATTCCGCAGTTAGAATTTATATATACTAGCCGCACAGGGCTCACCTTCACTGACCCTCAAGACTGCTTGTAGACCAGACCAGTGGAAGAAAAAGAGACAACTAGAGAAGGCCTGGGAAACTCCCGGTAACCTCGTTGATCTCAAGTCATTCACTGTTCATTCCCAGGAAAAGTGAGTTGGAACTCTGTTCTACATTTTTGAATCTATGTATGGATTTTATGTATGCTGTGTGCGTTAACATTGTAAATTTGTACAAATGCTTAGCGACATGTATCAAACAGATGAATGATTATTCTGGGTAGGAGTTGGCTTGCCATCATATGGCAAAAGCTCTCTCCCAGTGGTTATGATTCTTTGTCAACTATCTGACCATTGTTCTTTGTGTTCACCCTGACTTTTGCCAGTAGGCAATTCTGTCTGTTAAGATAATAATTTAATGATTAATTTTGGTCAGGAAAACAGTATACCTGTGCTAGGTTAAGGACTGCTACCCTGATTTATAAATACTGGTGATTGTTGGAATGATTTTGTAGTGTATGACTTTAAGTCTACACCACATGTGTACTTGGACTAAGTGTAGCCCAAGTCAGTGTGATTTAATTCATAAGAAACATGGAAGAGTTGTCTGACTGAAACTATGTAACATAGTATTACTGTCTCCTACCCTTTTGTGAGCTTAACTTAGTCTTGAAACAAAAGTGGAGATTAATAGTTATAGCAGAAACTCTACCATAGAGAATACTTTGCTGGCTGAGTCTCACACCTGTGCTGAAAGTAAACCAGGGTAAATGTGTGCACTCGACAAACCAGCCGTCAGATTCTCACCAACAGATCAAGTTCTCTTTTTATCGCAGAACTGGGATCCTGGTCACACTATCCTGGTCACGCTACACATTTTGGCGGGACCAGAAGCTGGGACTTCGCCCAATACCAGGGTGACACGAGACAACCAGTCTACACCAGTGGGGCAGTCACCAACCACAGGAGAGATCAACTACCCTCTCCGAAGCAAAGCTAAGTTAGCTTACCACCTGGACTCAAATCCATCAGACCCTTGCCCTCACTTTATGATGAGACAGGGAGACCCTGTCTATGAGTACCTCTTTGGATACATTCAGTGTAACTTAGATAGACCCCATGTATGCCAACTTAAGCTTGCTGCACCGAGTGCAAGCGAGTAAAGTAGGAGTGAGAGAGGGCCCCTCATTGTGGTAGTCCAGTGAGAACTAAATCCTAGCCTATGAACTTGACATGCCCAAACTTACCTATGTGTAAGCAATAAAAGTTGATGTGTGAAATTGTACTTAACTTGTGTCAGTTCTGTTGTTCAATCAAATGTTGAATGTTTGTACTTCTCTCTTCAATTCTATCTCTCGGAGCTACAAGTACTTATAAGAGTACAGGCCTAAGGAAAACTATCTCAGAGCCACTGTTAAGTATTTTACCCAGTCCCGGAATAAAATAAAAATTTCTTCGATGACTAGTACCGGAAAGTTGCTCCTTCCACCACTAGTAAGAGAGAGGGTGTAGGTGAAATGTTAAGGTAATTCTCATTGGGAAATTATCCCCCGTCCTTCCCCTAGAGGACCTACCTAACACTTACTCATCTCGTCACAGTGTGGTATATATATATATATATATATATCCACATAAGCCTGTAAGCGCTTATGAACGTACACATGTGCACACAGTCATGTCAGTGTGGTATATATATATATCCACACGAGCGCCTGTAAGCGTTTATGAACGTACACATGTGCACACACAGCACACTAACACGCACATGCTCTTGACACAGTAACGTGCGGCATGGAGACATGCACTCACACGCACATTCACTGACACAGATAAACACCACGCTCACGCTAATTCCGACTCTCCTTCACACACGCATGCACGCACACACGCGCACGCACGCACGCACAGACACGCACATACACGCGCACGCGCACACACATACACGCGCGCACACATATCACATGCACACACACACACACACACACACACACACACACAACCCCCTCTCTCCTGCTCTCTCTGTCTCGGTCAATCCCCTCTCCCTCCACCTCTCTCTCTCTCTCTCTCCCACTCACCCTCTCCTCCTCCTTCTCTCTCCATCTCTCCCTCCTCCCTCTCGTTCTCGCTCGCTAGCTCGTGCATACGCGCCCGCACGCACGCACGCGCGCGCGCACGCACACACACACACATACACACACACACACACACACAGAGACGCAGACGCGCGCGCTCACACACAGACACACACACACACCACACACACACACACACACACACACATACGCGCACGCACACACACACCCACGCAGGCGCGCGCGCGCACACACACACACACACACACACACACACACACACGTTCGTACAGAGAGAGGGAGAGAGAGAGACACACACACACACACACACGCACACACACACACAGAGATAGGTGGACGGACGAAGGGAGGGAGTGAGGGAGGAGGATGAGGAAAGGCGGGGGCCATGAACTATGTTAATTAAGAAGGTTGGGAGGAGGAGTTGCTTGCGCCTTGTGCGGGAGGCCCGCGCTGTGAGTGAGGGCGATTGGGTGACAATCTGTATTCTGGCCCTCAAGGCTACGTCTGTGTCTTTGGTTTCGTCTTCCCCTTGCCCTGTGCAGAGAGGAAGTGGGGGGGGGGGGGGGGGGGGGGGGGGGAAGGGGCGCGAGGGAGGGGGGGGGGAGAGGAATCGCGGAGGTAGGAGAAGGGGGTGGGGGAGAGAAGGAGTGAGGTGGAAAGGGGGTTTCTTTCCTCATCCGGTGTTTGTGTTCGTTGGTTAGCTGTACCTCTGCATTGACAATTTTTTTTTTAACACCTGTCTTCGTGTGTGTGTGTGTGGAGAGAGAGAGAGAGAGAGAGAGAATGGGAAGGGGTCGTGGGGTTGAAAGTAATATATTGAGGAAGCGCAGGCGGTGCACGTGTGCGTGTGTGTGTGTCTGTGTGTGTGTATACGCGCGCGCGCGCGCGTGTATGTATGTGTGTGTGTGTTTGTAGAGAGCGAGCGAGAGAGAGAGAGAGAGTGTGTGTGTGTTTGTGTGAGAGAGAGGGAAAGAGAGAGAGAAGATACAGAGAGAGAGAGAGAGAGAGAGGGAGGGAGGGAGGGAGAGAAACGAATGTCTTGGTTAGGGCAATGCATGCCGACTCCGCCTCCTCCCTTCCCCTCCCTCGTGTCTCCCCTTCTACCCCCTGCACGTCCCCCCCCCCTCCCTCAGCCGCCCCGTCATTACCCACATGGGAGCAAGCTATAGCCCCCCCCCCCCAGTCCCCCATATTCCATCAGGAGAACAGCGCTGGGCAGGTATCCCTTCTACCCCCTTCACGACCCCCCCCCCTCCCTCAGCCGCCCCGTCATTACCCACATGGGAGCAAGCTATACCCCCTACCCCCCAGTCCCCCACATTCCATCAGGAGAACAGCGCTGGGCAGGTCTCCCTTCTACCCCCTTCACGATTCCCCCCCCCCCCCCCCCCCTCAGCCGCCCCATCATTACCCACATGGGAGCAAGCTATACCCCCCCTACCCCCCCCCCCCCCCAGTCCCCCATATTCCATCAGGAGAACAGCGCTGGGCAGGTCTCCCTTCTACCCCCTTCACGATTCCCCCCCCCCTCCCTCAGCCGCCCCGTCATTACCCACATGGGAGCAAGCTGTACCCCCCTACCCCCCCCCCCCCCCCAGTCCCCCATATTCCATCAGGAGAACAGCGTTGGGCAGGTCTCCCTTCTACCCCCTTCACGATCCCCCCCTCTCCCTCAGCCGCCCCGTCATTACCCACATGGGAGCAAGCTGTACCCCCTACCCCCCCCCCCCCCAGTCCCCCATATTCCATCAGGAGAACAGCGCTGGGCAGGTCTCCCTTCTACCCCCTTCACGATCCCCCCCCCTCTCCCTCAGCCGCCCCGTCATTACCCACATGGGAGCAAGCTATACCCCCTACCCCCCAGTCCCCCAGTAGAAAGAAACTCGTGGAGAGCGTGGCAGCAGAGAGTCCTCAGAAGAGAAGCCCCCTTCAAGCAAGTGTTTCGGCCCTTATCTCCTGACACTCTAGGGGGGTTGGGCCACACCCGGTTCATGACTCTGGATGTCCCTCTGCTGCCCCTTTTTTTTCCCATCTTGGGACGAGCCATGGCTGGGATTCGAACCCATGACCCTCTGGACATGCTCATTTTCCACTTAATGACTCGCGCTTTAACCACTGAGCCACAGGGACACCTGATATTTGTAGGGAAATTAAGCCTTATGAAGTTCACTTTTGTTCCTCCTTGACCAGATCCAGCTTGAACACCTCTCTGCCGCTTCTGCCATTGCTTTCAGGGCTCTGGTTTTTTCCTTCCCTGCAACTGAGAGCTGTTTCATGAGGCTGTATGCAGACGTTCCTACAAACCCCCTAGCTCCAATTTCTGCAGTGAGGACTTTGACCTGATAGCCTTCTCTCCTCAGGCTGTTTGCCAGATCAGCATACTTTTCAGTCTTGTAGATTTGAGCTGCCTCCATTCTGTTCTCATATGGCACCGTGAGCTCGATCATGATCAGCTGCTTGGTTGACTTAGAGTGGACTACTATGTCTGGTCTCATGCCATTCTTGCTGATGATCTCTGGGTGACTCTTCCATTCTGGGAGGTCTGCAGTGCACTCCCAGTCATCTGCCCCATCCAGCAGACTCTGCCTGCATGTTTCGAGTGGCACTGTTGTTCTTGGCCATGATTTGCTGCCTCCTGCCGTGAAGAATGTTGCGGGTGCTTTTGGAGTCCTGATTTTCCCTTTTGTGGCGTTGGTACTAGCCCAGACTACTTGTACAATTTCTTTGAGCACTTGGTTGTGCCTCCATGTGTACCTTCCTTGAGCCAGGGCTACTTTACATGAGCTTAGGACATGCTCCACTGTTTGTTTTTCATGGCAGAGGGGGCATGCAGGATCGTCTGTTTTCCCCCACTTCACCAGGTTTGCATTTGAGGGCAGAAGGTCATATGCAGATCTGAGAATGAAGCTGATCCTGAGAGGGGCCATGTGCCAAATGTCATTCCAAGTGAGACTTCTTTGGAGTGCATTCTCCCACGTTGTCCATTGCCCTTGCTGGCTCTGCTGGACTGCTTTTTGGAGTCTTTTTTGGTCTTCTTCTTTTCTCATCTCCTGAATCATCATGTCTCTTTTGGCTTTTCCTTTGGCCTTTGACCACCATTCAGTTTTGGTCACCCCCAGTCCCTGTCTGTTGGTCTGTGTGTGTCCTGTTATTTCTCTGATCTTGAGACTTTCTTTTGCAGAATCCATCGCCTCTTGAACTTTCCATTTTCTGCCTGTCTTCAGCTGGGGCTTAATTGCTTCTACCACCTTGTCTCCTGAGTCCTCCAGCATGCTTTGAAGTCTGATCTTCCCTGCTTTGTATTCCTCCAGGATGGATTTCAGGGGTAGTTTCAGCTTTGCTTGGCGACAGTACAGCGCTATGTCAGTCAGACAGGGTGGGACACCAAGCCATTTCCTTGTGAACTTGTTGATTTTGGCTTCCATTGCCTCCACTATGCTGGTGCAGATGTCGTATATCATCAGAGGCCATAGCAGCTTTGGTATCAGCATGAACTGCAGACACCAGACCTTGTATTTGCCAGGGAGCCCACACTGGTCAATGGTCTCCAAGCCTTCCTCCGCCATCTGCTTGGTTTCTTTTGCTCTTTGTGTGTCTTTCAGCGTATCATCATACCATCTTCCAAGGCTCTTGACTGGTTCTTCTGTGACTGTTGGAATGGCCTGGTTGGCAACACTGAAGACCACAGATCCGGCCACTTTTCCTTTCCTCAGTGAGAGACTCCGTGATTTCTTTGGCTTGAACTTCATTCTGGATGAGGCAACTATGTCGTCCAGCCTCTCAAGCACATGACGTGTCTCGTCTTCTCTGGATGAAATCACTGTAGTGTCATCCATGAAGGCCTTGAGAGGAGGCATCTTGTATCCATCGCCAAGGTCTGTTTGTCTCGCGTTGTTTGTTGCTGCTTTCAAGATGAGTTCCATTGCCAGCACGAACAGTATTGGGGAAATTGCACAGCCCATTGCAATACCCACTTCCAAGTTGATCCAGTCTGTTGTGTACTCCTTGGTAGAGAACCGCATTGAGAAGCCATTGAAGTACTTCTTGAGCATGTCGCGGATGTTCTTTGGCACATGGTACATCTCAAGAGCCAACTGTATCATCTCATGGGGCACAGATCCATATGCGTTTGCCAGATCAAGCCACACTACGTCCAGGTCTCTCTTTTCTGTTTTTGCTTTTTGGATTGCGTCCCAGATCATTGTGGCGTGTTCTACACAGCCCGCCACGCCTGGGATGCCACCTTTCCGGACTGACACATCCAAGTACTTGTTTTCCATCAGGTACTTGGTCAGCCTTGCTGCCATGACAGAGAAGAAGATTTTCCCTTCGACGTTCAGTAGTGATATTGGCCTGAACTGGCTAATGTCACTTGAGTTTTGCTCTTTGGGGATGTACACACCATCTGCCGTCATCCACTGGCCGCTGATCTTCTGGTTTCTCCAAGCCGATCGCAGCAGCCTGTGGAGCCACTCCAGCACCTTGGGACATTTCTTGTAAAGCTGGTAAGGTATTCCGTTTGGCCCTGGTGATGATTTGGCTCTGGCTTTGTCGACCACCTTCTTGATTTCCGCCAACGTTGGAGGCTTGCCATTGAACTGTTCCTCAGGGTTGGTTGGCCACACCAGACCTTGAATGTCGAGTGGTGCTTTGCTCTGTGGGTCAGAGTATGTTTTCCTCAGATGCTGCTCAAGAACTCCTTTGTCCACACTTAGGGTCCCAGATTTTGGCTGCTCAAACAGTGTTCTGGCAAACTGGAAGGGGTCTCTGAAGAAGCGCTCTTGTGTCTTCTTCTTTTTGCTCTTCCTCTTCCTCGCAGATTCCGCTTTGCTGAGGGCACTGTGTTTTTCTTTCAGGTCTTTCCACAGTTTTTCCAAGCCTTGTTTTTCAGCTGGCAGTGCGGTCTTCATTTGCATCTTGAGGTTTTTCTTTTGGACCCTGATCTTGTCCATCTTTTCTTGGCGTCTGGATTTCTTTGGAGGTGTTTTCTCTTTGGTAGTTTTGCTCCATAGGCGTCTCTACATGTGGCATACACAATGTCCCCATATGTGGCTAGTTTGTGTTCCAGGGTGCTTTTCCCTATCAGTGCATCGAGTCTTTGGACGATTTTTGCATCCAGTTTCTCCCAATCTTCAGTTTCGTTTGCTCGTGGCAAGTTGAGTTTCAGGCGCCTGGCATCGAGGGCCTGTGCAAATTCCTCATCCGAACCAACAGCGTGGATGTCCTTGGCACTGTGGTTTAAATCCTGGCCTTGGTCTTCCGACGTCTTATCTGCTGATGCAGTGCGCTGCTGCTCATTCAGATGAGTCTTCACACATCCCATCTTTGTTCTGTGGATCTTCATGCCACGGGTGGTAGCGAAACACTTTCCACAGACACATGGATATTCCATTTGGTCCATGTTCATAGTCCGTTTGGGATTTGCAGTCATGATTGGTTGAGCACCGATGGATTCATCATTCTCTCCCCCTTTCGGTGAATCCTGGGAGCATCTTTTCCTTTTATTTTTAGTAGCCACATGTTTAAGGCAAAGTGGGGAGCCAGCCCACAGAGCCCTTGGTTCTGGTCTTTCCCAGTGTCCTCCGGTCTTTCCCGGACGTCCTCCGGCCTATTCCCGGAAGTCAATGGTTTACCCATGCATCAGTAGAAAGAAACTCGTGGAGAGCGTGGCAGCAGAGAGTCCTCAGAAGAGAAGCCCCTTCAAGCAAGTGTTTCGGCCCTTATCTCCTGACACTCTAGGGGGGTTGGGCCACACCCGGTTCATGACTCCGGATGTCCCTCTGCTGCCCCTTTTTTTTCCCATCTTGGGACGAGCCATGGCTGGGATTCGAACCCATGACCCTCTGGACATGCTCATTTTCCACTTAATGACTCGCGCTTTAACCACTGAGCCACAGGGACACCTGATATTTGTAGGGAAATTAAGCCTTATGAAGTTCACTTTTGTTCCTCCTTGACCAGATCCAGCTTGAACACCTCTCTGCCGCTTCTGCCATTGCTTTCAGGGCTCTGGTTTTTTCCTTCCCTGCAACTGAGAGCTGTTTCATGAGGCTGTATGCAGACGTTCCTACAAACCCCCTAGCTCCAATTTCTGCAGTGAGGACTTTGACCTGATAGCCTTCTCTCCTCAGGCTGTTTGCCAGATCAGCATACTTTTCAGTCTTGTAGATTTGAGCTGCCCCATATTCCATCAAGAGAACAGCGTTGGGCAGGTCTCCCTTCTACCCCCTTCACGATCCCCCCCCCCTCTCCCTCAGCCGCCCCGTCATTACCCACATGGGAGCAAGCTATACCCCCCCCCCAGTCCCCCATATTCCATCAGGAGAACAGCGTGGGGCAGGTCTCACTGAGGCTCACAACTGTTCCCCTTGGGATAATTACTGCTTCTAAAGATCACCAATCCCCCCTCCTCCCCGCTAGATAACGGCTCTTGTTATCCCTAACAGAATCCACAGCTGTTTTCCCTGCTCTGAAGGAGAAAGCAGTCATTGTCCATAGGGAAAACAGAAAAAAAAAGGGGGGGGGGGGGGGGGGGGGGGGCGGACAAAAAAAAATTCTCTGGATTTCTGTTTCAATTTCCCACCCCCTCTTCAAGCCGGCTGTCGGGGTGGGTGGTGATCACCAATGCTAGCGGTGCACAATGCGACTTTTCTGGTAAAAATAGCCGTCATCACTGATTTCTTCAGTTATCGTCGTTTCCTTCGAGATGATAATGATACTCATGGTCGTCAGGGACACAGGGTGACAGTCGTTGTCCTAGAGAACAATGAGGGAAAAACCGTTGTGCTCTGATAACAATGTCCATGGTCGTCAGGGACACAGGGTGACAGTCGTTGTCCTAGAGAACAATGAGGGAAAACCGTTGTGCTGCGGTGAGAACACAGGGAAACCAGTTACTCATCTCCCACAGGAACACTGGGAAAACGGCTGTGTTACTAAGAAAAACAGTCGTGTTTGTAAGGAAAACAGTTGTGGTTGTAAGGAAAACAGTTGTGGTTGTAAGGAAAACAGTTGTGTTTGGAAAAGAAAACAGTTGTGTTTGTAAGGAAAACAGTTATGTTTGTAAGGAAAACAGTTGTGTTTGTAAGGAAAACAGTTATGTTTTTAAGGAAAACAGTTGTGTTTGTCAGGAAAACAGTTACGTTTGTAAGGAAAACAGTTGTGCTTGTAAGGAAAACAGTTACGTTTGTAAGGAAAACAGTTGGGGTTGTAAGGAAAACAGTTGGGGTTGTGAGGAAAACAGTTGGGGTTGTAAGGAAAACAGCTGTGTTTGTGAGGAAAACAGTTGTGTTTGTAAGGAAAACAGTTATGTGTGTAAGGAAAACAGTTGTGGTTGTAAGGAAAACAGTTGTGTTTGTAAGGAAAACAGTTGTGTTTGTAAGGAAAACAGTTGGGGTTGTGAGGAAAACAGTTGGGGTTGTAAGGAAAACAGTTGTGTTTGTAAGGAAAACAGTTGTGTTTGTAAGGAAAACAGTTGGGGTTGTAAGGAAAACAGTTGGGGTTGTAAGGAAAGAGTTGCGTTTGTAAGGAAAACAGTTATGTTTGTAAGGAAAACAGTTGGGGTTGTGAGGAAAACAGTTGTGTTTGTAAGGAAAACAGTTGGGGTTGTAAGGAAAACAGTTGGGGTTGTAAGGAAAAGAGCTGTGTTTGTAAGGAAAACAGTTGGGGTTCTAAGGAAAACAGTTGTGGTTGTAAGGAAAACAGTTGTGTTTGTAAGGAAAACAGTTGTGTTTGTAAGGAAAACAGTTGTGTTTGTGAGGAAAAGTTGGGGTTGTGAGGAAAACAGCTGTGGTTGTAAGGAAAACAGTTGAGGTTGTAAGGAAAACAGTTGTGTTTGTAAGGAAAACAATTGAGGTTGTAAGGAAAACAGTTGAGGTTGTAAGGAAAACAGTTGGGGTTGTAAGGAAAACAGTTGGGGTTGTGAGGAAAACAGCTGTGTTTGTAAGGAAAACAGTTGGGGTTGTAAGGAAAACAGTTGTATTTGTAAGGAAAACAGTTGGGGTTGTAAGGAAAACAGTTGTGTTTGTAAGCAAAACAGTTGGGGTTGTGAGGAAAACAGCTTTGTTTGTAAGGAAAACAGTTGTGGTTGTAAGGAAAACAGTTGTGTTTGTAAGGAAAACAGTGTGTTTGTAAGGAAAACAGTTGTGTTTGCAAGGAAAACAGTTGTGTTTGTAAGGAAAACAGTTGTGGTTGTAAGGAAAACAGTTGTGGTTGTAAGGAAAACAGTTGTGTTGTAAGGAAAACAGCTGTATTTATAAGGAAAAGAGCTGTGTTTGTAAGGAAAACAGCTGTGTTTGTAAGGAAAACAGTTGTGTTTGTAAGGAAAACAGTTGTGTTTGTAAGGAAAACAGCTGTTTGTAAGGAAAACAGTTGTGGTTGTAAGGAAAACAGTTGTGTTTGTAAGGAAAACAGTTGGGGTTGTAAGGAAAACAGTTGTGTTTGTAAGGAAAACAGTTGTGTTTGTAAGGAAAACAGCTGTGTTTGTAAGGAAAACAGCTGTGTTTGTAAGGAAAACAGTTGGGGTTGTAAGGAATAAGGAAAACAGTTGGGGTTGTAAGGAAAACAGTTGTGTTTGTAAGGAAAACAGTTATGTTTGTAAGGAAAACAGCTGTGTTTGTAAGGAAAACAGCTGTGTTTATAAGGGAAACAGCTGTGTTTGTAAGGGAAACAGATGTGTTTGTAAGGAAAACAGTTGTGTTTGTAAGGAAAACAGCTGCGTTTGTAAGGAAAACAGTTGGGGTTGTAAGGATTGTAAGGAAAACAGTTGGGGTTGTAAGGAAAAGAGTTGGGGTTGTGAGGAAAACAGTTGTGGTTGTAAGGGAAACAGTTGTGTTTGTAAGGAAAACAGCTGTGTTTGTAAGGAAAACAGTTGGGGTTGTAAGGAAAACAGTTGTGTTTGTAAGGAAAACAGTTATGTTTGTAAGGAAAACAGTTGGGGTTGTAAGGAAAACAGTTGGGGTTGTAAGGAAAACAGTTGTGTTTGTAAGGAAAACAGCTGTGTTTATAAGGAAAACAGTTGTGTTTGTAAGGAAAACAGTTGGGGTTGTAAGGAAAACAGTTGTGTTTGTAAGGAAAAGAGCTGTGTTTGTAAGGAAAACAGCTGTGTTTGTGAGGAAAACAGTTGTGTTTGTAAGGGAAACAGTTCCGTTTGTAAGGAAAACAGTTTTGATCCTGAGGAAATCGGTTGTGACCGTGGGGGTGGGGTGGAGGGGGGACGCTGATGATAAACTGTGTTCCTTAGTTTCGCTGTTCTCCTAAAGGATGACAGTTATTTTCTTGAGGGAAACGGATGTTACGGTCTTTAGACGCTACTCTCCTCCCACCCCCCTATTCCCGCCCCCACGCTCCACCCCGCCCCCCCCCCCTCCCCAGCTCCCCAACTTTCCCAACCTCCACTCTCTTCTCCCTCAACACCCTTCTCTCATCTTCATACAGACAGACAGGCTGAGTCTGTCGCCACTTACGCAAGAGACGGGACAAAAAGGAAAAAAAAAAAAAAAAAAAAGAAAGAAAGAAAAAAGAAAGACTGAACTGAAAGAGTCCAACAGCCTTGGTCCTAGGTAACCCGATCTTTGCCGGGTAGCGGTCTGAAAACAAAGAGACCGACAGCCTACCTGCACACTGTGGTCACAGTGGACACGCAGCATGACCGTGTCAGATTGTCCAGGTCGGCTTGATTGTTGTCCTTGTTTGGGTATTCATCGGAGAGAGAGAGAGAGAGAGAGAGAGATTACCTGTACAGTTTCTGGTAGGTTGACCAGAGATACTTTTGATGTTCTGTTGTACACTAGGCTACAGTACAGTATAGTACAGTGCAGTACAGTACACTACACTACACTACACTACACCACAGTACACTATACCATGCCCTGTTATACCATGCTTTGCTCTACCATGCTATACTACGCTATGCCATGCCATGTCATGCCATACTATGCCATGCCATGTCAAATCATTCCATACCTTATCATACCATACTGTGCTCTGCTCACCTGTACATCACCCAACAGTACACTACGATACAGTGCTGTGCTACAGCATGTTATGTTGTATCATACTGTTGTATTCCGTCCACACCATGTCATAGCACGCCGTGCCATACCGTACCTTTCCTTCCCCTTCCCTGTGCTATCCAACTGTACATTACCCTAACCAACACTACACCACGATACAGTGCTGTGCTACACCATGTTACGTTGTAGCATACTGTTGTATTCCGTTCATACCATGCTATGCCATACCATGCCATGCCATACCATACCATGCCATACTGTGCCATACTATACCATACCATACCATACCATACCATACCATACCATACCATACCATGCCGTATCATACCATGCCGTATCATACCATACCATACCATACCATACCATACCATACCATACCATACCATACCATACTGTGCCATGCCATGCCATGCCATGCCATGCCATGCCATGCCATGCCATGCCATGCCATGTACCCTTTCCCACCCTGCTGTTCCGTACACTCCTTTACACTTCCCAGCTCTACCTTTTTTGCTGTATGTTCCGCCGTGTTCTGCTTTATTCAAAGAACGATCACAGATCCTACATTCATACACCCTGCCTGCCTTCCCCACAATACCCTTATGTATCTCTCGCTTATGTACTTTAGCCTAATGTAGCTAGTCCTTTCCTACCCTTCTCTGCTCTGTCCTACCCCCCCCCCCTCCTCCCCCGCGCGTGTGTCTGAGAGTTTGTCTGTCTGTCTGTCTCTCAGTGTGCGTGCGTGTGTGTGTGTGTTTGTGCGTGCGTGCGTGCGTGCGTGCGTGTGTGCGTGCTTGCGTGCGTGCGTGGTGTGTGTGTGTGCATGGGTGCGTGCATGCGCTTACGTTTGCATATGTGTACAAAGAGACGGTAGTATATGCAAATGTGCGTGCAGATGTGTTTATACTCATTAAAAAAGCATTAAAAGCATGCACAGCAAGCAGTCATGTGTATATTGGAATAAAAATGCTGGCATATGTTTAGGTATCTCTGTCTGTCTGTCTCTGTCTGCCTGTCTGTCTCTCTTTCTCTCTCCGTGTGTGTGTGTGTGTGTGTGTGTGTGTGTGTGTGTGTGTGTGTGTGTGTGTGTGTTCGCGCCCACGTATGCTGTTCCTTTATTGCTATTATTTGCACCTTGCATTGTCATACCGACAATGGCTCGGTCATGGCCAAAGGCGGAAAAAAGGACAAAGAAAGTAAACTTAACATTGTTGTTCACATTGAGTTGTTTGTGTTTCTGTCTGCAGCTTTGTGTCGCTGAACACTGGGTTCTCTGCCCTTCATTGTGTTGAGACATTGAGCGGCTGGGGGTGGGGATGGGGGTGAGGGGGGGGGGGGTCACAAACTGTGCTGCCATCTCCACTGCTGCTGCATCACCTTTCGTCCAATCCGTTCTGTCTGCCTGGTCACGTTTTGCCTAATCACGTTTCATCCACTGCGCGCACGAACCCGGATCAGGTGCAGTCAGATGGTATAAAAACTCAGTGGTAGTATAACACACACACACACACACACACACACACACATACTCGCGCCCCACCCACCCCCTCCTCCCCATGCTCACCCCACCGACAGTCCCACACATGCACACTCACTCATGCAGAAGGTGGGAGGCAATCTGGAAGGAGACAGTCACTTCCCAACACGTGCAGTGTGACACAATGCTATTGGGGTCAGAGGTGACAGTCACTTCCAACACGTGCAGTGTGACACAATGCTTTGGGATCAGAGGAGACAGTCACTTCCCAACACGTGCAGTGTGACACAGTGCTGTTGGGATCAGAGGAGACAGTCACTTCCCAACACGTGCAGTGTGACACAATGCTATTGGGATCAGAGGAGACAGTCACTTCCCAACACGTGCAGTGTGACACAATGCTATTGGGATCAGAGGAGACAGTCACTTCCCAACACGTGCAGTGTGACACAATGCTATTGGGATCAGAGGAGACAGTCACTTCCCAACACGTGCAGTGTGACACAATGCTATTGGGATCAGAGGAGACAGTCACTTCCCAACACGTGCAGTGTGACACAATGCTGTTGGGATCAGAGGTGACAGTCACGTGCAGTGTGACACAATGCTATTGGGATCAGAGGAGACAGTCACTTCCCAACACGTGCAGTGTGACACAATGCTATTGGGATCAGAGGAGACAGTCACTTCCCAACACGTGCAGTGTGACACAGTGCTATTGGGATCAGAGGAGACAGTCACTTCCCAACACGTGCAGTGTGACACAATGCTATTGGGATCAGAGGAGACAGTCACTTCCCAACACGTGCAGTGTGACACAATGCTGTTGGGATCAGAGGTGACAGTCACTTCCCAACACGTGCAGTGTGACACAATGCTATTGGGATCAGAGGAGACAGTCACTTCCCAACACGTGCAGTGTGACACAATGCTATTGGGATCAGAGGAGACAGTCACTTCCCAACACGTGCAGTGTGACACAATGCTATTGGGATCAGAGGAGACAGTCACTTCCCAACACGTGCAGTGTGACACAATGCTATTGGGATCAGAGGTGACAGTCACTTCCCAACACGTGCAGTGTGACACAATGCTATTGGGATCAGAGGAGACAGTCACTTCCCAACACGTGCAGTGTGACACAATGCTGTTGGGATCAGAGGAGACAGTCACTTCCCAACACGTGCAGTGTGACACAGTGCTATTGGGATCAGAGGAGACAGTCACTTACCAACACGTGCAGTGTGACACAATGCTATTGGGATCAGAGGAGACAGTCACGTGCAGTGTGACACAATGCTATTGGGATCAGAGGAGACAGTCACTTCCCAACACGTGCAGTGTGACACAATGCTATTGGGATCAGAGGAGACAGTCACGTGCAGTGTGACACAATGCTATTGGGATCAGAGGAGACAGTCACGTGCAGTGTGACACAATGCTATTGGGATCAGAGGAGACAGTCACTTCCCAACACGTGCAGTGTGACACAATGCTATTGGGATCAGAGGAGACAGTCACTTCCCAACACGTGCAGTGTGACACAGTGCTGTTGGGATCAGAGGTGACAGTCACTTCCCAACACGTGCAGTGTGACACAATGCTGTTGGGATCAGAGGAGACAGTCACTTCCCAACACGTGCAGTGTGACACAATGCTGTTGGGATCAGAGGTGACAGTCACTTCCCAACACGTGCAGTGTGACACAATGCTATTGGGATCAGAGGAGACAGTCACTTCCCAACACGTGCAGTGTGACACAATGCTGTTGGGATCAGAGGAGACAGTCACTTCCCAACACGTGCAGTGTGACACAATGCTGTTGGGATCAGAGGTGACAGTCACTTCCCAACACGTGCAGTGTGACACAGTGCTATTGGGATCAGAGGAGACAGTCACTTCCCAACACGTGCAGTGTGACACAATGCTGTTGGGATCAGAGGTGATAGTCACTTCCCAACACGTGCAGTGTGACACAATGCTGTTGGGATCAGAGGTGACAGTCACGTGCAGTGTGACACAATGCTGTTGGGATCAGAGGTGACAGTCACTTCCCAACACGTGCAGTGTGACACAATGCTATTGGGATCAGAGGTGACAGTCACGTGCAGTGTGACACAATGCTATTGGGATCAGAGGAGACAGTCACTTCCCAACACGTGCAGTGTGACACAATGCTATTGGGATCAGAGGAGACAGTCACTTCCCAACACGTGCAGTGTGACACAATGCTATTGGGATCAGAGGAGACAGTCACTTCCCAACACGTGCAGTGTGACACAATGCTATTGGGATCAGAGGTGACAGTCACGTGCAGTGTGACACAATGCTATTGGGATCAGAGGAGACAGTCACTTCCCAACACGTGCAGTGTGACACAATGCTATTGGAATCAGGGGTGACAGTTTCTGAGATCCTGATGTCCTTCAGCCTGTATGCCAAGAATCAAAACTATGTCCACACCCGTCAGACACATGCATATGCGGACATAGGATCAACACTATGTCCACACCGTGAGACACATGCAGACACAGACATAGGGTCAACACTATGTCCACACCCGTCAGACACATTCAGACACAGACATAGGACCAACACTATCCACATAACACCCGTCAGACACATGCAGACACAGACATAGGGTCAACACTATATCCACACCCGTCAGACACATTCAGACACAGACATAGGACCAACACTATCCACATAACACCCGTCAGACACATGCAGACACAGACATAGGGTCAACACTATGTCCACACCCGTCACACACAGACATAGGGTCAACACTCAACACTATGTCCACACCCCTCAGACACAGACATAGGGTCAACACTATGTCCACACCCCTCAGACACAGACATAGGGTCAACACTATGTCCACACCCCTCAGACGCATGCAGACACAGACATAGGGTCAACACTATGTCCACACCCCTCAGACACAGACATAGGGTCAACACTATGTCCACAACCCTCAGACACAGACATAGGGTCAACACTATGTCCACACCCCTCAGACACAGACATAGGGTCAACACTATGTCCACACCCCTCAGACACAGACATAGGGTCAACACTATGTCCACAGCCCTCAGACACATGCAGACACAGACATAGGGTCAACACTATGTCCACAGCCCTCAGACACAGACATAGGGTCAACACTATGTCCACAGCCCTCAGACACAGACATAGGGTCAACACTGTCCACACCCCTCAGACACAGACATAGGGTCAACACTATGTCCACACCCCTCAGACACATGCAGACACAGACATAGGGTCAACACTATGTCCACAGCCCTCAGACACATGCAGACACAGACATAGGGTCAACACTATGTCCACACCCCTCAGACACATGCAGACACAGACATAGGGTCAACACTATGTCCACACCCCTCAGACACATGCAGACACAGACATAGGGTCAACACTATGTCCACAGCCCTCAGACACATGCAGACACAGACATAGGGTCAACACTATGTCCACAGCCCTCAGACACATGCAGACACAGACATAGGGTCAACACTATGTCCACAGCCCTCAGACACATGCAGACACAGACATAGGGTCAACACTATGTCCACACCCTCAGACACATGCAGACACAGACATAGGGTCAACACTATGTCCACAGCCCTCAGACACATGCAGACACAGACATAGGGTCAACACTATGTCCACAGCCCTCAGACACATGCAGACACAGACACAGGGTCAACACTATGTCCACAGCCCTCAGACACATGCAGACACAGACAAGGGTCAACACTATGTCCACAGCCCTCAGACACATGCAGACACAGACAAGGGTCAACACTATGTCCACAGCCCTCAGACACATGCAGACACAGACACAGGGTCAACACTATGTCCACAGCCCTCAGACACATGCAGACACAGACATAGGGTCAACACTATGTCCATACCCCTTCAGACACAGACATAGGGTCAACACTATGTCCACACCCCAGACACATGCAGACATGGACATCAGAAAACATCTGGCCATTTTCCCTGAAGATGTGCGGTCACACAGCATTGGCGGAAGGAGCGAATGAGTGGAGGAAGGAGAAGAGGTGGTGACAGCGTGCTTTGTAGTGTCCCTCAGTGGTAGAGTGGGGAAGAAGGAAGAGGTGGTGACAGCGTGCTTGTAGTGCCCTCAGTGGTAGAGAGTGGGGAAGGGAGAAGAGGTGGTGACAGCGTGCTCTGTAGTGCCCTCAGTGGTAGAGGGTGGGAAGGGAGAAGAGGTGGTGACAGCGTGCTTTGTAGTGCCCTCAGTGGTAGAGTGGGGAAGGGAGAAGAGGTGGTGACAGCGTGCTTTGTAGTGCCCTCAGTGGTAGAGAGAGTGGGAAGAAGGAGAAGAGGTGGTGACAGCGTGCTCTGTAGTGCCCTCAGTGGTAGAGAGAGTGGGGAAGGGAGAAGAGGTGGTGACAGCGTGCTTTGTAGTGCCCTCAGTGGTAGAGAGTGGGGAAGGGAGAAGAGGTGGTGACAGCGTGCTTTGTAGTGCCCTCAGTGGTAGAGTGGGGAAGGGAGAAGAGGTGGTGACAGCGTGCTTTGTAGTGCCCTCAGTGGTAGAGGAGTGGGGAAGGAGAGAAGAGGTGGTGACAGCGTGCTTTGTAGTGCCCTCAGTGGTAGAGAGAGTGGGGAAGGGAGAAGAGGTGGTGACAGCGTGCTTTGTAGTGCCCTCAGTGGTAGAGAGAGTGGGGAAGGGAGAAGAGGTGGTGACAGCGTGCTCTGTAGTGCCCTCAGTGGTAGAGAGAGTGGGGAAGGGAGAAGAGGTGGTGACAGCGTGCTTGTAGTGCCCTCAGTGGTAGAGAGAGTGGGGAAGGGAGAAGAGGTGGTGACAGCGTGCTTTGTAGTGCCCTCAGTGGTAGAGTGGGGAAGGGAGAAGAGGTGGTGACAGCGTGCTTTGTAGTGCCCTCAGTGGTAGAGAGAGTGGGGAAGGGAGAAGAGGTGGTGACAGCGTGCTTTGTAGTGCCCTCAGTTGGAGAGTGGGGAAGGGAGAAGAGGTGGTGACAGCGTGTTGTAGTGCCCTCAGTAGTAGAGAGAGTGGGGAAGGGAGAAGAGGTGGTGACAGCGTGCTTTGTAGTGCCCTCAGTAGTAGAGAGAGTGGGGAAGGGAGAAGAGGTGGTGACAGCGTGCTTTGTAGTGCCCTCAGTGTAGAGAGAGTGGGGAAGGGAGAAGAGGTGGTGACAGCGTGCTTTGTAGTGCCCTCAGTGGTAGAGAGGTGGGGAAGGGAGAAGAGGTGGTGACAGCGTGCTTTGTAGTGCCCTCAGTGGTAGAGTGGGGAAGGGAGAAGAGGTGGTGACAGCGTGCTTTGTAGTGCCCTCAGTGGTAGAGTGGGGAAGGGAGAAGAGGTGGATGACAGCGTGCTTTGTAGTGCCCTCAGTGGTAGAGAGAGTGGGGAAGGGAGAAGAGGTGGTGACAGCGTGCTTTGTAGTGCCCTCAGTAGTGGAGAGGGGGGAAGGGAGAAGAGGTGGTGACAGCGTGCTTTGTAGTGCCCTCAGTGGTAGAGAGAGTGGGGAAGGGAGAAGAGGTGATGACAGCGTGCTCTGTAGTGCCCTCAGTGGTATAGTGGGGAAGGGAGAAGAGGTGGTGACAGCGTGCTTTGTAGTGCCCTCAGTAGTAGAGGAAGTATTCATGCAGTTTTCACGAAAAACACGCCGCTACCAGCTGTGGCCTAGGAAGAGTGAAAGCGCTGCGAGTGTGGCATACCAGTGGACGCCAGGGGAGAAGTGGAAGCTCTCCTTTGAAGGACACTGATGTGAGAGATCAGTGTCGGGCGGCGCAGTCAACCTTCCAGCCATGAGGGTGACGGCGGGTCTAGCCTGTGTCGCCGGGGGATGGCTCCTGGAGATGTGGGGCGATTGGCGAAGGAGCGCTGCCTGACTGTGACTACCGTGGCCTGGAAAGCCATGCTCTGGGGCAGCAGACATGGTGGGCACTCCTTATGGGGTTGGGCTGAAAAACTGCCCTCTCGGCCGCAGTCAGCGAGTACTCGCCGAATATTAGGGACTCGTGCAGCGCTCCAGCGACCTTCGTCCTGCTCCCTCCTTGAGGCGGCCTCACTCGGCACAGGACCATCGCCACCCGAGCATGAAGAGGGCCGCCCGGTGGTCCTGAAGACAGCCTGATGTTTGGGGGACAACAGGCAACACACACCGACTCCTATCGTCGGTCGACCAACAACCTGAATTGAATCAACGT
>CM065724.1:1830388-1855193 GCA_033310375.1 Conus canariensis
AAGAGAAAGTGAGAGAGAGAGGAGAGAGAGGGGATTGGAAAAGGGGGAGGGGAAGAGAAAGTGAGAGAGAGAGAGAGAGAGAGGGATTGGAAAAGGGGGAGGGGAAGAGAAAGTGAGAGAGAGAGAGAGAGAGGGATTGGAAAAGGGGGAGGGGGAAGAGAAAGTGAGAGAGAGAGAGAGAGAGAGAGGGATTGGAAAAGGGGGAGGGGGAAGAGAAAGTGAGAGAGAGAGAGGGATTGGAAAAGGGGGAGGGGAAGAGAAAGTAAGAGAGAGAGAGAGAGGGATTGGAAAAGGGGGAGGGGAAGAGAAAGTGAGAGAGAGAGAGAGGGATTGGAAAAGGGGGAGGGGAAGAGAAAGTGAGAGAGAGAGAGAGAGAGGGATTGGAAAAGGGGGAGGGGAAGAGAAAGTGAGAGAGAGAGAGAGAGAGGGATTGGAAAAGGGGGAGGTGAAGAGAAAGTGAGAGAGAGAGAGAGAGAGGGATTGGAAAAGGGGGAGGGGAGAGAAAGTGAGAGGGTATTTGGAGAGAGAGAGATGATGATGATAATCTTTGATGATGATAATCTTTATTTCCAAGGGTAACAGATAAGCAAACACATGCTTTTTTTCATCCGGCCCTTGCCCCACTAAGGGACTAACTAAGCGTAACTAGCGACTACTAAACATAACTAGCGACTAAAACTTACAAAAATTGTAACAAACACACATATCTTCACAAATGCATTAAAAGTTGATGAGTTTTTCATCCATTAACATTTAAGGTGTAGGTCAACGTTGACACACTTGCCTTTATTACCGCAGAACATTGATTGAGAGAATGCCGTTGATTCCCCTTCCTTCCCCACTCCTGCCTCTCTCAGCTCTAACACTCTCCATCCTCCCCCCCCCTCCTTTCCCACACACTTCCCCGTTCCCAGGGAGAAAAAAAAAATCCCAGTGCATTCCTGCCTACATTCCTGTGTACTGACCTAACATATGATCCATAATTCTTTCATCAAGCCTGCGCACTGATGTCGTTTTAGATGCCTTAGGTCCGAGTCATTCAAGCAAAATTTGCATGGTCCTCTCCCTCCTCGTGTGTCCCTTCGCCTGTCATCTTTCTGTGGTGGGTAACTTCACACGTGAGTCAAAGCAGGCACATTACTTCTGTTGTTTTTTCCTGTTCATGACAGGACTGTGTGGATGACTGTGTTCTATGGCACGGTGACTGCTCTGATGCTGGCTCTGTGTTGTCGGCAAGGCTTGAAAGCCATCCGTGAGAATGAATGTACGGTATGAGATGGATGGTAACTGCAGTGATTGTACACTTTGTCATGGTGCCATCTTCTGCTTGACTAGTGTATGTGAATAACAAGTTGCTCCCATGATGACATAAATACACGCCCATAACTCAAACGACTGCTGCTTACGACACCCAATCGTCTAGCAGACCTGACAGCATAGAGCACACAGAACAAACAAGGAAACATACCCCCAAAAAGGATGTTCCAGCCTTGCCTATATACCCGTACTGGACACATCTACACAGCAACAACTGGAGCAATGAACAAATACAAATTAAGTTACTCAATACTGGCACAGCCTTTTCGATCCTGTGATTCCTCCATTGTGTTTTGTCTGTCGGACAACCGAACATTTGCGCAATCCTTTACTCGGGTGGTCAGAGTCCATAGTTCAGGCACCACTCACTGTATATCCTCTGTGACAGTCACAGCTAGTGCTAAGGCACCACTCACTGTATATCCTCTGTGACAGTCACAGCTAGTGTTAAGGCACCACTCACTGTATATCCTCTATGACAGTCACAGCTAGTGTTAAGGCAGCACACACCGTATATCCTCTGTGACAGTCACAGCTAGTGTTATGGCAGCACACACTGTATATCCTCTGTTACAGTCACGGCTAGTGTTAAGGCAGCACACACTGTATATCCTCTGTGACAGTCACAGCTAGTGTTTAGGCACCACTTACTGTATATCCTCTGTGACAGTCACAGCTAGTGTTAAGGCACCACACACTGTATATCCTCTGTGACAGTCACAGCTAGTGTTAAGGCACCACACACTGTATATCCTCTGTGACAGTCACAGCTAGTGTTAAGGCACCACTCACTGTATATCCTCTGTGACAGTCACAGCTAGTGTTAAGGCACCACTCACTGTATATCCTCTGTGACAGTCACAGCTAGTGTTCAGGCACCACACACTGTATATCCTCTGTTACAGTTACAGCTAGTGTTAAGGTACCACACACTATATATCCTCTGTGACAGTCACAGCTAGTGTTAAGGTACCACACACTATATATCCTCTGTGACAGTCACAGCTAGTGTTAAGGTACCACACACTATATATCCTCTGTGACAGTCACAGCTAGTGTTAAGGCACTACACACTGTATATCCTCTGTTACAGTCACAGCTAGTGTTAAGGTACCACAACCTGTATATCCTCTGTTACGGTCACAGCTAGTGTTAAGGAACCACACACTGTATATCCTCTGTTACAATCACAGCTAGTGTTAAGGACTACACACTGTATATCCTCTGTGACAGTCACAGCCAGCTAGTGTTAAGGCACCACACACTGTATATCCTCTGTTACAGTCATAGCTAGTGTTAAGGCAGCACACACTGTATATCCTCTATGACAGTCACAGCTAGTGTTAAGGCACTACACACTGTATATCCTCTGTGACAGTCACAGCTAGTGTTAAGGCACCACACACTGTATATCCTCTGTGACAGTCACAGCTTGTGTTAAGGCACCACACACTGTATATCCTCTGTGACAGTCACAGCTAGTGTTAAGGCAGCACACACTGTATATCCTCTGTTACAGTCACAACTAGTGTTGAGGCACTACACACTGTATATCCTGTGTTACAGTCACAGCTAGTGTTAAGGCACCACTCACTGTATATCCTCTGTGACAGTCACAGCTAGTGTTAAGGCACCACACACTGTATATCCTCTATGACAGTCACAGCCAGCTAGTGTTAAGCCACTGCACACTGTATATCCTCTGTTACAGTCACAGCCAGCTAGTGTTAAGGCACTACACACTGTATATTCTCTGTTACAGTCACAGCTAGTGTTAAGGCGCCACACACTGTATATTCTCTGTTACAGTCACAGCTAGTGTTAAGGCACTACACACTGTATATTCTCTGTTACAGTCACAGCTAGTGTTAAGGCACTAAACACTGTATATCCACTGTTACAGACAAAGCTAGTGTTAAGGCACTACACACTGTATATCCTCTGTGACAGTCAAAGCTACGTGCTGTACCTGTCAGAAGACCATCTCTCATGGGAACACATTCATTGATAGTTCAGCCCTAGAGTAATGTCCTGAAGTGTGAGGCTGTTCCAGTGAGCTGTTGCTGTCATGTGATGTCTAGTTCAGCCCCTGGGTAATGCCCTGAACTGTGAGGCAGTTCCAGTGAGCTGTTGCTGTCATGTGATGTAGAGTTCAGCCCTTGAGTGATATTTTGCTTAAGTGTGAGGCAGTTCCAGTGGGTTGTTGCTGTCATGTGATGTAGAGTTCAGCCCTTGAGTGATGTTTTGCTGAAGTGTGAGGCAGTTCCAGTGGGTTGTTGCTGTCATGTGATGTAGAGTTCAGCCCTTGAGTGATGTTTTGCTGAAGTGTGAGGCAGTTCCAGTGGGTTGTTGCTGTCATGTGATGTAGAGTTTCAGCCCTTGAGTGATGTTTTGCTGAAGTGTGAGGCAGTTCCAGTAGGTTGTTGCTGTCATGTGATGTAGAGTTCAGCCCTTGAGTGATGTTTTGCTGAAGTGTGAGGCAGTTCCAGTAGGTTGTTGCTGTCATGTGATGTAGAGTTCAGCCCTTGAGTGATGTTTTGTTGAAGTGTGAGGCAGTTCCAGTGGGTTGTTGCTGTCATGTGATGTAGAGTTCAGCCCTTGAGTGATGTTTTGTTGAAGTATGAGGCAGTTCCAGTGGGTTGTTGCTGTCATGCAGGCACCATCCAGAGGACTCCCATTTTGTCGTCTGCTAGACTTCTATCTCCCAAGTCCTTGTGCTTCAGCGGTAGCTTAGCAAGGAGTCCTCAGTTGCTGTCGTTGTTGTCCAGCTTTGAACTCCTGTACCGACCCCCAAATCTGTCAGCTATCCTTGGTGTCCAGCTTTGAACTCCTGTATCGACCCCCCCAAATCTGTCAGCTATCCTTGGTGTGCAGCTTTGAACTCCTGTATCGACCCCCAAATCTGTCAGCTATCCTTGTTGTCCAGCTTTGAACTCCTGTATCGACCCCCAAATCCGTCAGCTATCCTTGTTGTCCAGCGTTGAACTCCTGTATCGACCCCCAAATCTGTCAGCTATCCTTGTTGTCCAGCTTTGAACTCCTGTATCGATCCCCAAATCCGTCAGCTATCCTTGTTGCCCAGCTGTGAACTCCTGTATCGATCCCCAAATCTGTGTCAGCTATCCTTGTTGTCCAGGTTTGAACTCCTATATCGACCCCCAAATCTGTCAGCTATCCTTGTTGTCCAGCTTTGAACTCCTGTATGGACCCCCAAATCTGTCAGCTATCCTTGTTGTCCAAGTTTGAACTCCTATATCGATCCCCAAATCTGTCAGCTATCCTTGGTGTCCAGCTTTGAACTCCTGTATGGACCCCCAAATCTGTCAGCTATCCTTGTTGTCCAGCTTTGAACTCCTGTATCGAGCCCCAATTCTGTCAGCTATCCTTCTTGTCCAGCTTTGAACTCCTGTATCGACCCCCCAAATCTGTCAGCTATCCTTGGTGTCCAGCTTTGAACTCCTGTATCGACCCCCAGATCTGTCAGTGTCCAAGGGAGGTGACTGCAGGCGGAAACTGAAACCAAGTGAAGAGAAGAACATAATATATCATTCCGCCGGTCAAAAGGGGCAAACAAATTACGAGACAAAACACGTCCATTTTGCACCCCATTGGAGAAGAGAAGGCATTGCTCGTCCTTCGTTTTTCATTGTCCTGAATGTTGTTTATCCTGCCTGAAGAAGACCAAAGAGGTCGAAACGCGTCGTACTTTTGTCTTGTGATTGGTTTGACCCAGTTCTACGGCAGAATGATATATCCCCCCCCCCCCCCCCCCCTCTAATCTTTCGTTTTTTTTTGTTTTCACACCAGTTTTGTTTATTTCTGCAGAAATGAGGTGATTTCCGTGTGTTCAGACAGTCCCATGATACTGTGACGTCAGACGTAACTCTGAACTCTGGCCAGTACACTTCCTTGTCTTCAGCCTACCTCCATAGTCTTCCGCCCTTTATTACCTGGAGTTGGCAGGAGTGCGGATAGTGGGTTCATGTCTTCCGCCCATGTCTTACCCGGAGTTGTCAAGAGTGCAGACAGTGGGTTCATGTCTTCCACCCTTTATTACCCGAAGTTGTCAGGAGTGCAGACAGTGGGTTCATGTCTTCCGCCCTTGTCTTACCCGGAGTTGTCAGGAGTGCAGACTGTGGGTTCATGTCTTCCGCCCTTTATTACCCGGAGTTGTCAGGAGTACAGACAGTGAGTGGGTTCATGTCTTCCGCCCTTTATTACCCGGAGTTGGCAGGAGTGCGGACAGTGGGTTCATGTCTTCCACCCTTTATTACCCGCAGTTGGCAGGAGTGCAGACAGTGGGTTCATGTCTTCCGCCCTTTATTACCCGGAGTTGACAGGAGTGCAGACTGTGGGTTCATGTCAAGGCAGAGCGCTTCTCTTGACTTCCTTTACTGCTCTTCCTTCTCACCCCCACCCGTACTAGGCATGCGCGCTGTGTGTGTGTGTGTGTGTGTGTGTGTGTGTGTGTGTGTGTGTGTGTGTGTGTGTGTGTGTGTGCGTGCGTGTGTGTGTGTTTGCTAAAAGATTATCTGAGAAGGCATACGCTGTGTGTGTGTGTGTGTGTGTGTGTGTGTGTGCGTGTGCGTGCGTGTGCGTGTATGTGTGTGTGTGAGTGCAAGCGTGCATGCAGGGGAGGCGGGAGTGGGTTGTATGGAGGGGGTAGAGGACGTTTTGTTTTGTCTTCCTTGTGTCGCTGCAGCTTTTAGCCGTCAGTCACGTTACAAACAACTAGTAGAGGTGGCCCTGGTGGCCTGTGACCTTCGCCTCTGTTTTCACTCATACCTACAAAGGAAAGCCTACACAGGCCCCCCAAGTTCAACTACGACCAATTGACCTTCATGGCGCGTTGTTTACCGGCTGTAAGACGACTGCCGGGGACCGGAAGATGAGCGGCGACCTTGACCCCGACCTTCGATCATGGGCGCTTAGTTGGGCCTTGTTGATGTTCGTGACAGGGAAAAAACACTTCGCGTGGAATCGACGGAAACCTTTCGACGCGATGTTAGTTGTTTTTTTTCCTCTCCCTCCCCCCCCCCCCTCCCACCTCTTTCACCGACCGCTGTGAATCGTATGGGAGAGCGTTGGTCTCAGAAGGCTACAATTACTGTTGCCATGATTTAAAGGTTTTACGAACACAAAATCAACTGGACAGTAACTGTTTTCACACCAAAAAAAAAAAAAAGATGAAGACCGCAGGATCGACGTAAAAGTGAAGAGAAAACAAAGGTAAAAAAACTTTTTCACCTCAGGGTAAAATTCGTCGATTAAGAAGACAAAGATGCTAAAACAGTACGTTTCAGGTCATAGACCCTTTCTCAACTGCACAGGGAAGGGGGCAAGAAGTAAGAATAAAAGGCTGACTGCTACTCACAGAAAAAGAAAGCAATCAGTGGTAGGAGTGAGTAGAGTTAAACAGTGAAAGGAAAACTTAAAGTGGGAGGGGGGTGGGGGGGGGGTAAGGAAAAAGGGGGAAGGTGTGTGTGTGTGTAATAGCGCCCACGGAAGCATGTGCACATGTCCGCCCGTATGTGCGTGAGTGTGTGCGCGCGTGGGGTCGCGTGCATGCGTGCGCCTGTCTGTCTGTGTGCTCGCATGGTTGTAAGATGGTGGAGGGAAAGTGTGGAAGGGAGGGGGGAAATTGGAAGGGGGATGGGAAAAAAATGTAAAAAAAAAAAAAAAGGGGGGGGGGGAAGGGAAAGGGGGGGTTAAACAATAAAGGGAAAGGGGAAGAGTGGAGAAGGGGAGGAGGGAGATGAAGAGAATGTGTGTGTGTGTGTGTGTGTGTGTGTGTGTGTGTGTGTGTGTGTGTGTGTGTGTATGCGCACGCATATGCGTGTGCCTGCGTGTGAGTGCTAGTGTAAGTGGTAAACAGTAAAGGGGAAGAGGGAAAGGGGAGAAGGGAGACAGGGAGGGAAAAATACAGACACACTGAGGGGGGGGGGGAAGGGGGGGGAAAGAAAAAGGGGAAGAAGGAAGGGGGGGAGGGGAAAAAAAGGGGGGGGGGGGGGAAGGAACGGGGTGCAAGTCGAGCCGCCGAGTTCAATCCCTTGTGTTCATGCCATATGGGGTGCGAGTGGCAATCACTGAAAACTCCATAAAGAGCCTGT
The DNA here is from genome assembly GCA_033310375.1 of Conus canariensis. Taxonomy (NCBI): domain Eukaryota; kingdom Metazoa; phylum Mollusca; class Gastropoda; order Neogastropoda; family Conidae; genus Conus; species Conus canariensis. The sequence continues at coordinate 1,837,816 of CM065724.1, forward strand.
AGAGTCCTGTCGACTGGTTCTGCCACACTGCTGCTACTTTGGCGTGGACAACGCAATGTTGCTGCTGGTTGAAGTGGGAGCCCACAGGGTTGTCATAATCAAGCCGCATGGAACGCAGGTGCTCGCTGAACCGTTCATCAAGCCTCCTCCCCCTTCCAATTTCCCTCCTTCCTTCCACACTTTCCCTCCATCTTAAACCATGCGAGCACACAGACAGACAGGCGCACGCATGCACGCGACCCCACGCGCGCACACACTCACGCACATACGGGCGGACATGTGCACATGCTTCCGTGGGCGCTATTACACACACACACATACACCTTCCCCTTTTTCCTTAACCCCCCCCCCCACCCCCCTCCCACTTTAAGTTTTCCTTTCACTGTTTAACTCTACTCACTCCTACCACTGATTGCTTTCTTTTTCTGTGAGTAGCAGTCAGCCTTTTATTCTTACTTCTTGCCCCCTTCCCTGTGCAGTTGAGAAAGGGTCTATGACCTGAAACGTACTGTTTTAGCATCTTTGTCTTCTTAATCGACGAATTTTACCCTGAGGTGAAAAAGTTTTTTTTACCTTTGTTTTCTCTTCACTTGTTTTCACACCACCATGTCAACTATCATTGTAAGAACACGCTACTCTTGATCTGGGCCTTTTTCCACCGTAAAAACAAGAATGTTCACAGAGAAAATAAAGCGTGCACAAGGTAGCTATTTTTTTTTAATGAGTAATTGTTTTTTGCACGTGAAAACTGACAGGTTGCCCAGGCGTTTGGTGCTGTTGAGACATGCGACCAGGAGTCCAAACAGAAACAGCAACATGAGGACAGTAGCAAGCCGGTTGGCTATGGCAGACCTTTCCTACCCATGGCATTCTGCGCCTCTTCCCCTCTCTCTCTCTGCCCCCCTCTCTTTCTCTCTCCCCTCTCTCTCTCCCTTTCTCCCTCCCTCTCTCCCTCCCCCTCTCTCCCCCTCTCTTCTCTCCCCTCTCCCTCCTCCCCTCTCTCCTTTCCCTCTCTCCTCCCCTCTCTCCTCTCCCTCTCCCCCCTCTCTCTCCCTCTCTCTCCCCTTACTCTCTCTGTCTCCCTCTGTCTCTTTCTGTCTCCCTTTGTGTCTGTTTTCTCTCTCTCTCTCTCTCTCTCTCTCTCTCTCTCTCTCTCTCTCTCTCTCTCTCTCCCTGCATCCCTCCCTCCCTCTGTCTGTCTGTCTGTCTGCCTGCCTGCCGCCTGCCTGCCTGCCTGCCTGCCTGCCTGCCTGCCTGACTGCCTGTCTGTCTTTCTGTCTCTGACTCTCTCTCTCTCTCTCTCTCTCTCTCTCTCTCTCTCTCGGGGGGTGAGTTGATGTCAGCGAGATGACCAGACGTGTTTTTCTCCACTGGTAACAATTATGTGCGTTTTTCGCTAATTACAGTTAATGAACTCGCGCTACAGGAATATTTGAGTTACACATAATTAGAAAAGTGTGTGCTGATTATGCAGATGTGAAAATTAAGTGAAGTATTGAACATGCCGATTCACAGCGTGCAATTTCAAGTGGCATGCGGACTTTTCCTCTCTACGTATCTGTGCTTCATGGCGAAGCGAGTCGCCTTTGTAAAGAAGATGAAGACACGGGTGATTACGACAAGGAACAAAGTGGACATACTTGTTTTTGTTTTTGTGGCGGCGTATCTCCTGTGTTGTGGGGACGTGGAGTTGAATCCTGGACCTGACCACAACAAACAAGACAGTGCGCGGACAGACGCTGACAAAAGCAGTTCCGTCTGTACCCCTCTACACGTTTCCAGTGACTCTCGCCTGCCAGCGGATACTGCACAGCATATTCTAGACGCCATCCAGCGACAGGAGAACAGGTTCGAGTCATTAGAAGCTCGCATGGAGCTCATGAGACAAGACCTTAGTGCAATCAAAAAAGATATTGGTCTTGTCAAAATGAAATGTGACGAAATAGATAAACGCTGTGGTAAACTGGAAAGTGACAGTAACAAGTGCTTCTCTTTACTTCAAGATATCACGGCTGATATCAATGAGCTGTATGCAGAGAGAGAAAGCAGCAAAAAAGAAATGCAACTACTCACAAAAACAACCAGCGAGACCACCAAGCAACTAACACGACTGAGGGAGGAGGTGGACAGACTGGAGGGGTTCTCCAGACGAGACAACCTCCGTATGTTTGGGGTGCCTGCAGCAGAGGGGAGGGAGACCTTCGACTCCTGTGCCAGAGCAGTGACGGACATCCTGAACAGCGTGGAGACGGACAAGACGTGGACAACGGACGATATTGCTCGGGCCCATCGTGTAGGCCAGAGCAGAAATGGTGGACCCCGGCCTGTGATTGTCAAATTCAGCAGGTGGAAGGACAAAATGTCAGTTATGACAAACAAGGAATTCCGTGCCAGACTGAAGGACAAGGGAGTAACTGTAGCCAATGACCTCACCCACCAGCAAGCCAGTATTGTCGCCGAGGCCAAGAAAGAGGGTAAGGTGGCTTTCTTCAGAAAGGGGCAGTTAGTAGTGCAGCCCAGACGACCTGACCCAAGAACGTATGCGGAGGTGTTGGATTCCGACTCTACGCGGTCATCAACAACAGCGGGTGCCCCCCTGCGTGACACTGTAAACAAACAGGTCAGAGGTGACAGTGTACCGTGCGGCACAGCCAACGCCGGGGATTCCCCTACTCGTCCGTCGCCATCTCGGCAGGCCGGCAGCCCAAGGTCATCACGTGCAAGTCGTGATTGCAGCGGGTCACGGCAGTCGGGCGTGCGGGAGTTTTTTCAACGCACGCAATCAAGGCCAGGAAACACCTCGGATAGCACGCCTGTGAACAAGACCCCAGGCAGGTACCCACTTCCTCGTCGTTCAGACAGGAACGTTAAAAAACAATAGGACAGGCTTGGCCATCCATGTGATTTGAAATTCCTGACTTTCAATATTGAAAACTTGTACACGAAACTGACCGATATCTCTTTCATAAAATACATTGAACTATTTGATTTTGTTTGCTTGACAGGAACTTTTGTGGATAACACTTTTGACTATTCTGGAATCTTCATTAACTTTTTGAAATATTATGTACCTGCAAAAAAGTTATCAAAACAAGGAAGAAATTCTGGTGGGTTACTGTTTTTAGTACGCAGATGCTACCAACACTATATAACACATATAAAGATTGATTGTGAAAATACTGTGGTTGTGAAATTAGATAAGTGTGTTTTTAAGGTCGATAAGGATGTGCTTATTATTGCAACATACGTTGCTCCGGAGAACAGTCCTCTATACAGTAACAAAATGCAAAAAGATGGAATTGTTTTACTAGAAGAAGCTATCCTGAACATTATGAATGAGGAAGAGTTATATCTTGTGATCTGTGGGGATCTAAATGCGAGGACAGGGTGGAAGCAACCTAACTGGAATGAAGTACTTACCTGTTCTCCTACTGATGATGTCGATGATAATGATGTTGATATTTATAACCGACAGTCAAAAGATTTGTTGATCAATAACTTTGGTGAGTCTTTGCTGAATTTGTGTTTTATGTTGGACTGTATTATTGTGAACGGTGCATGTGTTGGTGATTTTGATGGTCAGTTTACATATGTTTCACCACATGGTACTAGTGTTATTGATTATTTTATAATCACTAAAGGGCTGTTTTCAAGTAATTGTCATTTACATATTGGAGACCGTGTGGATTCTTGGCATTTGCCAGTCGAGTTTACTTGGAAATGTGGTCTTGATTGTATAGACAATTTTAGAACTGTAGAGAATGAGGAAAATTGTATCGTGTGGTCTGAAGATTATTTGTTAGAGTACACACATGAGTTAAATTCACATGTGTTCCACAGCCATATCCAAGAAGCTGTTCAAGCTCTCTCAATCGATGTCAACACTTCTCTAGATATATTTGTTAAAACATTGTATGGAGCTGCTGCCTCCATGATTCGAACTGTAGGCAATAAGAAGAAAAACGTAAATGAATGGTATGATAAACAATGCGCCCAAAAGAAAAGAACGGTCCGACGTTACCTTAAACTATTCCAAAGGTCAAAAAAGAGTAATGAGCAGCACAGAGATAAGTATGTGGATGAAAGGAGACTATATAAAGAACTTTTATTCTGCAAGAAAAAAGAATTTGACAATGAAAGGATAATTAAATTAAAACAGTCAACCAACGACCCCAAGGTATTCTGGAGAATAATCAGATCTGTGAACAGAAAAAATGTAGTGCGCAATGATATTTCTATGGACCAGTGGTACGAACATTTCCACAGGATATTTAATATGATGACACCTGGGCTGGATCAAGAGGAAATCTTAGCAGCAGAACTAATGGACAGTTCAGACGAGCCACTTTTTAACGACCCTATTTCTCAGGAAGAAGTTGTATCTAGTATAAATAAACTTAAAGCCGGTAAAAGTTCTGGTACTGATATGATACTTGGTGAAATGCTTAAACATGCCAATGAAACGGTAATTAAATTTCTCGTAGTGCTTTTCAATAAGATATTTGAACAGGGCATTTTTCCAAAAGACTGGTGTAAATCCATTATTATTCCAATTTACAAGAAAGGGGATGCTAATCTACCAGATAATTACCGTGGTGTGGCACTAACAAGTATCGTGAGCAAAGTGTACACATTTATTCTGAATAAGCGACTTTCACGATGGGCAGAAGATGAAGGAAAATTAGCTGAGGAACAAGGTGGGTTTAGAGCAGGATATAGTACAATTGATCACATTTTTACTTTACACTCGGTCGTTGAAAAATATTTAGCAAAACATTCTAAGCTCTATGTAGCTTTCGTCGACTTTAGGAAAGCATTTGATTCTGTTGACAGAAATGTCTTATGGCATGTGTTAAGGAGAAGTGGCGTTGATGGAAAAATGTATAAAGCACTTCGGGGAGTTTATGACTCAGTCATTGCATGTGTAAGAGATAAGCATTCATACTCTGATTATTTTGATTGTCCGAGAGGAGTAAAACAAGGATGTGTACTCAGCCCAATTATGTTCTCCTTTTTTGTCAATGAATTAGCCGTAGAATTAATCAGGGAAGGAAAGCACGGAATCCAGATGGTACCAGGAACTTCAGAATTATTCTTATTGCTTTTTGCAGACGACGTTATTTTGCTCTCAGATACTGTTATAGGTCTACAGAATCAGCTGAACAATCTGAAAAAAGAGGCTGACAGATTACGTCTAGAAGTGAATCTAGATAAGACTAATATTATGGTTTTCCGTAAAGGTGGTTATCTTGGAATAAGAGAAAAATGGACATATGGAAACGAAGATATAAGAGTAACAAACACATACAAATACTTAGGCTTGATATTTACAACAAAGTTAAGTATGAATGCTGCCCTTCTAGACATGAGTAGAAAAGGTAAATTGGGCGTTATTGAAATTCTAAAATCACTAAAGAAACTACATACAATTGATCCTTCCCTATTCTGGAAGCTTTTTGATACTCAGATTGAGCCCATATTGACTTACGCAGCAGAAGTATGGGGGTTAGAAGATACAGGGTTAATAGAAAAAGTACATACTTTTGCCATTAAACGATTCCTGGGTATACCACTACACTCTTCAAATAAAATGAGTTACGGAGAAACAGGAAGATATCCTTTGCTCGTTCGAACTGCTGTAAAATGTGTTAAATACTGGCTGCGGCTGGTAAAACTACCAACTAATAGAATATGTAGGCAAGCCTATGATATGTTGTTATTACAATTAGAAGCAGGCAAATACAATTGGGCATCAAAAGTTAGGAACACTCTAACAGAAAATGGTTTTGGTGTAGTATGGTTGTGTCAAGGTGTTGGCTCGGAGGAGGGGTTTATATCAGAATTTAAGGAAAGAATTGTTTCATGTTACAAACAAAATTGGCACTCAGAAATTGAAGATAATGATAAATATGAGTGGTACCGTTCTTTTAAAATTACGTTTGAAGCTGAGAGGTATCTAACTTTGATAACGAATAAAAAGATGAGGGAAGATCTGGTAAAGTTTAGATTAAGAGTGCATGGTCTAGGCGCTGCAAAACACTGGTTTATGACCAACGAACGAAGTGTTGACTGCCCAATGTGCGGTCACAATAAGGAAGATGAAGTGCACTTTCTTTTTCATTGTTGCTTCTTGTCAGATATTCGCCGAAAATATTCTTTTTTCAATATGACTCATGTCGAGCCTACAGTAAGTGGTTTAATTAATCTTTTGGCAACAGATAATGATGCAACTATCATTGGTCTTGCTAAGTATTTAACTGATGCTACCAAGACGAGAAAAAAGAAGCTAGAACTTAATGACAACAGTATTGTAATCTAATGTTCCTTGTTTTGTCTTAGTATGTTCTTTTGTAATTAGTGGATGGCCATGTAGTCTCAGTGTATGTGTGTGTGTGTGTGTGTGTGTGTGTGTGTGTGTGTGTGTGTGTGCGTGCGCTTGCGCTTGCGCTTGCGCACATGAGCTTGTGTACGTTTGGAACAGTAAGGTCGAGAATGGAGAAGGGAAAGGTGGGGTGTGGAAGGGGAAGGGGGGGGGGGGGAGGGCGATCGGGCGGTCGGGGATCTGTCGGATTAGAGGGTGAGGTTGGGAGGAGGGATGGAAAAATGTGAGCTTGCGTTTACTGTTTATGTTTGTTCGTGCAAGGTGAGAGAAGGGATTGGGAACTGGGTTTTGTAACTAAAGGGACGGGAACGGTAGCGTAGGAAAGGACGTTCTGTACGGAAGTCCTTTAATCAGATTTGATCGTTTACGTGTGAGTAGTTTGATATAAATATCTGTACCATCCTGACAATGTGAGCGATCCTTTAATCCTTTACGTTATGATGTTTTTGTTTATTTCATCATTTAGTTTCCTTTTACTTTAATGATACAGTGTGTATTTTCTTTATACTTTCATGATGCAATGTGTCCAGAAGTATGTATACCCCCCTTGCCTTAATGGCCCCTATAGCTGAAGGCAATAAATCATCAAAGCGTCAAAGCGTCAAGCGTCTCTCTCTCTCTCTCTCTCTCTCTCTCTCTCTCTCTCTCTCTCTCTCTCCTTCTCGCTATATCTCTCTCTCACTCTCAGTCCCCCTTCTTTCTCTTTGTCTGTCTTTGCTTGTAGGCCTTCACCTAACTTATCTTTAAAAGCGTTTTTGTGTTGGGTTTTACGTTGTTTTCTTTTAAACCTCAACTTGGAATAATCCTTTTTGACTGCCATCAACTCGGAGAACCAGAAAACGAACAACAACGAAGGATGACATGAATGATAATTACGATTTTGGAGAGAAAAAAATGAAAAGAAAAGAAAGAAAGAAAGAAAGAAAGAAAACTAGATAGGATATGTTTTTGTTGTTGTGTGATGATGTTTTCCCGACGAAAAGCAGTACCGTGGGTTTTGGAAGCCAGTAAGTTTTCATGGAACCCTTACCTTGCCGTGCCAGCACCCATCCCCCACTCCCCCACTCCCACCCCTTCACCCCAAACCTCCAACTCCTTCCAGTATCAGCCCCCAACCCCCACCCCTTACCTTCCCACCTTCCCTAGTCTCTCCTCAACGTGCTTCGTCGTTCCCCCCCCCCCCCTCTCTCTCTCTCTCTCTGTCTGTCTCTTTCTCTCCCCCCATCTCCCCCCCCCCCTCTCTCTCTCTCTTTCAGAATTTTCCTTCCCTGTTCATAACGTCGTTTGTTAAACTGTTCTTTGTTGTTGTTGTTGTTGTTGACCTGTGTGTGGTGTGTGAGAGAGAGCCGGGGGAAGAATGGTGGTGGGAAAGTGCAAGGTGTGCTTCTCTTTGTCTGCCTGTCCTTTCGTCCGTATCTCTCTGTCTCTGTCTGTCTGTGTGTCTGTCTGTGTGTCTGTCTGTCTGTCTCGCTCTCTCTCTCTCTCTCTGGTTGTGTGTGTGTGTGTGTGCGCGCGCGCCTTTTCGTACGTCTGTGTATGTGTGTGCGCGCGCGTGCGTGTGTGCGTGCGCGCGCGCGCGCGTGTGTGTATGTGTGCGTCTCTCTCTCTCTCTCTCTCTCTCTCTCTCTGTATGTATGCATTTGACCTTTTTACTCACTGTGTGTTTATTTCACAATTTCTTTGCACGTGTTATTTTTTTTCCTTGTATTGAGCGCGCATGAGTGTCTTCCAGCTGGCTGTGTTGCCCCAGGCAATGAGGGAGCAGACAGCTGGCTGTGTTGCCCCAGGCATTGAGGGAGGGAGCAGACAGCTGGCTGTGGTGCCCCAGGCAGTGAGGGAGCAGACAGCTGGCTGTGTTGCCCCAGGCAATGAGGGAGGGAGCAGACAGCTGGCTGTGGTGCCCCAGGCAATGAGGGAGACAGCTGGCTGTGGTGCCCCAGGCAGTGAGGGAGCAGACAGCTGGCTGTGGTGCCCCAGGCAATGAGGGAGCAGACATCTGGCTGTGGTGCCCCAGGCAGTGAGGGAGCAGACAGCTGGCTGTGGTGCCCCAGGCAATGAGGGAGCAGACAGCTGGCTGTGTTGCCCCAGGCAATGAGGGAGCAGACAGCTGGCTGTGGTGCCCCAGGCAATGAGGGAGGGAGCAGACAGCTGGCTGTGGTGCCCCAGGCAATGAGGGAGCAGACAGCTGGCTGTGGTGCCCCAGGCAGTGAGGGAGCAGACAGCTGGCTGTGGTGCCCCAGGCAATGAGGGAGCAGACAGCTGGCTGTGGTACCTCAGGCAATGAGGGAGCAGACAGCTGGCTGTGGTACCTCAGGCAATGAGGGAGCAGACAGCTGGCTGTGGTGCCCCAGGCAATTAGGGAGCAGACAGCTGGCTGTGGTGCCCCAGGCAGTGAGGGAGCGGACAGCTGGCTGTGTTGCCCCAGGCAATGAGGGAGGGAGCAGACAGCTGGCTGTGTTGCCCCAGGCAATGAGGGAGGGAGCAGACAGCTGGCTGTGGTACCTCAGGCAATGAGGGAGCAGACAGCTGGCTGTGGTGCCCCAGGCAATTAGGGAGTAGACAGCTGGCTGTGTTGCCCCAGGCAATGAGGGAGCAGACAGCTGGCTGTGGTGCCCCAGGCAATGAGGGAGGGAGCAGACAGCTGGCTGTGGTGCCCCAGGCAATGAGGGAGACAGCTGGGTGTGGTGCCCCGGGCAATGAGGGAGCGGACAGCTGGCTGTGGTGCCCCAGGCAATTAGGGAGCAGACAGCTGGCTGTGGTGCCCCGGGCAATGAGCGAGCAGACAGCTGTCTGTGGTGCCCCAGGCAATGAGGGAGCAGACAGCTGGCTGTAGTGCCCCGGGAAATGAGGGAGCAGACAGCTGGCTGTTGTGCCCCGGGCAATGAGGGAGCAGACAGTTGGCTGTGGTGCCCCAGGCAATGAGGGAGCAGACAGCTGTCTGTTGTGCCCCAGGGGCAGGCGATGAGGGAGCAGACAGCTGGCTGTGGTGCCCCAGGCAATTTAGGGAGCAGGCAGCTGGCTGTTGTGCCCCAGGCAATGAGGGAGGGAGCAGACAGCTGGCTGTGGTGCCCCAGGCAATGAGGGAGCAGACAGCTGGTTGTGGTGCCCTGGGCAATGAGGGAGCAGACAGCTGGCTGTGGTGCCCCAGGCAATGAGGGAGACAGCTGGCTGTGGTGCCCCGGGCCATGAGGGAGCAGACAGCTGGCTACAGCAGGAGTCCAGCAGGACCTGTCAGAGCACAGCGTCATCTGCTGTGGACAGGGGAACGTCACCAGGTCGCTCCTGAATCCACCGACAGGGAGGAGACAACCACCTCTGTTCAGAGAAAAAAAAGTGATCCTGGTGAGGCTATGGACAAGCTACAGCTAGCTGCGTCACGCAACTGCCACAACCAGCTGCACCACCTAACTGCCACAACCAGCTGCACCACCTAACTGCCACAACCAGCTGCACCACCTGACTGATCACAGCCGAAGTACCTCCGCACCTGCTAGAACCGGCCTCACAACTGAACTGACCACAACCATCTGAAGACTGTCATGAACAAGAAGTTCAGGATCACGGCGCTCATACCCAGCTGCTCCAACAGTCACGAAGAGCAGATAGCCGGCGACGTCCTGTCCATCAAAGAGAACGACTGGCGGACTGGACAGTTGCCAGCTCCACCCAGGACCAAGCTCTCTCCCTGCGGCAGCCGGCACGACCTGGAGAAGGCAGCTTGTGTTCCTGTCCGCAGGCGAGTTTCAAGGACGTGAGATCTTGCAAGGTTGCTTGCTTATCTTTGCAGCGAGGGGAGCGAGGAAACAAACGCAAGACAGAAATTCAGGTGAACTTTGTGACTGCTTCTTCGAACTCTTCTTGCTGTTGAAAGGTTAGGTCCGAGTCCACGGTTACAGTTTAGGTCCAAAACGCTATGTATTCTCTATTACACTTAAAAGATCAGCCAGTACCAAAACATATTCATTGCACAGTCCAGCCCTTGACCCATACCATACCTGACTCTGAGGGAGATCTCATGTCCGTTTCTTTTTCAATGGAAGCACGATCCACATGAGCCTTCATTTTCCGGTCGTCTGTCGGACTTTTCACGCCCAAATCCTAGTGCCGTACCAATGGCGTACAAACACAAGGAGTCCACAAATCATGCATCGTTCTGCCATTTTTGTTGACATATGGCATTGAACTAATTTACTGACCCCAAATTTCCAGGATATTTTTGTTTTTTACCATTCAATTATTTTTCTGAGCAAGGGTGATTTTCCCCTGTTCAAACTTTGTTTTTAGTTCTTGACCTTTGTTGTAACCCCGAACCTTCAGAGTTTGGATCATTTTCTCTACCAATCAGAGAACGTGAGCTTTTCGTGCTCCTGTCACAGGACGCTACAATTCTCGTCCATTTTCCCTCGCATGCGAGAGAGCCCCATGACAGTCAGGTCAATGTCGCCTTTTCCTAGCCTTGCTCGCCCTTAAGGTGTGTGTGTGTGTGTGTGTGTGTGTGTGTGTGTGTGTGTGTGTGTGTGTGTGTGTGTGTGAGAGAGAATTCCCATTACTGAGGGTCTGATGTGAAAAATCCAACTGGTGCATATTCTGGTTTTTCTTGAATTATTATCATTTTTGTTTACCATCTTCAGTGCTTCTCCAACCTATTCCCATCCCCTTTCCACCTCCCTTCCCCCTGAGCGCCTTCTTCTCCTACCTTCCACCATTCCGTCCATCTCTCTTCTATACACTTTTCCTCCCTGCACTCCCTCCTTGCTCTCCATCCTCCTCCTTCGCCTTCCTCCAACCCCCCCCCCCCCATCCCCCCCGCCCTTTCCCAACTCCCCATGTGTCCCTGTCAGTCCGACTCTTCCGTGCCTTTTAACAGCCAGTTTCATCCTTCACCTTGGGCTGCACACCAGAAATCAATGTACCAAAGCCATGCGTAAGGAGTCGACGATTTATAGACTGCGCAGTTAGATTGTTTTGAGCATTAGTATTGTGTCTGAAAGTTGATTCTCCTCAGTTTCTTTCATATGGCCATCAAGGTACAAACCAAGTGGTTCCAAGCACACAGATTGAAATCAAAGGAATGGGACTATTTGGGCGCTTCCAGCTGGCGCAAAGATAGGGTCACGGGTGAATGCAAAAGCCTGAAATGTGACGTCAATTAAGGGGAAGGTCATGTGTTTGAAGATTGTTTGTGATATCATAGGTGAAAATCTCTCAAAACAAGGGAAATAACTGGTGGGGAGTTGTTCTCTAGATCAGCTATTAGTTTAACATGAAATGCTGGCACAAATTCATGGGAGGCATCAAGACGCTGACATGGATTATGTATTGTGACAGTGTTTTAGTGCAACATCCTATTTGAGATGTGTGGCCACCTCACCTCCTTCCATCGTGCGACATAGTGTTTCAGTGCAAAATCCTATTTGAGGTGTGTGGCCACCTCAGTTCCTTCCATTGTGCGACATAGTGTTTTAGTGCTAAATCCTGTTTGAGATGTGTGGCCACCTCAGTTCCTTCCATCGTGCGACACAGTGTTTCAGTGCAAAATCCTATTTGAGATGTGTGACCACCTCACTTCCTTCCATTGTGTGACATAGTGTTTTAGTGCAAAATCCTATTTGAGATGTGTGGCCACCTCACCTCCTTCCATTGTGCGACATAGTGTTTTAGTGCAAAATCCTATTTGAGGTGTGTGGCCACCTCACCTCCTTCCATTGTGCGACATAGTGTTTTAGTGCAAAATCCTATTTGAGGTGTGTGGCTACCTCAGTTCCTTCCGTCGTGCGACACAGTGTTTTAGTGTAACATCCTATTTGAGGTGTGTGGGCACCTCACTTCCTTCCATTGTGCGAACTGCCGACCGAGGCTGTGGGGTCAGCACAGTATTAATGAACACCACCACCAGCTGTGGCTGTCAGCACAGTATTACTGAACAACGCCACCAGCTGTGGCTGTCAGCACAGTATTAATGAACAACACCACCAGCTGTGGCTGTCAGCACAGTATTAATGAACAACGCCACCAGCTGTGGCTGTCAGCACAGTATTAATGAACAACACCACCAGCTGTGGCTGTCAGCACAGTATTAATGAACAACACAGTATTAATGAACAACACGGTATTAATGAACACCACCAGCTCTGGCTCTCAGCATAGTATTAATGAACAACACGGTATTAATGAACAACACGGTATTAATGAACAACACCACCAGCTCTGGCTCTCAGCACAGTATTAATGAACAACGCCACCAGCTGTGGCTCTCACTCTGGGGTCACTGGGGTCATCACAGTATTAATGAACACTACCAACAGCTCTGGCTCTCACTCTGGGGTCACTGGGGTCATCACAGTATTAATGAACACTACCAACAGCTCTGGCTCTCACTCTGGGGTCACTGGGGTCAGCACAGTATTAATGAACACTACCAACAGCTCTGGCTCTCACTCTGGGGTCACTGGGGTCATCACAGTATTAATGAACACTACCAACAGCTCTGGCTCTCACTCTGGGGTCACTGGGGTCATCACAGTATTAATGAACACTACCAACAGCTCTGGTTCTCACTCTGGGGTCACTGGGGTCAGCACAGTATTAAAGAACACTACCAACAGCTCTGGCTCTCACTCTGGGGTCACTGGGGTCATCACAGTATTAATGAACACTACCAACAGCTCTGGCTCTCACTCTGGGGTCACTGGGGTCATCACAGTATTAATGAACACTACCAACAGCTCTGGCTCTCACTCTGGGGTCACTGGGGTCATCACAGTATTAATGAACACTACCAACAGCTCTGGCTCTCACTGCAGGGTCACGTTGCGTGCATGGAACTCAACACTGATTTATCACGTGCACTGACGTCAGCAAGGGATGAGCGCGAGCGCAGGTATCCACACGTGCACGTACACGCATAATATTCGTGCGCGCATGCAAGCACGCACTTTTAACCGCAGCACCCCCCCCCCCCTACACACACACACACACACACACACACACACACACACACACACACACACACACACACACACACACAAGTCCTGCGCATATGTTTTTAACCTGTACATCCACACACACACACACACACACACACGCGCGCGCGCGCGCGCGCGCGCGCGCGCGCTCACACACACAAACACACACTCATACATATGCACGAACGCACGCACGCACACACACGTACGCACGCACGTACGCACACACACGTGTACGCACGCACGTACGCACACACACATGTACGCGCGCACACACACGCCACACACACACACACACACGCACATATATCATTTTTATGTTGCACACATCATGTCAGACTATGTATATTTTTTGTGTGTTGTCCGATTGATAGATAACCCAAGTTCCCAACATACACATTTTCTCAGATTCCTCATGTCCATTAAAGCCTTCTCTCTTGTTTATGTTGTCATGTTGATGTTGACAATGTTTTCTGTTGCGGTGCCTCAGTGCTGTCTGTCTTTGAAGAACTTTTAGTTTGTGTGTGGAGCATATCGAAGTGGGAATCTTCTCCGTCTTTATTTGTCAGCTTTGCGTAAACTGACGGGGTGTGGGTGGGGGGGGGGGGGGGGGGGGGGGACAGAGAGAGAGAGAGAGAGAGAGAGAGAGAAGGACTCAAATGATTTTTTTTTAGCCTTTATGAATAAATCATTTGAGAGAGAGAGAGAGAGGGGGGGGGGGGGGGGGGGGGAGGGAGGGAGAGACACAGACAGGGAGACTGAAGGACTCAAATGATTTTTTTAGCCTTTATGAATAAATCATTTGAGAGAGAGAGAGGGAGAGGAGTGTGTGTGTGGGGGGGGGGGGGGGTGAGTGGGTGGGATGAGAAGGCGTTGGATGAGGAGAGGAAGATGGGGGACGAAGAAGATGCAAGAATTGTGTTGATAGCGTCTAGAAGTTCTCCTCCCAGGTCTGCTTGTTTTGCTTGTACTTCATCCAGCATGTACCACTCTTCTTCCCTGTGGGCCGCCCGGCATTCTCTCTCTCTCTCTCTCTCTGTCTCTCTCTCTGTCTGTCTGTCTCTCTCTGTCTGTCTGTCTGTCCTCTCTCTCTCTCTCTTGCCCCCCCTCTCTCTCTCATTGTGTGTGTGTGTGTGTGTGTGTGTGTGTGTGTGTGTGTGTGTGTGTGTGTGTGTGTGTGTGTGTGTCAATATTTTGTTCTCGATAGGATGTCTCAATCATTTATTGTCAGTTTTCCAATTGTTTGCTTGTACGTATAGCCCTTCCATTGTTCATGATTGATGATTTTGACCCCTTTTTTCCGTGTTGTATTTAAGGGCACAGATCAACAAAGAATGGGGGCTGACTGTATATATGTAAACAAAAGTGAAGAACAAAGCGAAATGGTTTGCGCGTCCAAAGCTACTAAGATTTGTCGATATTGAGAGTTGAAAGACAGGGTTGTCAATACCATTTATCCATCAGCTTTACGTCGTTTGCAGTGTGGTCTCCAAACTTAACGGATGTGGTGTGCAGCGTATATGGACTAGTCCGCAGGCAGTGGTGACACCTCCTTGATGAAACTGAAACTGAAAGTTGTTAGCAGTAACAAGGAAAGTTGTAAATAAAGCCTTTTTACACTCCCGTGGCTGTGACTACACATCGCGTGACGTAAGGACAGGGAGGAGTGACAAGGCGTCGGTGAGATGAAACGGGAGAAGGGAGACATGCAAATGTTGTTGGCGTGACGAAAAATGTACAGAATGCATTCAACCAACTGCTCGGAGTCAAAAACACAATGTCCCCAAAGGACAGAACCGTGCCAAGACTTGGGGGAAGGGGCGGGGGGGGGGGGGGGGGGGGGGGGGGGGGGGGGGGGGGGGGGGGGGGGGGGGGGGAGGAGATATCTTTACCACACTCTCAGTTTGCAGTGACACGGGTGAAAAGGACATGTGCACTGCTTGCAAGCATTGAGCTTGAGCAGCAAGAACAGCGAAGCTGGCGTGTTCCCATGTCATGCACTGCGCTGAACTGGACTGACAGGTCAGGTCTGAATGAAGGCGAGCTGTTAAGTGACCGGCTAGCTGCTAGTGGATTCTACCTACTAAGGGAGTAAAGCCACAATCAGCTGTGCTTCCCTGATGAGTCCGACCAAAGACTGTACGCCCTACGTAGGGCGAACTATCTTTGGTCCGACCCAGCGGACGAAAGGCCTTGGGGCCGGCGATAATCAATGGTTCTGTCTTGAAGATGGGTTACGATGGTTCCCCTATGTTGCTAGTGAAGAGTTATGATATTTATTAAACTATTTCCGTGATTTTTTCGTTGTCATTTTCTTCTCTCTCTCTCTCTCCTCTCTCTCTCTCTCTCTCCCCCCCCCCCCCCGTTCCTTCTATCCTATCCCCCCGCCCCCTCCCTCCTTTTTTTCTTTGAATCTTTGCCAAGTCATTAATGTAATGACGGAGAAATTGGTAGCCTGCGCTTGTTTTCCCCCACTAGTGAATTGTTCAACACACACACACACACACACACACACACACACACACACACACATATATATATATAATATATATGTATGTTGTGTGTGTGTGTGTGTGTGTGTGTGTGTGTGTGTGTGTGTGGATGGATGGATATTCTATTGTTGAACTGATAGGCCTTTTTTCACTTGTTTTTAGAGCACACTAGTTCCTTGAACATGACGATCACGCACACCACAGTTTCTTTTGTTTCAAGTGACCTTGCAGCCATTCAGAATTCCCCAAGAGTACTGCTTAATGGATGTGTTGTTTGCTTTGGGCTACAGCAGTAAATCTATAACGTATTTTTTTCACTTTCACTTTTTTTTCTTTATACAGGTCTGTTTATCTTCTTGTTGATGAGCTGCTTTCGTATGCTTTTGCTTGCTTGATTGACGATCATGGAAAACTCGTTTCGTCTATATTGCATTCGCCAAGGAAAAACCGTTCAGTCTGGCTAAAGTTGTGATCTTCGTTTGTACCGTGAATTATGATAGCGCGCAGGATCTACGTCTCTCACTCGGACGCTGTTTTCATTTGGCCTGTGGTGTGTGTGTGTATGTGTGTGTGTGTGTGTGTGTGTGTGTGTGTGTGTGTGTGTGTGTGTGTGTGTGTGTGTGTGTGTGTGAGGAGAGAGAGAGAGAGAGAGAGAGAGAAACAAACTTAGAACTCAGAAAGCTTTTATTCGATCAAGGATTGAGATTTTAGGCAGAGCCTCTTCTTCCAATCTGTCCATGCTAAGCTAAATTATAAAATGAGATTTAAAGACAATGAAATGAAAAGAAAGAAAAAAGAAAAGAAAAGAAAAGAAAATGAAGAGAAAAAAAAACAAGAAAAAAAAGAAAAGAAAAGACAAAACAGATACACTGGATTATAGAGTACATGATTCACACACATACACACATATTTGTACTGTGAATCATTTGAGAGAGAGAGAGAGAGAGAGAGAGAGAGAGAGAGAGAGAGAGAGAGAGAGGAGGGATGTGGAGGTGAGAGACGGAGACAGAGAGAGAGAGAGAGAAAGACAGAGAGACAGACAGACAGACAGAGAGACAGACAAGAAAGAGAGCAGGGTAGGATTAGTGAATGAATCCGAAACCAGCGGCAGCTTGACGTCAGAGAGAACCCGACACGACATGCGGGAAAGAGAGCATCAGACACGACGTGTGACCTGTCCCACGACATGCAGTCCCCGGGGAAAGAGAGCATGGGTGCACCACGTGTGACCTGACCCACGACATGCAGTCCCCAGGGAAAGAGAGCATGGGTGCAGGACGTGTGACCTGACCCACGACATGCAGTCCCCGGGGAAAGAGAGCATGGGTGCAGGACGTGTGACCTGACCCACGACATCAGTCCCCGGGGAAAGAGAGCATGGGTGCACCACGTGTGACCTGACCCACGACATGCAGTCCCCAGGGAAAGAGAGCATGGGTGCAGGACGTGTGACCTGACCCACGACATGCAGTCTCCGGGGAAAGAGAGCCTCGGTGCAGGACGTGTGACCTGACCCACGACATGCAGTCCCCAGGGAAA
>CM065724.1:1855293-1872793 GCA_033310375.1 Conus canariensis
TATTCTGTCGGCCGCACTACACTTAAAAATATAAAAAAACTGACACCCCTTGAAAATTTCTGTGACTCAGTCTGACGCCTTTCAAGAAAAGGTTAGTACTCAATTGGATCGTTATCTTAACCCCCTATTAAAAAAGACTACATCGCGAAAGTGTTGTTCAGTCATCCGAGCAGTTTTATCAGAACCAGTTAAACTTTGCTGTGTTTTGCGCATCAACTGGGTGTGGAGTGTCGTATGCTGATCATTTAAATCACCTGATCCTTTGGTGAGGTCAGTGTATAAGATTCATTTTTATTACACCTTCAGCCCGTATTTTATCTGAAACTGCAAGCGCCATTACCAAATGACAAAACGTTTAATCCATTCAGCAACAAAAATAGATTACAAGGCTTTTAAAAGGATCTGTAACGAATTTGATATTGACCCAAAGACAGACTTTAAAGACAAAAGTTGGATCTTTAACATGTTTAGGCACTTTTTATTATTGGGGCGTGCACAGAAAGTATAACTATGATTGGAATCCTCCTTACACATCTTTCCTCTTCAGGCACAACTGTTCACCTGGTCCATAGAGCAAGAGCATGAAACAGCATGGACAACATTTATTTTGGATACTTCTAAGGGCCTAACAAAAGCGGGAATAGAAGAATAAACGACTCTATTCGTACTTATGTTTGGTTTTTGCTAGGTTCGCAAGCACAAACGAGATAAAACCCAAATTGATCCTTCTACTGGCTTTGACGCCCAAAAACAGTTTTAGCAAATTTAGAGGATTCTATTAATTCTGCAATTGTTTTGCCTTCAAGTATTAAAAGGTACCAAAATGTTTTGCAATAACGCAAGATTTGAAAGTAGACTTCGCCGTTGGCACTGGTTTATACATGCTGCCTTCTGACCTCAGACTTCAGATAGGAACAATAATAAACTAAATAATGAAATCCTTGTGGCTGGCAATGAAGAGAAGGTCGGAAAAAACGACATAAATTTTTAACCAGCAATAGCAATAAAAAAAAGGAAGCCCCACCAATCCCCGAGCCCCCCTCTAAACCCCATCGAATCCCCCCCTCAAAAACCCCCTCCCAAACCCCGGGCCTCAAAAAATAATTTACCATGAATAGAAAAGACGGCACTTGTTATTGGATTAAACTGCCCTAGGATTACTTGTCTTTATCTTACTATAAAGTAACCCAACTATTAAGACAACTAATGTCCTTTAATGCTCAGCCATAAAGCCAACTACTTTATTGCGGCAGACAAAAGCCAGCTAACGAGCCCCCCTATTATACCCAGGCAAGAGTCTATTGCTTTACTGGCTAATTTTTTTAATAAAAATTGCAAGATGATCAAGTTGTTTTTTTACCCATGATTTATCTGATGGTGGTCCTGGTGGCACTGCTCCCCCACCATTACCTGTAATAGCCAACACCAGTGTACTTATTGCAAATCCTAAGGCTGTTATAACACTTGCTAATGTGACACCTTGCTCTCTAAACAGTGTTCTTATTCGTTCTGCTAACGTTGTGTCTTCATATAAAATTCTTTGGATAGTTTCTCTTATTCTGTTCGCTTGAGTTCGTAATTGTTCTCGGTTAGTAGACAACACTTCTAGTCTTGCTGATCTCTCTTGTTCAAGATCTTTTAGTCTTTGTGTTATTCTTTCTTTAACACCAGGTCCTAAGTTGTGGTCATCAGCCTCAACTAGTTTTTCTTTTTCTCTTTTTATATGCTCATCTAGTTCACCCAGTTTTGCTAAATTGTTTGTTAATTCGCCTCTGATGCTTCTCAAAGCATGATCAAGGGCCGTTATTTCTCTCATAGGTAGCGGCGGATCGTGCATAGTTTTTAATACTGTTTCTTCTGAAAAACTGGTTTCTGCTTCTATTATTTTGTTTGCTGTTGGGCTTAAATCTTTAAGTTCCATGTTTTGTATTTGGTTATCTGTTGGGAGTTCTTGTAGTGTGTTTTGAAGTTTAGCAACTGCTTCCCTATCTAATTTTGGTTTAGTAATGCCAAGGCGATTTTGTTCGCTCACACTGAGCCTTTGTCTAATTGTACTCTTTTTTAAAAACTTTGATGAGTCTGGTTTAGTTGTAAGCTGAACAAGTTGTCCTTCGTCGTTTCTCACAAACAAATGGTCATCTTTTGTTTCAAAATCATTAGGGTCTATAAATTCGGGAGGTTCTTGGCCTAAACTTTGATAAAATGATTTGACCTTACTTTCTGTTAATTCACGCCGCAATGAGGGCAATGGATGTGTCAAAGGAGTCATTTCACTCATGTCGTCTCCAGGATCAAAAACATCATAATCTTCAATGCCTGCCATGTTTTAAAAATAATTAACTTTTTATTTTGTTTTATAAAAAAAAATGTCACAAGCATATGGCTCAATTCTTGACCCGCATAGAAGACTGAAAGAGCCCTTTGGCGTGAAGGGAAATAAACAGAATATTATTGTTCCAAATAATCCATCTACTATTGATTCAGATCAAATTCTTACTGTTAAATTTCCAGACCTAGGAGCAGATGAAGTGATTGTGCCGGGATCTGCACGGCTTACTTTCAAAATAGAACTCGAATCAGCAACAGACGCAAACAGGACAGTAGTTCAGAATCTGGGACGGGCAATCGTTAAAAAAATTTCTATAAAACTTGAGGGGCAAGAAATATTTTCTTTACACAATGCAGACATATTTTTAATCTATTGTGATCTATGGCTAACCACGAATGAAAGGGCTGACCTCGCGTTTCAAGGAATCGAAAATAACGAAGCACTAAAACACAGAATAGACGCCGAAGATGCTAAAGACAGTAACAAGGCTGAAGCTGTAAGTTATGCGTTTGGAAATCGCTTTTCTATACCCTTGGATTTTGAGTTGTTAAAAGCGCATGCGCCATACTTTCAAGGAGCATTAAAAGACAGATTGTCATATGAACTAACTTTTAATGAATACAAACGTGTCATTAAATCTACAGACACTAACGCAAAGTACAGCATTTTCGACATCTCGTTAGAGTTTGACATTGTTAGCAACCCTAACTTAGCAAGGCTGATTGAGCAACAATATCAGTCAAAATTAGCAATATATTACGAAAGAGTGATTCATCATACTAAATATCCTAAAAGCAGGGCAGACACTATATGGAACTTTAGTTTTAGTGCCACAGCAAGATCCCTTAAAGGTATTTTATTGCTGTGTGAAGATGAAGAACCATTCAAAAGACAAAGTGAAAAGTTTATCAATCCTAAAATAACGAAAGTACAATGTTCAATTGAGGGTAGTCCTAACCAAGTCTACGGTAGTGGGCTTAAACCTTATCATCATTTTGATGAAATAAGAAAATTGTTTGGAGGCGGGAGGTCTAGAAGTCCAACAGTAGACCTTGTGTCTAAAGATCTACACCTTCACAGTGTTAGACTTGATGAATATTTAACAACGAAATACGGTTTATGGATTGACCTAAGGTCAACAGAGGATAATCAGTTGCATGGGAGTGGGAGAACAGTTAAAGACGTAATAAACATTCAAATTGATAAAGAAAAAGAGAGTGATAAACCACTTAATGTACATTTGTTTTTAATATATGATGCGCAGCTGAATATTCAAGATAACAGATTAAAAGATATCCAATACTAAATTATTTTTATTTTTTAAAAAAAGCATGTCTGTTCAGGTTTATCCAAAAGTGCCCAAAGAAGAGATAGTAGGCAACTCTGTTGCTGTAGACATAAAAACTTTCAGGTTAACAAACATAACACAAATGCAAACCCAACTAGAGCAGGACCTTTCAAAATACAGTAAAACCAAACGAAGGTATTCTGCTGTCTTTAATGCTGTTACATATGTTAATACTGGAGCATCGATCACTAGTGCTCTATCAGCAGGAACAAGTGTAGGTCTCTTAGCAACAGGCGTAGGCGCACCGGCAGCTTTACCTCTAGGTGGTTTGTCTTTAACTCTTGGCCTGTGTTCATTGGCTGTAAGTGCTGTCAGCAAAAAAATAAAAGCTAAACTCCAAAAGCACACAGCTATGGTTCAACTAATAACAGCTAAACTTAGTTCCTTCAAACTGATAATTGATAAAGCACTAGTTGACTCAAACATCACGGATGAAGAATTTAGTCGCCTACAGGCTGATTTTGAGGACTACAAAAGACAAAAGTTTGATCTTCAAAGAAAGGCAAGGGCAACTTTTTCTCAACAACCAGACACCGATCAGATAAAAAAGGAATGTTTAAAAAAAGTAAACGAGACATTAAACTCTGTTCTAAACAGCTCACATTAACAACTCCAAAGAGTGTTTATACTTTAGTTTATGAGTCTAAGCACAAAAAACCTCTGATATTGATTCTGACTAATTATTTTTTAATTTAAATAAATATTTTGAGTTAGAAAAGAAGCTCAACATGGATAAGATATATGACAGTTTTGACTCTTGGTTAGATGCAATGGAAGAGGAAGAGCGTTTGTCAAAAGCTTTAAATGAGGTCGTTTTAGAAGTTATTGATCCAACAAACGTACAGGCAAGCGTTGTACATGCTATTTCTCAAGTTCCAAGTAAACTAACAATAAACCCTCCAGTTAAAGTAAGGTTAGTTGTTTTAATCGACTATATAACAATAAACGAAGAAAATCTAGAAGTCTGGGTCTCAACTAAACAGCAGACTATTCTTTCTTATAATGACTTAACACCCGGTTGGGCAGATCAACTTCTTACACAGTTTAATGAAGCCTCTGAAGCAGCTAAAATGAGAGGCTCTGGTTGGTCAGAGGGTGAAGTCCTAGACATCAGATTAAGACAGGCTAAGTATGAGCCAATTGTAGGCAAGTCTTACATTCCACTGCCCCCAGCATTGGTTGCAAAAAGAGCAGTTCTGAACATAAAGAATTCAGACAACAAATGTTTTATGTGGTGTGTTCTTGCAAGGCTGCATGTACTCCGCAAAAACGCAGAGAGAGTATCTAACTATCAACCTTACATCAATGATCTTAATTTCAGTGGACTCACCTTTCCTGTTAGCTTAGACAAAATTGATCAGTTTGAAGAACAGAATCACCCAATAACTGTTAACGTATACACATGGTCTGAGGAAACAAATTTGGTGCCTATCAGAGTGTCTAAGAATAGTCCGTCGATTGGTGAACCAGACAAAAATCATGTAGACTTACTCCTGATGTCTTCACTGGCAGGGCTACCGCACTACACATTGATACGAACAATGAGTAGATTATTGGCGCATACTACAACAGATCATGGCAAACAAGAATTCTGCAGAAAATGTTTAACAAGAATTCCATCTGTTCAAGCCGCGAGTGAACATAAGAAACATTGTATTAGCCCAGTTGACTGTAATACAGAACTAATTATGCCCAGAGAAGGCAGTAAAGTTTGTTTTAAGAACTGGAAAAAACTGCAAAATACTCCATATGTTGTTTACGCAGATTTTGAGTCACTCATTGTTCCTTATGAAGGGCCAACCCCGCAGAAACTTCCAAAAACAGTTTTAATGAGTAATCATCAGATTTGTTCGTTTGCTTTCATCATTGTCAGGTCGGATGGCGCCCATTCAGAGCCAGAATTATATAGAGGACCTAATGCGGCTAGTAGATTTTTACAGCGCATGCAGCAAGTGCGTAATGCTTGTTCTAATAATCTGAATTTATCTGAAATCATGATGACGCCCGAAGACCAAGAACAGTATGAATCAGCCACTCACTGTTGGATTTGTGGTTTAGAGCTAACAAGTAAAGAAAACCCAACAGTAAGAGATCATGATCACATTAGCGGAAAGTTTAGAGGAGCAGCACATAGTAAATGCAATCTTCAACTAAAGTTTGAACCTAAAACTTGGAAGCTGCCTATATTCTTTCATAACTTGCGAGGTTACGACTCACATCTTATATTGCAAGCAGTAACTAGCGCCTTTAGGGTGTCATGCATTGCGCAGTCATCAGAAAAGTACATGTGTTTCACTTTAAATAATTTATCTTTTTATGACTCTATGCAACACCTGATGGGTTCATTAGAGTCACTGGCTATGTCCTTAAAGTCCTGCCCAATAACAGAAGAATATTTTGACCCAACGGTGATTAGAAAGGGCGTTTATCCTTATGAGTACATGAACAGCTGGGAAAGGTTTGAGGAGACAGCCCTTCCGCCTAAAGGCGCGTTCTTTAGTAGTCTTAGAGGAAAGGACATCAGTGATTCTGATTATTCTTATGCTCAAGAAGTGTGGCAAAAATTAGACTCTAAAACAATGAGAGACTATCATGATTCCTATTTAATGGCGGATACCTGTTTGTTGGCGGATATCTTTGAAAATTACAGAAAGACCTGCATGAAACATTATAGTCTAGATCCTGCGCATTATATTTCTGCGCCTGGGATGAGTTGGGACGCATTCTTAAAATTTACTGGTGTACAGATTGACCTGTTGTCTGACCTACCAATGCTTCAGATGATTGAAAACGGATTGCGTGGCGGAATTAGTATGGCGTCTCACCATTACTGTAAAGCAAACAACAAATACCTAGACAACTATGACCCAAGTAAAAGGTCTAACTATCTCATGTATTTAGATGCAAACAATCTGTATGGTTGGGCTATGAGTCAATCACTTCCATTACGTAACTTTAAAATGTACACAGGACTCAAAGACATTCAAAAGTTTTTAAAATGGCTTCAGAGTCTAGAAGCTGATCGTAAAAGAGGTCTCATTCTAGAAGTTGATTTAGAATACCCCCATGAACTTCATGATTACCATAATGACTATCCATTAGCGGCAGAAACCCTAAAAGTGTCAATGACAGAACCGCCTAAACTTGTGCCTAATCTTCGTGACAAAAAAAATTATGTCTGTCATTACAGACTTCTCCAATTTTATTTAAGACATGGTTTAAAGTTAACAGCAGTTCATCGTATAATTGCATTTGATCAAGAACAGTTCATGAAACCATACATCATGAAGAACACTGATCTCAGAACTAAATCCGCAGATGCTTCAGAAAAAGACTTTTTCAAGTTGATGAACAACAGCTGTTTTGGAAAGACTATGGAAAATCCGCACAAGCGCAAAGATGTCAGATTGGTCACTAGAGAAAACGAAGCAATGAAGCTGGTGTCAAAACCCAACTACCAAGACTTCAGAAGATTTCATGATCAGCTTTTTGGAATAATGATGAAAAAAAAGAAAGTCAAATTGGACAAACCTGTATTTATTGGCTTTACTGTTTTAGAGCTGTCAAAGCTTTTGATGTTAGAATTTCTTTACGACTACTTTAAACCCTTGTATCCAGAGTCCAGAGTTCTGTACACAGATACAGATTCCTTTGTAATCGACATCCCTACTGAAGATTTTTACAAAGACATGGAATTAGAAGTAGCAAAAGAGCATGCCGGATGGTACGACACATCTGATTACCCTAAAGATTCACCTTTGCATTCAGTTATTAATAAGAAGGTTTTAGGTAAGATGAAGGATGAATTATCTGGAGGTGTGATCAAGGAGTTTATTGGTTTAAGGTCGAAAATATACAGTCTTTCAAGCCAAAAAAAAGTTGTCAAAAAAGCAAAGGGAATATCTCGTAGTGTTGTGCAATCAAACATATCACATGACAACTACAAGGAAGCATTGTTCAATAAAAAGACTTTTCATCATGACAATTACAAACTACGATCTAATCTACATGAGATTAACACAACTGTTGTAACAAAGAAGTCATTAGATAGAACAAACACTAAACGAGTATTTGTTAATCCAGAGTTTTCATATGCAATTGGGCACTGGAGAATAGTATAATCATATGTGTTCATGGAGTTTCTGTTTGGTCAAGTGTTATCAGAAGCTCAACTATATCATTATCCAGTATAGCCAAATCATTATTATTCTCATTCATTACTGCTAAATGTGCTTCAATTTTTTTTATCATTTCAAGATTTTGATTTTTCCATATCAAAATATCAGAATCTAGGGATTGGGGTAGTAAGCGATTGTCTGGCATAAGATTGTCAATGTTCTTAAATATTTTTTTTGATAATAATATTATAAGCAGATAATTGACGTATTAATTTTGAAAACTCTTTTTTCTTTTGAGCTTCCATTTTAAACTCAAATGTATTTGCCTAAATTAACTAAGCGACTGGAACTGTGTCTGGCGGGATTATCTGCAGTTCTTCCTTCACAAAAGATCTTCGGGGGGCTGGTCGTTTTGTTGTGTCAGTTTCTCGTAAATAATACACGGGCGGATTCATTTTCACAATTTTTTTTATCTCATATGGATCAACACTCCAAACTGGATCTGTTGCCCTGATGCGAGTGTCCCCTTCCGCTTCTCCCGGTGAATAAAGGTATCTCACTTTTAAACCAAATGGTAATAGTTTACTGGATGAGTCTTCAATAGCAACATTTATTCGTTTGGTTTTGATTGCTTGTACTGGTTTTAGCCCTTTAAATTCTTCATTATTCATTGCGCGCAAAACTGAGGGCAGTCTTTTTACCCATTCTGTGTTGCGAGAATTGTCAATCAGCTCTCTGTGATACTGGTAGGAGAAAAGTCTTTCAGATAACTGTTTGTTAAAGTTTTCAACCAAACCCTGTGATCTGTGAACACCCGGAATGCCTCTTTTAATGGTAACTCTATGTTTTAACAATAATTGATTCACTTGACCTTTAAATTCTTTTCCGTCATCGACTTGAATCATGCGAGGATAAGTTAAGGGTCCTCGTTGGTATATCAGCTGTATGGCAACAGCAACAGCAGAAGCACTCTTTTGTGTTAATGGTTCTGCATCTTTGTATCTTGAAGCTATATCAATGACTGTAAGCGCGTACTTAAATCTTTTTCGTCTGATTGTATCATGGGGTAAATATAGAAGATCCATTTGATGGGTGTCGTTTGGTGTTATATTCACAAAGTGTGGTCTCTGTATTCGTTTAGGCGCTGGTAGATAAATTTGCCAAATCGCTTGTTTAGATAACCATTCTTTTGCTGTTTGTTCACTGACTCCCGCTGCTTGGCTAAGCTTTTTAATTGCCGTTATTCCCTTCCAGTATCCTTTTGGAGAATAATAGATTTTGTACATTTTTATTCAGCCAATACTTTGTGCAACAAAATACACAGCGGTCATGCCAAAGACAATAAACAATATTTCTTGCATCTTTTGTTTTTCTGATGGTTGATAAAAGTCGCTGAATTTTGGTGGGGGCAATGTTTCAACTTGTTTGCCTGTTACTAGAAAATATTCTTTTATTGCCTGGTCAACATCTTTAAATGTGTAAGCTGCATGTCCCTGTTGTTTAAGTCTGTCGTTAATAAAATCTAACTGCTCAATTCTCTGCCTTTCATATGCGGCTTGTGCTGCAGCTAGTTGCTCCATAGCTTTGTTATGTCTTTTTCTCTCGTCGTCATTATGTAGTTTACTAAACGCGTAATTACTTCCGCTAAAAGCAAGTGCATTAACCACTGCGCCACCTATCATCATCACGAGTGAAGCCATTTTTATAAATGTATTTTTTTAATTTACATATTGATACTGTCTGGAATTATTCCTTGCTTAACTAGAAAATCTTTCGTAGCAAATGAAGCTGTAATAATAGCAATCAGTTTTGCTGAGTCTTCAAAGTCTAGTTTGCCAAGATCTGCTGGTTTTATTTTTAACAAGTTTTTACCAAGCATCGTGTATCCTACACTTAGCCCTCCAATAACAGCAGAATGGTATACAAGGTTGGTAACAGTTTTTTCGGTGCTCATTTTTAAAAAATAAAATAATTATAATTAATAAAAAACATGAACAGCGACGATCTACTAAACCTTCCTGAACTTATGATTACAAATGATCAAGTTGATGACCAAGCTATTATGCCCAAAAAGGAAAGGCTGTATTCTTTGGCAGCATGTGGAAAAACAAAACAGTACCTTGGAAATGAATTCAGCATAGAACAGATACAACAGATGTCGCCACAAGACATTGTAAAATATCACAACAGGTATGAAGCGCAATTAGGGTCAAGAATGGTAAAAAGCGTTGGGCAAACAGTTCTTAGTTTGTACACTAAACTAGTCAGTAGATTTGCTCCCATTGATTCTGAACAAGATTTTATGTATGATTTAACACAGGATCCAGTTTTAACAAAGTCATTAGAGTCTCTAGGATGTGATCTATATTACAGATTTGGAACATTGTTATCTCCAGTAATCATGGGATTAATTACTTTTAATCATATAGATTTTATTTCCCTTAAAAATGACCGAGCCAGAGAATCAGAAAATACTGATGGAGAAAGTGACCAGTAAAAAGCCTCATCATCCTGGGCGTGTTGCAGCAGGAAAAAAATTAGCAGAGTGGAACAAACAAAGAAAATTAATGTTACAATCACATAATGTAACTCATAATGAAAACATAACACCGCCAACGCCAACAGTGTTGCCACAGCCAGTTGTTTCAATGCCAGCTGTAAATACACAAGTTAATTCAAGACCTACAACAACACCAAAGTCGTCATGGGATATTGAATTTAAAACAGTTTTCATTTTTGGCGTCATTGCTGCTGGGGGTGGTTATTACGTTTATAAAATATATAAACAACGCCAGCAAAAACCAAAGCAGTCCAAAAAATCTCAACCACTAAATACAGAAGCCGAACAAAAAAGCATGCTAGAACCGCCAACAACAAAAGATCATTTTGATCCATTTCAGATGCAATAATATTTATAAATAATTATAAATTGACTTGAATAAGAACTTGGTTGTACTTAGAGGATGACTTAATTACGATCTTGGGGTGACTTAAGTTAAGAACTTAGCAGTTACTTGATTAAAAACTTGGGGTGACATAAGTAGGAACTTAGAGTAACTTGATTAAGAACTTGAGGTGACTTGATTAAAAACTTGATTAAGAACTTGGGGTGACTTAAGTAGAAACTTAGAGGTTACTTGATTAAGAACTTAGAACGACTTGATAAGAACTTGAATAAGAACCTAGGGTGACTTGATGAAACGTAAAAAAAACACAATTCATTGTTACATTCTTTTTCCTTGGGGAGACAACTCCTCTTTTCTTATTCTGAAGGGCTGCTTTCCTTTGTGTAAACCCTTCATTATTGGCTTACAAAATTGCAGAGCAGAGAACTATAAAATCTTCGTTCTAGGGCAACCGCCCGAAACTGGTTGAGGGCGGTTGAGCTAGAACGAAGATTTTATAGTTCTCTCCCCCCCCCCCCCCCTCCCTTTTTTTAAAACTTTTTTTTTTTTTGGGTACGTCATGTAGATTTACAGAGAGGGGAGAGGGGCTGGAAAAGGGGGAGGGGAAGAGAAAGAGAGAGAGAGGGGGGATTGGAAAAGGGGAGGGGAAGAGAAAGTGGGAGAGAGAGAGAGAGAGGGGGGGAGAGGGAGAGAGAGAGATGGATTGGAAAAGGGGGAGGGGAAGAGAAAGTGAGAGAGAGAGGGATTGGAAAAGGGGGAGGGGAAGAGAAAGTGTGAGAGAGAGAGGGATTGGAAAAGGGGGAGGGGAAGAGAAAGTGAGAGAGAGAGAGAGAGAGGGATTGGAAAAGGGGGGGGAAGAGAAAGAGAGAGAGAGAGAGAGGGATTGGAAAAGGGGGAGGGGAAGAGAAAGTGAGAGAGAGAGAGAGAGAGAGAGAGAGGGATTGGAAAAGGGGGAGGGGAAGAGAAAGTGAGAGAGAGAGAGAGAGGGATTGGAAAAGGGGGAGGGGAAGAGAAAGTGGAGAGAGAGAGAGGGATTGGAAAAGGGGGAGGGGAAGAGAAAGTGAGAGAGAGAGAGGGATTGGAAAAGGGGGAGGGGAAGAGAAAGTAAGAGAGAGAGAGAGAGAGGGATTGGAAAAGGGGGAGGAAGAGAAAGTGAGAGAGAGAGAGAGGGATTGGAAAAGGGGAGGGGAAGAGAAAGTGAGAGAGAGAGAGAGAGAGAGAGGGATTGGAAAAGGGGGAGGGAAGAGAAAGTGAGAGAGAGAGAGAGAGGGATTGGAAAAGGGGGAGGTGAAGAGAAAGTGAGAGAGAGAGAGAGAGGATTGGAAAAGGGGGAGGGGAAGAGAAAGTGAGAGGGTATTTGGAGAGAGAGAGATGATGATGATAATCTTTGATGATGATAATCTTTATTTCCAAGGGTAACAGATAAGCAAACACATGCTTTTTTTCATCCGGCCCTTGCCCCACTAAGGGACTAACTAAGCATAACTAGCGACTACTAAACATAACTAGCGACTAAAACTTACAAAAATTGTAACAAACACACATATCTTCACAAATGCATTAAAAGTTGATGAGTTTTTCATCCATTAACATTTAAGGTGTAGGTCAACGTTGACACACTTGCCTTTATTACCGCAGAACATTGATTGAGAGAATGCCGTTGATTCCCCTTCCTTCCCCACTCCTGCCTCTCTCAGCTCTAACACTCTCCATCCTTCCACCCCCTCCTCTCCCACACACTTCCCCGTTCCCAGGGAGAAAAAAAATCCCAGTGCATTCCTGCCTACATTCCTGTGTACTGACCTAACATATGATCCATAACTCTTTCATCAAGTCTGCGCACTGATGTCGTTTTAGATGCCTTAGGTCCGAGTCATTCAA
The DNA here is from genome assembly GCA_033310375.1 of Conus canariensis. Classification (NCBI taxonomy): domain Eukaryota; kingdom Metazoa; phylum Mollusca; class Gastropoda; order Neogastropoda; family Conidae; genus Conus; species Conus canariensis. The sequence goes on from CM065724.1 coordinate 1,867,876, forward strand.
GCAAAATTTGCATGGTCCTCTCCCTCCTCGTGTGTCCCTTCGCCTGTCATCTTTCTGTGGTGGGTAACTTCACACGTGAGTCAAAGCAGGCACATTACTTCTGTTGTTTTTTCCTGTTCATGACAGGACTGTGTGGATGACTGTGTTCTATGGCACGGTGACTGCTCTGATGCTGGCTCTGTGTTGTCGGCAAGGCTTGAAAGCCATCCATGAGAATGAATGTACGGTATGAGATGGATGGTAACTGCAGTGATTGTACACTTTGTCATGGTGCCATCTTCTGCTTGACTAGTGTATGTGAATAACAAGTTGCTCCCATGATGACATAAATACACGCCCATAACTCAAACGACTGCTGCTTACGACACCCAATCGTCTAGCAGACCTGACAGCATAGAGCACACAGAACAAACAAGGAAACATACCCCCCAAAAGGATGTTCCAGCCTTGCCTATATACCCGTACTGGACACATCTACACAGCAACAACTGGAGCAATGAACAAATACAAATTAAGTTACTCAATACTGGCACAGCCTTTTCGATCCTGTGATTCCTCCATTGTGTTTTGTCTGTCGGACAACCGAACATTTGCGCAATCCTTTACTCGGGTGGTCAGAGTCCATAGTTCAGGCACCACTCACTGTATATCCTCTGTGACAGTCACAGCTAGTGTTAAGGCACTACACACTGTATATCCTGTGTTACAGTCACAGCTAGTGTTAAGGCAGCACACACTGTATATTCTCTGTTACAGTCACAGCTAGTGTTAAGGCACTACACACTGTATATCCTCTGTGACAGTCACAGCTAGTGTTAAGGCACCACTCACTGTATATCCTCTGTGACAGTCACAGCCAGCTAGTGTTAAGCCACTGCACACTGTATATCCTCTGTGACAGTCACAGCCAGCTAGTGTTAAGGCACTACACACTGTATATCCTCTGTGACAGTCACAGCCAGCTAGTGTTAAGGCGCCACACACTGTATATTCTCTGTTACAGTCACAGCTAGTGTTAAGGCACTACACACTGTATATTCTCTGTTACAGTCACAGCTAGTGTTAAGGCGCCACACACTGTATATTCTCTGCTACAGTCACAGCTAGTGTTAAGGCACTACACACTGTATATTCTCTGTTACAGTCACAGCTAGTGTTAAGGCACTACACACTGTATATTCTCTGTTACAGTCACAGCTAGTGTTAAGGCACTAAACACTGTATATCCACTGTTACAGACAAAGCTAGTGTTAAGGCACTACACACTGTATATCCTCTGTGACAGTCAAAGCTACGTGCTGTACCTGTCAGAAGACCATCTCTCATGGGAACACATTCATTGATAGTTCAGCCCTAGAGTAATGTCCTGAAGTGTGAGGCTGTTCCAGTGAGCTGTTGCTGTCATGTGATGTCTAGTTCAGCCCCTGGGTAATGCCCTGAACTGTGAGGCAGTTCCAGTGAGCTGTTGCTGTCATGTGATGTAGAGTTCAGCCCTTGAGTGATATTTTGCTGAAGTGTGAGGCAGTTCCAGTGGGTTGTTGCTGTCATGTGATGTAGAGTTCAGCCCTTGAGTGATGTTTTGCTGAAGTGTGAGGCAGTTCCAGTGGGTTGTTGCTGTCATGTGATGTAGAGTTCAGCCCTTGAGTGATGTTTTTGCTGAAGTGTGAGGCAGTTCCAGTAGGTTGTTGCTGTCATGTGATGTAGAGTTCAGCCCTTGAGTGATGTTTTGCTGAAGTGTGAGGCAGTTCCAGTGGGTTGTTGCTGTCATGTGATGTAGAGTTCAGCCCTTGAGTGATGTTTTGCTGAAGTGTGAGGCAGTTCCAGTGGGTTGTTGCTGTCATGTGATGTAGAGTTCAGCCCTTGAGTGATGTTTTGCTGAAGTGTGAGGCAGTTCCAGTGGGTTGTTGCTGTCATGTGATGTAGAGTTCAGCCCTTGAGTGATGTTTTGCTGAAGTGTGAGGCAGTTCCAGTGGGTTGTTGCTGTCATGTGATGTAGAGTTCAGCCCTTGAGTGATGTTTGTTGAAGTGTGAGGCAGTTCCAGTGGGTTGTTGCTGTCATGCAGGCACCGTCCAGAGGACTCCCATTTTGTCGTCTGCTAGACTTCTATCTCCCAAGTCCTTGTGCTTCAGCGTGCTTAGCAAGGAGTCCTCAGTTGCTGTCGTTGTTGTCCAGCTTTGAACTCCTGTACCGACCCCCAGATCTGTCAGCTATCCTTGGTGTCCAGCTTTGAACTCCTGTATCGACCCCCAAATCTGTCAGCTATCCTTGGTGTCCAGCTTTGAACTCCTGTATCGACCCCCAAATCCGTCAGCTATCCTTGTTGTCCAGCTTTGAACTCTTGTATCGACCCCCCAAATCCGTCAGCTATCCTTGTTGTCCAGCGTTGAACTCCTGTATCGACCCCCAAATCCGTCAGCTATCCTTGTTGCCCAGCTGTGAACTCCTGTATCGATCCCCAAATCTGTGTCAGCTATCCTTGTTGTCCAGGTTTGAACTCCTATATCGACCCCCAAATCTGTCAGCTATCCTTGTTGTCCAGCTTTGAACTCCTGTATGGACCCCCAAATCTGTCAGCTATCCTTGTTGTCCAAGTTTGAACTCCTATATCGATCCCCAAATCTGTCAGCTATCCTTGTTGTCCAGCTTTGAACTCCTGTATCGACCCCCAAATCTGTCAGCTATCCTTGTTGTCCAGCTTTGAACTCCTGTATCGACCCCCAAATCTGTCAGCTATCCTTGGTGTCCAGCTTTGAACTCCTGTATGGACCCCCAAATCTGTCAGCTATCCTTGTTGTCCAGCTTTGAACTCCTGTATCGAGCCCCAATTCTGTCAGCTATCCTTCTTGTCCAGCTTTGAACTCCTGTATCGACCCCCCAAATCTGTCAGCTATCCTTGGTGTCCAGCTTTGAACTCCTGTATCGACCCCCAGATCTGGCAGTGTCCAAGGGAGGTGACTGCAGGCGGAAACTGAAACCAAGTGAAGAGAAGAACATAATATATCATTCCGCCGGTCAAAAGGGGCAAACAAATTACGAGACAAAACACGTCCATTTTGCACCCCATTGGAGAAGAGAAGGCATTGCTCGTCCTTCGTTTTTCATTGTCCTGAATGTTGTTTATCCTGCCTGAAGAAGACCAAAGAGGTCGAAACGCGTCGTACTTTTGTCTTGTGATTGGTTTGACCCAGTTCTACGGCAGAATGATATATCCCCCCCCCCCCCCCCTCTAATCTTTCGTTTTTTTTTGTTTTCACACCAGTTTTGTTTATTTCTGCAGAAATGAGGTGATTTCCGTGTGTTCAGACAGTCCCATGATACTGTGACGTCAGACGTAACTCTGAACTCTGGCCAGTACACTTCCTTGTCTTCAGCCTACCTCCATAGTCTTCCGCCCTTTATTACCTGGAGTTGGCAGGAGTGCGGATAGTGGGTTCATGTCTTCCGCCCATGTCTTACCCGGAGTTGTCAAGAGTGCAGACAGTGGGTTCATGTCTTCCACCCTTTATTACCCGAAGTTGTCAGGAGTGCAGACAGTGGGTTAATGTCTTCCGCCCTTGTCTTACCCGGAGTTGTCAGGAGTGCAGACAGTGGGTTCATGTCTTCCGCCCTTGTCTTACCGGAGTTGTCAGGAGTGCAGACTGTGGGTTCATGTCTTCCGCCCTTTATTACCCGGAGTTGTCAGGAGTACAGACAGTGAGTGGGTTCATGTCTTCCGCCCTTTATTACCCGGAGTTGGCAGGAGTGCGGACAGTGGGTTCATGTCTTCCACCCTTTATTACCCGCAGTTGGCAGGAGTGCAGACAGTGGGTTCATGTCTTCCGCCCTTTATTACCCGGAGTTGACAGGAGTGCAGACTGTGGGTTCATGTCAAGGCAGAGCGCTTCTCTTGACTTCCTTTACTGCTCTTCCTTCTCACCCCCACCCGTACTAGGCATGCGCGCTGTGTGTGTGTGTGTGTGTGTGTGTGTGTGTGTGTGTGTGTGTGTGTGTGTGTGCGTGCGTGTGTGTGTGTTTGCTAAAAGATTATCTGAGAAGGCATACGCTGTGTGTGTGTGTGTGTGTGCGTGTGCGTGCGTGTGCGTGTATGTGTGTGTGTGAGTGCAAGCGTGCATGCAGGGGAGGCGGGAGTGGGTTGTATGGAGGGGGTAGAGGACGTTTTGTTTTGTCTTCCTTGTGTCGCTGCAGCTTTTAGCCGTCAGTCACGTTACAAACAACTAGTAGAGGTGGCCCTGGTGGCCTGTGACCTTCGCCTCTGTTTTCACTCATACCTACAAAGGAAAGCCTACACAGGCCCCCCAAGTTCAACTACGACCAATTGACCTTCATGGCGCGTTGTTTACCGGCTGTAAGACGACTGCCGGGGACCGGAAGATGAGCGGCGACCTTGACCCCGACCTTCGATCATGGGCGCTTAGTTGGGCCTTGTTGATGTTCGTGACAGGGAAAAAACACTTCGCGTGGAATCGACGGAAACCTTTCGACGCGATGTTAGTTGTTTTTTTTTTCCTCTCCCTCCCCCCCCCCCCCCCCTCCCACCTCTTTCACCGACCGCTGTGAATCGTATGGGAGAGCGTTGGTCTCAGAAGGCTACAATTACTGTTGCCATGATTTAAAGGTTTTACGAACACAAAATCAACTGGACAGTAACTGTTTTCACACCAAAAAAAAAAAAAAGATGAAGACCGCAGGATCGACGTAAAAGTGAAGAGAAAACAAAGGTAAAAAAACTTTTTCACCTCAGGGTAAAATTCGTCGATTAAGAAGACAAAGATGCTAAAACAGTACGTTTCAGGTCATAGACCCTTTCTCAACTGCACAGGGAAGGGGGCAAGAAGTAAGAATAAAAGGCTGACTGCTACTCACAGAAAATATGAAGAAGAAATTCAGTGGTAGGAAGTTGTGAGTAGAGTCAAACAG
>CM065724.1:1877793-1892793 GCA_033310375.1 Conus canariensis
GCAATGAGGGAGACAGCTGGATGTGGTGCCCCGGGCCATGAGGGAGCAGACAGCTGGCTGTGGTGCCCCAGGCAATGAGGGAGCAGACAGCTGGCTGTGGTGCCCCAGGCAATGAGGGAGCAGACAGGTGGCTGTGGTGCCCTGGGCAATGAGGGAGACAGGTGGCTGTGGTGCCCCAGGCAATGAGGGAGCAGACAGCTGGCTGTGGTGCCCCAGGCAATGAGGGAGCAGACAGGTGGCTGTGGTGCCCCAGGCAATGAGGGAGCAGACAGCTGGCTGTGGTGCCCCAGGCAATGAGGGAGACAGCTGGCTGTGGTGCCCCGGGCCATGAGGGAGCAGACAGCTGGCTACAGCAGGAGTCCAGCAGGACCTGTCAGAGCACAGCGTCATCTGCTGTGGACAGGGGAACGTCACCAGGTCGCTCCTGAATCCACCGACAAGGAGGAGACAACCACCTCTGTTCAGAGAAAAAAAGTGATCCTGGTGAGGCTATGGACCAGCTACAGCCAGCTGCGTACGCAACTGCCACAACCAGCTGCACCACCTAACTGCCACAACCAGCTGCACCACCTAACTGCCACAACCAGCTGCACCACCTAACTGCCACAACCAGCTGCACCACCTGACTGATCACAGCCGAAGTACCTCCGCACCTGCCAGAACCGGCCTCACAACTGAACTGACCACAACCATCTGAAGACTCTCATGAACAAGAAGTTCAGGATCACGGCGCTCATACCCAGCTGCTCCAACAGTCACGAAGAGCAGATAGCCGGCGACGTCCTGTCCATCAAAGAGAACGACTGGCGGACTGGACAGTTGCCAGCTCCACCCAGGACCAAGCTCTCTCCCTGCGGCAGCCGGCACGACCTGGAGAAGGCAGCTTGTGTTCCTGTCCGCAGGCGAGTTTCAAGGACGTGAGATCTTGCAAGGTTGCTTGCTTATCTTTGCAGCGAGGGGAGCGAGGAAACAAACGCAAGACAGAAATTCAGGTGAACTTTGTGACTGCTTCTTCGAACTCTTCTTGCTGTTGAAAGGTTAGGTCCGAGTCCACGGTTACAGTTTAGATCCAAAACGCTATGTATTCTCTATTACACTTAAAAGATCAGCCAGTACCAAAACATATTCATTGCACAGTCCAGCCCTTGACCCATACTATACCTGACTCTGAGGGAGATCTCATGTCCGTTTCTTTTTCAATGGAAGCACGATCCACATGAGCCTTCATTTTCCGGTCGTCTGTTGGACTTTTCACGCCCAAATCCTAGTGCCGTACCAATGGCGTAGAAACACAAGGAGTCCACAAATCATGCATCGTTCTGCCATTTTTGTTGACATATGGCATTGAACTAATTTACTGACCCCTAATTTCCAGGATATTTTTGTTTTTTACCATTCAATTTTTTTTTCTGAGCAAGGGTGATTTTCCCCTGTTCAAACTTTGTTTTTAGTTCTTGACCTTTGTTGTAACCCCGAACCTTCAGAGTTTGGATCATTTTCTCTACCAATCAGAGAACGTGAGCTTTTCGTGCTCCTGTCACAGGACGCTACAATTCTCGTCCATTTTCCCTCGCATGCGAGAGAGCCCCATGACAGTCAGGTCAATGTCGCCTTTTCCTAGCCTTGCTCGCCCTTACGGTGTGTGTGTGTGTGTGTGTGTGTGTGTGTGTGTGCGTGTGTGTGTGTGTGTGTGTGTGTGTGTGTGTGTGTGTGTGTGTGTGTGTGTGTGTGTGGTGTGAATTCCCATTACTGAGGGTCTGATGTGAAAAATCCAACTGGTGCATATTCTGGTTTTTCTTGAATTATTATCATTTTTGTTTACCATCTTCAGTGCTTCTCCAACCTATTCCCATCCCCTTTCCACCTCCCTTCCCCCTGAGCGCCTTCTTCTCCTACCTTCCACCATTCCGTCCATCTCTCTTCTATACACTTTTCCTCCCTGCACTCCCTCCTTGCTCTCCATCCTCCTCCTTCCTCTTCCTCCAACCCCCCCCCATCCCCCCCGCCCTTTCCCAACTCCCCATGTGTCCCTGTCAGTCCGACTCTTCCGTGCCTTCTAACAGCCAGTTTCATCCTTCACCTTGGGCTGCACACCAGAAATCAATGTACCAAAGCCATGCGTAAGGAGTCGACTATTTATAGACTGCGCAGTTAAATTGTTTTGAGCATTAGTATTGTGTCTGAAAGTTGATTCTCCACAGTTTCTTTCATATGGCCATCAAGGTACAAACCAAGTGGTTCCAAGCACACAGATTGAAATCAAAGGAATGGGACTATTTGGGCGCTTCCAGCTGGCGCAAAGATAGGGTCACGGGTGAATGCAAAAGCCTGAAATGTGACGTCAATTAAGGGGAAGGTCATGTGTTTGAAGATTGTTTGTGATATCATAGGTGAAAATCTCTCAAAACAAGGGAAATAACTGGTGGGGAGTTGTTCTCTAGATCAGCTATTAGTTTAACATGAAATGCTGGCACAAATTCATGGGAGGCATCAAGACGCTGACATGGATTATGTATTGTGACAGTGTTTTAGTGCAACATCCTATTTGAGGTGTGTGGCCACCTCAGTTCCTTCCATCGTGCGACATAGTGTTTCAGTGCAAAATCCTATTTGAGGTGTGTGGCCACCTCAGTTCCTTCCATTGTGCGACATAGTGTTTCAGTGCAAAATCCTATTTGAGGCGTGTGGCCACCTCAGTTCCTTCCATTGTGCGACATAGTGTTTTAGTGCTAAATCCTATTTGAGATGTGTGGCCACCTCAGTTCCTTCCATCGTGCGACATAGTGTTTCAGTGCAAAATCCTATTTGAGGTGTGTGGCCACCTCACTTCCTTCCATCGTGCGACACAGTGTTTCAGTGCAAAATCCTATTTGAGATGTGTGGCCACCTCACTTCCTTCCAATGTTTGACATAGTGTTTTAGTGCAACATCCTATTTGAGGTGTGTGGCCACCTCACCTCCTTCCATTGTGCGACATAGTGTTTTAGTGCAAAATCCTATTTGAGGTGTGTGGCCACCTCAGTTCCTTCCATCGTGCGACACAGTGTTTTAGTGTAACATCCTATTTGAGGTGTGTGGCCACCTCACTTCCTTCCATTGTGCGAACTGCCGACCGAGGCTGTGGGGTCAGCACAGTATTAATGAACAACGCCACCAGCTGTGGCTGTCAGCACAGTATTAATGAACAACACCACCAGATCTGGCTGTCAGCACAGTATTAATGAACAACGGCACCAGCTGTGGCTGTCAGCACAGTATTAATGAACAACACCACCAGCTGTGGCTGTCAGCACAGTATTAATGAACAACACCACCAGCTGTGGCTGTCAGCACAGTATTAATGAACAACACCACCAGCTGTGGCTGTCAGCACAGTATTAATGAACACCACCACCAGCTGTGGCTGTCAGCACAGTATTAATGAACAACACCACCAGCTGTGGCTGTCAGCACAGTATTAATGAACAACACCACCAGCTGTGGCTGTCAGCACAGTATTAATGAACAACACCACCAGCTGTGGCTGTCAGCACAGTATTAATGAACAACACCACCAGCTGTGGCTGTCAGCACAGTATTAATGAACAACACCACCAGCTGTGGCTGTCAGCACAGTATTAATGAACAACGCCACCAGATCTGGCTGTCAGCACAGTATTAATGAACAACACAGTATTAATGAACAACACGGTATTAATGAACAACACCACCAGCTCTGGCTCTCAGCATAGTATTAATGAACAACACAGTATTAATGAACAACACGGTATTAATGAACAACACCACCAGCTCTGGCTCTCAGCACAGTATTAATGAACAACGCCACCAGCTGTGGCTCTCACTCTGGGGTCACTGGGGTCATCACAGTATTAATGAACACTACCAACAGCTCTGGCTCTCACTCTGGGGTCACTGGGGTCAGCACAGTATTAATGAACACTACCAACAGCTCTAGCTCTCACTCTGGGGTCACTGGGGTCATCACAGTATTAATGAACACTACCAACAGCTCTGGCTCTCACTCTGGGGTCACTGGGGTCATCACAGTATTAATGAACACTACCAACAGCTCTGACTCTCACTCTGGGGTCACTGGGGTCATCACAGTATTAATGAACACTACCAACAGCTCTGGCTCTCACTCTGGGGTCACTGGGGTCATCACAGTATTAATGAACACTACCAACAGTTCTGGCTTTCACTGTGGGGTCACTGGGGTCATCACAGTATTAATGAACACTACCAACAGCTCTGGCTCTCATTCTGGGGTCACTGGGGTCATCACAGTATTAATGAACACTACCAACAGCTCTGGCTCTCACTCTGGGGTCACTGGGGTCATCACAGTATTAATGAACACTACCAACAGCTCTGGCTCTCACTCTGGGGTCACTGGGGTCATCACAGTATTAATGAACACTACCAACAGCTCTGGCTCTCACTCTGGGGTCATTGGGGTCATCACAGTATTAATGAACACTACCAACAGCTCTGGCTCTCACTGCAGGGTCACGTTGCGTGCATGGAACTCAACACTGATTTATCACGTGCACTGACGTCAGCAAGGGATGAGCGCGAGCGCAGGTATCCACACGTGCACGTACACGCATAATATTCGTGCGCGCATGCAAGCACGCACTTTTAACCGCAGCCCCCCCCCCCCCCCCCTACACACACACACACACACACACACACACACACACACACACACACACACACACACACGCAAGTCCTGCGCGTATGTGTTTAACCTGTACATCCACACACACACACACCCACACCCACACACACACACACACACACACGCGCGTGCGCGCGCGCGCGCTCACACACACAAACACACACTCATACATATGCACGAACGCACGCATGCACACACACACGTACGCACGCACGTACGCACACACACGTGTACGCGCGCACACGCCCGCGTGCGCGCTTGAACACACACACACACACACACACACACACACACACACGCACATATATCATTTTTATGTTGCACACATCATGCCAGACTATGTATATTTATTTGTGTGTTGTCCGATTGATAGATAACCCAAGTTCCCAACATACAAATTTTCTCAGATTCCTCATGTCCATTAAAGCCTTCTCTCTTGTTTATGTTGTCATGTTGATGTTGACAATGTTTTCTGTTGCGGTGCCTCAGTGCTGTCTGTCTTTGAAGAACTTTTAGTTTGTGTGTGGAGCATATCGAAGTGGGAATCTTCGTCTTTATTTGTCAGCTTTGCGTAAACTGACGGGGTGTGGGGGTGGGTGGGGGGGGGGGGGGGGGGGGGGGGGGGACAGAGAGAGAGAGAGAGAGAGAGAGAGAGAGAGAGAGAAGGACTCAAATGATTTTTTTTTAGCCTTTATGAATAAATCATTTGAGAGAGAGAGAGAGGGGGGGAGGGAGGGAGAGAGTGAGACAGACAGGCAGACTGAAGGACTCAAATGATTTTTTAGCCTTTATGAATAAATCATTTGAGAGAGAGAGAGAGTGGGAGAGGAGTGGAAGGGGGGGGGGGGTGAGTGGGTGGGATGAGAAGGCGTTGGATGAGGAGAGGAAGATGGGGGGACGAAGAAGATGCAAGAATTGTGTTGATGCGTCTAGAAGTTCTCCTCCCAGGTCTCCTTGTTTTGCTTGTACTTCACCCAGCATGTTCCACTCTTCTTCCCTGTGGGCCGCCCGGCATTCTCTGTCTGTCTGTCTGTCTCTCTCTGTCTCTCTCTGTCTGTCTGTCTGTCGGTCTGTCTGTCTCTCTCTCTGTCTGTCTGTCTGTCTGTCTGTCTGTCTGTCTCTCTCTCTCTCTGTCTGTCTGTCTGTCTGTCTCTCGCCGCCTCTCTGCCCCCCTCTCTCTCTTATTGTGTGTGTGTGTGTGTGTGTGTGTGTGTGTGTGTGTGTGTGTGTGAATATTTTGTTCTCGATAGGATGTCTCAATCATTTATTGTCAGTTTTCCAATTGTTTGCTTGTACGTATAGCCCTTCCATTGTTCATGATTGATGATTTTGACCCCTTTTTGCCGTGTTGTATTTAAGGGCACATATCAACAAAGAATGGGGGCTGACTGTATATATGTAAACAAAAGTGAAGAACAAAGTGAAATGGTTTGCGCGTCCAAAGCTACTAAGATTTGTCGATATTGAGAGTTGAAAGACAGGGTTGTCAGTACCATTTATCCATCAGCTTTACGTCGTTTGCAGTGTGGTCTCCAAACTTAACGGATGTGGTGTGCAGCGTATATGGACTAGTCCGCAGGCAGTGGTGACACCTCCTTGATGAAACTGAAACTGAAAGTTGTTAGCAGTAACAAGGAAGGCTGTAAATAAAGCCTTTTTACACTCCCGTGGCTGTGACTACACATCGCGTGACATAAGGACAGGGAGGAGTGACAAAGCGTCGGTGAGATGAAACGGGAGAAGGGAGACATGCAAATGTTGTTGGCGTGACGAAAAATGTACAGAATGCATTCAACCAACTGCTCGGAGTCAAAACACAATGTCCCCAAAGGACAGAACCGTGCCAAGACTTGGGGGAAGGGGCGGGGGGGGGGGGGGGGGGGAGGAGATATCTTTACCACACTCTCAGTTTGCAGTGACACGGGTGAAAAGGACATGTGCACTGCTTGCAAGCATTGAGCGTGAGCAGCAAGAACAGCGAAGCTGGCGTGTTCCCATGTCATGCACTGCGCTGAACTGGACTGACAGGTCAGGTCTGAATGAAGGCGAGCTATAAGTGACCGGCTAGCTGCTAGTGGATTCCACCTACTAAGGGAGTAAAGCCACAATCAGCTGTGCTTCCCTGATGAGTCCGACCCAGCGGACGAAAGGCCTTGGGGCCGGCGATATCAATGGTTCTGTCTTGAAGATGGGTTACGATGGTTCCCCTATGTTGCTAGTGAAGAGTTTGATATTTATTATCTATTTCCCTGATTTTTTCGTTGTCATTTTTCTCCCCCCCCCCCCCCCCCCCCCCCCCGTTCCTTCTATCCTATCCCCCGCCCCCTCCCTCCTTTTTTTCTTTGAATCTTTGCCAAGTCATTAATGTAATGACAGAGAAATTGGTAGCCTGCGCTTGTTTCCCCCACTAGTGAATTGTTCAACACACACACACACACACACACACACACACACACACACACACACACACACACACATATATATATATATATATGTGTGTGTGTGTGTGGGTGTGTGGATGGATGGATGGATATTCTATTGTTGAACTGATAGGCCTTTTTCACTTGTTTTAGAGCACACTAGTTCCTTGAACATGACGATCACGCACACCACAGTTTCTTTTGTTTCAAGTGGACCTTGCAGCCATTCAGAATACCCCAAGAGTACTGCTTAATGGATGTTTTGTTTGCTTTGGGCTAGAGCAGTAAATCTGTAACGTATTTTTTCACTTTCACTTTTTTTTCTTTATACAGGTCTGTTTATCTTCTTGTTGATGAGCTGCTTTCGTATGCTTTTGCTTGCTTGATTGACCATCAATGGAAAACTCGTGTCGTCTTATTGCATTCGCCAAGGAAGAAACCGTTCAGTGCTGGCTAAAGTTGTGATCTTCGTTTGTACCGTGAATTGTGATAGCGCGCAGGATCTACGTCTCTCACTCGGACGCAGTTTTCATTGGCCTGTGGTGTGTGTGTGTGTGTGTGTGTGTGTGCGTGTGTGCGTGTGCGTGTGTGTGTGTGTGTGTGTGTGTGTGTGTGTGTGAGAAACTCGAAACTCGAAATCTTTAATGAGGGTGAATAGATAAGCTGGAAGCTTTTTTACACTATGCCCTCAAAATGACAGTAACCAAAAGGAACAATTACGTCGATTTGACAAAATTAAACACAGCAATAAGAAAAACAACTTTTTTTTATTTATTTATTTTTTTTTAGAAAATAGTAAGCAATCTCATTATAACGTATTGCACACACACACACACACACACACACACACACACACACACACACACACACACACACACACACACACACAACTGGACATACGTAAACATCACATAGGCATACATAAACATTTCATAAGACAATCATGTCATATGGCTTATAGCCCAGCCGACCACGGAGGCCAACTGAGGCTGCTACAACTTGTTTGTGTCAAAAGGAACGTCAAACTTGGGAGAATATACAGTTAAGTGAAACATAATTTACAACTGGTCTATGAGGTATTTGAAATACGCTTTTTTAAACGATGCTAAACTATTTTTCTGCTTTAAATGTGTAGGTATTTCATTCCATAATTTACTACCAGAGCAAATAAGGGATGACTTGAAAAGATCAGTTCGTGGTCGAGGGGTATATAGGATATTTTTGCCTCGAATTTTGATTAATGGGAATTTGTCATGAAGATAAGGTGGCGCAAGATTATTATTAATTTTATACATAAAGACAGCTTTATTAAAGCAGCATTTTTGATCGAATGGTAGAATGTTAAGATCTTTATAATCACTAGCTTGTAGAGAAGATTTCAAGAGTATCAGCTTAATAGCGCGTCTGTACATGCTTTCTAGTGGTTTTAAGCAATTTTTGCTGGCTAAATCCCAGCATGTAGAGGCGTAGTTAATGTCTGGTTGTACATATGCATAGAAATATAACTTTCTAGTATGTTGATCAAGGAAATTCTTGATTCGGTTCAATAAGAATAATTTTTTAGATAACCTTTTAGACAAATCAGAAATGTGATTAGACCATGAAAGATTATTATCAACTGTAAGGCCTAATAATTTGTGTGATTTAACTTCTTCTAAGACTTTATCCTGTATACGTATTTTAAACAAATCAGCTTTCATATTTTGACGTTTTTGTCTGGTTGTAGTCATCATAAATTTAGACTTTTGAGGATGGAGGGCCATATGATTCAGATTAGTCCACTTTGCAAGTTTATTAAGATCATTCTGTAATTTGATACATACTGAGTCAGCATCTTTGTCTTTATTATGAAGAGTAGTGTCATCAGCAAAAAGCTCACAGGGAGAAGATATATGTAAAGGAAGATCATTTATATAAACTGAGAATAAGATAGGCCCCAGGACTGACCCTTGGGGAACGCCATAATTTACTGGCATAAGTGAGGAAGTAACGGAATTTTTAAAGACTACTTGTCGCCTACAGTTGAGAAATGAGGAAATGAGTTTAAGAGCTTCAGCGGATAAGCCATACAATGTTAATTTTCTTAACAGTAGATTGTGATCTATAGTGTCAAATGCTTTAGCGAAGTCGACAAAAATTGTTCCTGTGAAGAAATCATTGTTTATGTTTAAATGCCATTGCTCAATTATATTAGTGAGCAAGGTGTGACAAGAATGATTTTCTCTAAATCCGCTTTGATTAGAATGTAATAAATTTTATTTCATGAAATGTTTGTGGATGTTGCATTTGATGTGTTTTTCAAGGGGTTTAGATAGAATAGATAGGATAGAGATAGGTCTATAGTTAGAAGGATCAATGGGATCACCAGATTTAAAAAAAAGTAAAACTTTAGCATCTTTGAAGGATTGTGGATAACAACCTTTATCAATGGAAAGATTGTAAATATATGTAAGATGCTCTGATATAATCGGAGCAGCAATTTTCAAAATCTTACCATCTATATCATCTAAACCTCGAGAACTGGACTGGACTGAGAGAGAGAGAGAGAGAGAGAGAGAGAGAGAGAGAGAGAGAGAGAGAGAGAGAGAGAGAGAGAGAGAGAGAGAACTTAGAACTCGGAAAGCTTTTATTCGATCAAGGATTGAGATTTTAGGCAGAGCCTCTTCTTCCAATCTGTCCTTGCTAAGCTAAATTATAAAATGAGATTTAAAGACAATGAAATGAAAAGAAATAGAAAAAAAAGAAAAGAAAAGAAAACGAAGGAGAAAAAAAAACAGGGAAAAAAAAAAGAAAAGAAAAGACAAAACAGATACACTGGATTATAGAGTACATGATTCACACACATACACACATATTTGTACTGTGAATCATTTGAGAGAGAGGAAGCGAGAGAGAGAGAGAGAGGGAGAGAGAGAGAGAGAGGGGGGGATGTGGAAGTAAGAGAGAGAGAGAGGAGGGATGTGGAGGTGAGAGACGGAGACAGAGAGAGAGAGAGAAAGACAGAGAGACAGAGACAGACAGAGAGACAGACAGAGAAAGAGAGCAGGGTAGGATTAGTGAATGGAATCCGAAACCAGCGGCAGCTTGACGTCAGAGAGAACCCGACACGACATGCAGTCCCCGGGGAAAGAGAGCATCAGTACACGACGTGTGACCTGACCCACGACATGCAGTCCCCGGGGAAAGAGAGCATGGGTGCACCACGTGTGACCTGACCCACGACATGCAGTCCCCAGGGAAAGAGAGCATGGGTGCAGGACGTGTGACCTGACCCACGACATGCAGTCCCCGGGGAAAGAGAGCCTCGGTGCAGGACGTGTGACCTGACCCACGACATGCAGTCCCCGGGGAAAGAGAGCCTCGGTGCAGGACGTGTGACCTGACCCACGACATGCAGTCCCCGGGGAAAGAGAGCCTCGGTGCCCGATGTGTGACCTGACCCACGACATGCAGTCCCCGGGGAAAGAGAGCATGGGTGCAGGATGTGTGACCTGACCCACGACATGCAGTCCCCGGTGAAAGAGAGCCTCGGTGCACGACATGCAGACCCCGGTGAAAGAGAGTCTCGGTGCACGACGTGTGACCTGACCCACGACATGCATTCCCCGGGGAAAGAGAGCATGGGTGCAGGACGTATGACCTGACCCACGACATGTAGTCCCCGGGGAAAGAGAGCATGGGTGCAGGACGTGTGACCTTACCCATGACATGCAGTCCCCGGGGAAAGAGAGTATGGGTGCAGGATGTGTGACCTGACCCACGACATGCAGTCCCCGGGGAAAGAGAGCCTCGGTCCACGACATGCAGTCCCCGGTGAAAGAGAACCTCGGTGCCCGACGTCTGACCTGACCCACGACATGCAGTCCCCGGGGAAAGAGAGCCTCGGTGTATGACGTGTGACCTGACCCACGACATGCAGTCCCCAGGGAAAGAGAGCATCGGTGCAGGACGTGTGACCTGACCCACGACATGCAGTCCCCGGGGAAAGAGAGCCTCGGTGCACGACGTGTGACCTGACCCACGACATGCAGTCCCCGGGGAAAGAGAGCATGGGTGCACGACATGTGACCTGACCCACGTCCAGTGAATATCTGTCAAAGACAAACTGTGCGGATAATAAACGACATTTTACAGTCGGGAGGGGGCGGGGGGGGGGGGGGGGGCTGTCACACCAGCAGGAAAATTTCGCTGAGCATGGTCATCCCGGCCAATGGGAGGTGGTGGTCGTCACGGCATGGGCAACCTGTTGTATCCAGCGGCAACCTGTGTGTCACGGGCAACCTGTTGTATCCAGGGCAACCTGTTGTGTCAGCAGACACAGACGGCAGCCTTGTGGGTCATGCGAGAAGATGCCAGGTTCGTAGTCCTAGTCTGGCACAGACGATCTCCTACAGGGACCTTCAAGGGCAGGGACTGAAGTGTGGAGGCCACTGCATCCAGTCTGTCAGCCATTCAGGATGTGTAGGACTGGAGAGGATTGGAGAGGCGGAGACCACCGCTCCCAGTCTGTCAGCCATTCAGGATTGTAGACTGAGAGGATAGAGACCACTGCATCCAGTCGTCAGCCTTCAGGATGTGTAGGACTGGAAGAGGATGGAGGACCACTGCATCCAGTGTGTCAGCCATTCAGGATGTGTAGGACTGGAGAGGATGGAGACCCACTGCATCCAGTGTGTCAGCCATTCAGGATGTGTAGGACTGGAGAGGATGGAGACCACTGCATCCAGTGTGTCAGCCATTCAGGATGTGTAGGACTGGAGAGGATGGAGACCACTGCATCCAGTGTGTCAGCCATTCAGGATGTGTAGGACTGGAGAGGATGGAGACCACTGCATCCAGTGTGTCAGCCATTCAGGATGTGTAGGACTGGAGAGGATGGAGACCACTGCATCCAGTGTGTCAGCCATTCAGGATGTGTAGGACTGGAGAGGATGGAGACCACAGCATCCAGTGTGTCAGCCATTCAGGATGTGTAGGACTGGAGAGGATGGAGACCACTGCATCCAGTGTGTCAGCCATTCAGGATGTGTAGGACTGGAGAGGATGGAGACCACTGCATCCAGTGTGTCAGCCATTCAGGATGTGTAGGACTGGAGAGGATGGAGACCACTGCACCCAGTCTGTCAGCCATTCAGGATATGTAGGACTGGAGAGGATGGAGACCACTGCATCCAAGCGTCATGCTATTCAGGATGTGTGTCTTCAACCTTACGTCAAGAGGGCAGAGGATATGTGTCCTGTTGTTATTTATTCATTCATTCATTCAATTTATTTTGTTCAGAGTTCCATTTGCGCCCATTGAAAAGATTCACCGCATCTTGTTCTGACTGGCTTTCCGCCTGCCTCCTTTTTTTTACTCTCTTGTTGCTGCATGATCACCACGCTTCACCGCTGACAGTAATCACACCTGTCCAGTTCTTTTTTCTCTTTTTGCTATATGATCACCACGCTTCACCGCTGACAGATCACACCTGGCCAGTTCTTTTTTCTCTTTTTGCTGCATGATCACACGCTTCCTGCTGACCATATTACACCTGTCCAGTTCTTTTTTCTCTCTTTTGCTGTATGATCACCACGTGATCACGCTTCACCGCTGACAGTATCACATCTGCCAGTTCTTTTTTCTCTTTTTGCTATATGATCACCACGCTTCACCGCTGACAGGATCACACCTGGCCAGTTCTTTTTTCTCTTTTTGCTGCATGATCACCACGCTTCACGCTGACAGTACCACACCTGGCCAGTTCTTTTTTCTCTTTTTGCTGTATGATCACCACGCTTCACCGCTGACAGTATCACACCTGTCCAGTTCTTTTTTCTCTTTTTGCCTTTTTGCTGTATGATCACCACGGTGATCACGCTTCACCGCTGACAGTATCACACCTGGCCAGTTCTTTTTTCTCTTTTTGCTGTATGATCACCATGGTGACCACGCTTCACCGCTGACAGTATCACACCTGGCCAGTTCTTTTTTCTCTTTTTGCTGTATGATCACCACGGTGATCACGCTTCACCGCTGACAGTATCACACCTGGCCAGTTCTTTTTTCTCTTTTTGCTGTATGATCACCACGCTTCACCGCTGACAGTATCACACCTGTCCAGTTCTTTTTTCTCTTGTTGCTATATGATCACCACGCTTCACCACTGACAGTATCACACCTGGCCAGTTCGAAGCACACGCATGGTGGGTGGCGTTTCAGGCTAAAGGGCTGCTACGTACAGGCAATGGGTCGCCCTCGCTGAGCACGGACAGAAACAACACGCCCTTAAAAGCCTTCAGTTAACAGGGGGGTGTCCAACCCTCACTGAAGCTAGCATTGTCTTGCCTGAAGAAGACCGGGGAGGTCGAAACGCGATGTGGTTCTTTCGTTAGGTGGCATAGGAACTTTTCTTTAAAGTTTGTTTCAGTGTTCGCCTGCAGTCACCTCACGTTGCTTCTGGTGCCGTTCCAGTGTCACTGCGTGCGGATCAGCCCATATACGCTCCACCCCATCTGCTAAGCCAGGGGACTACATTGCGCAAGGTTAAGAGCTAGGTAACAGACTACATTGCGCAAGGTTAAGAGCAGAGCTAGGTAACAGACTACATTGCGCAAGGTTAAGAGCTAGGTCACAGACTGGAGGAATGAGAACAATGGATGTGTGAAGCTGGTCTCATGGACAAGGCGTGGCGAATGTCCTAACAGGCACATGGACCCAGCGAGTTGCTCAGACCTTGCATGCCCAGCTAGCATTGTCTACGTAATTAATACAGTTATGCGCTTGCACTCGCGCGAGCCCTTGTGTGTGTGTGTGTGTGTGTGTGTGTGTGTGTGTGTGTGTGTGTGTGTGTGTGTGTGTGCTTGCGTGCGTGTGTGTGATTGTGCGCGCTCCAGTACTGCTGGGTATTGACATAAGAACAAAAGTAACCTGTTTGGGTTTTTGCACCCAGGATAAATATACACGTGATGTGGTTAAATTCCTATTTGACAAAAAATTGCATTAAAAAAAATTTTCTGTTTTATTTCGTTTACTTATTCACTTTCATTTTGCTGACGCCATTTCGTAAGCCGATCATGTGAGCATTGAATTCATTCAGTCACAACACAAACACGACGGAGCATGGACGCCGGCAATGGAAATTGCGAGCTGAAACATGATCTCTGTTGCGCAACAATTGTCGAATGAGAATGATACGGGTTAAAGTGCCCTTCGTCGAGCATGTGTATGTGTGAGGTGGTGGGCGTGGGGTGGGGTGGGGGGCGGGGACAGGGAGGTGGTGAGAGTTGGACTTATCTTACAAACTGAACGTGTGAAAGGGTGGGTGGGGGTTGGGATGGGTGACGGTGGTGGTGGTGGTTGTGGATCATCTCAAGGTAAAATAACGAGTCAGGTATGTCTGTGGGCTGGGACTGTTTTGCCGCATGCGCGATATCTGCGTCTGTGGCCCCCTACGCTAACAGCAGAACCGTATCCTTACAGCAGTCCGTATCCTTACAGCAGTCCGTATCCTTACAACAGTCCTTACAGCAGTCCGTATCCTTACAGCAGTCCGTATACCTTACAGCAGTCCTTTACAGCAGTCCGTATCCTTACATCAGTCCGTATCTTACAGCAGTCCCTTACAGCAGTCCGTATCGTGACAGCAGTCCGTACCCTTACAGCAGTCCGTATCCTTACAGCAGTCCCTTACAGCAGTCCTTTACAGCAGTCCGTATCCTGACAGCAGTCCCTTACAGCAGTCCGTATCCTGACAGCAGTCCCTTACAGCAGTCCGTATCCTACAGCAGTCCCTTACAGCAGTCCGTATCCTGACAGCAGTCCCTTACGCAGTCCTACGCAGTCCGTATTCCTTACAGCAGTCCGTATCCTGACAGCAGTCCCTTACAGCAGTCCGTATCTTTACAGTAGTCCCTTAC
>CM065724.1:1897793-1900293 GCA_033310375.1 Conus canariensis
GATCACATCAGGTGGGACACATCTGAACAAAATTTTCGTGGAGTCTCACATCCTGCAAGTCTTGCACTGAAAGAACATTGTTTCACTGGGAGTGGTACATGACATGGAATGCACCACTGAACTTCTTCACCTTTCAAAAGATAAGAATGGGGGTAAAAAGGAGTGGCTTGTGTACAAAGGCACAAGACTAAGTCTTCTTCATACGAGATAAACAACACTCAGGACAACGAAAAAGAAAAACGAGCGAACGATCACACCACGTAAATTTGTTTTAATTCAGTTAAGATAAACAACACTCAACGCGTCGTGTTTTGTCTTGTAATTCGCTGGTCCACGTTCATTGGAGGAGTTGTTTCAAAGACATTTTCAAATATGTTTCCATGCAGTCGCCTCACTTGGCAACTAACTTTAATTCGTACTGACTGCTACCCTTCGTTGTTTTTCTATTTCGCTATACATGATCAGTTTTAGTGTGTGCAGTTGTTCATTGCGCCGTAATTCGTTTCACGTCCGTGTTTAGTCGTGTGCGTGTGATCAATAGCTCGATTTTCATTTTCGTTGTCCTGAGTGTTGTGCATCTTGCCTGAAGAGGACCTAAGAGGTCGAAACGCGTCGTGTTTTGTCTTGCAGTAGTCCGTTTGTCCATGTTCATTGGCAGAGTTATTTCAAACACCTTTTAAATATCATCTGATGGAGAATACAATGTTCACTGGCGGAGTTATTTCAAGTGCCTTTTAAACATCATCTGATGGAGAATACAATCCCCCCAGCGGAATGCTCCGGAGTCCGCCATGTTGAAGCAGATCCAAACCACGGACACGCTCCGTCCCAAAGTGGAGCGGCAGACCCACGGCAAGTTCCAGTCTAGACCAACATGGTGAAGGGGGGGGGGGAGTGGAGGGGTCCCCACACACCTCACTGTCCCGAGGAGAAGGGGGGGGGGGGGGGGGGGTTGTTCCTTAAGTTGGGCTGAATCTGGCTGACAGACGTAGGCCTACAAACCAGCCCAAAACTTCGAAAGCGCGCGGGTGAAATGCATGAATTCCTCGACCGGGGGGGGGGGGCGTTTAAAGTGTTTAGACACTAAGTGATTTATGATTTGTGTATCTCTCCCCCATCCCCCACTCTCCACGCCCACCCCCTCCCGTCTCGCACCCAAAGAAAAAAAGAATCATACTCTACTACTGCTAAACCTTCCTCGTCAGTACCCCCCCCCCCCCCCCTCGCTCTACACCCGCACCACTCCACCCTCTCTCAGCTGCCGTTATTCATCGGCTTCCGCGTAACGTTGCATGGCAAGTGGTTGTTGACCAAACTCAGGAGCCGTGTGTGTGTGTGTGTGTGTGTGAGGTGTAGGGAGGGGAGGGGGGGGGGGGGGTTCGGGCCGTTGCAGGCCGTTGCGTTCGGCTGCCTTTGTTTACAAGTGCTAGGGAAGGGGGTAGGAGGGGGAGAGGGCGGTGGGAGGGTCGAGGAAGATGGTACGCCGGTTGTGATTGGCTGCTTTCTGGGCCATTTCGGGCGCGCGCGCGCGCTGTGCGCGCGGTCGGTCAAGGTCAAGGTCTGAGACCTGGCTGTAGTGGAGCGCTTGCCAGCAAAGCGGTTGATTCACATTAATTTCTTTCTCCAGTCTCCACCCCCCCCCCCCCCCCCCCGCACTCTTCACCCCCACCCATTCCTCTTGGTGCCCCCCTCCTCTCCCTCTCTCTGTCTGCCACCCGGTCTTCGCGACTTCTGGCTCCGTGACTTAGCGGGGTGCCAGAGCGCTGTGGTACTGTTGCCACGCTCTCTCTGTTCAATGTAGGGCAGGTTTTTCTCTTTTCTTCTTTTTTTTTTTTCTTTTTCTTTTTTTTTTTTTTTTACCCCGCTCTCTCTCTTCTTGCATGATTTCTTCGGAGATGAGCAAGTCAGTCACGATTATCTAGAGAAGCAAAAGGTTTTGAGGAGTGTTTTAGCACCAGGAGTAATTAGTTCTCTCTCTCTCTCTGTCTCTCTCACTCACACACTCGGTCTCTGTCCATGCCCCCCCCTCCCCCCCACCGATACACACACACACAATACGCGCGCGAGCGCGTGCACACGCACGCACGCAACAACCACACACACACACACACACACACACACACACACACACACACACAGACAGACACACACATACAAAACAACACACACACACACACACACACACACACACACACACACACACACTCACATACACACACACGCGCGCGCGCGCGACTCACATACACACACACAGTCACATACACACACACACACACTCACACACACACTTACACTTACACACACACAACAACAACAACAACAAAGAACAACACACACACACACAACACACGCACACACACTTACACACACACAACAACAACAACAACAACAACAACACACACACACACACTCACTCACTCACTCACACACACTCACAGAGACCGTTGTGGAGAAGAAGGGGAGGGGATAAAAGGGTGGGAACATTGGCGGTGCTACGCCC
>CM065724.1:1905293-1922793 GCA_033310375.1 Conus canariensis
CCCTTTACCAGACCAGCAATTCCCCGTGCCAGTGGAGCGGAGGTGCACAGGGTGTGCGCAGTGTGGCAGTGTAGAGCGGGGTGGGTGGGTGGGGGGGGGGGGGGGTAAACAGGGTGTGTGCGCAGTGTGGCGGTGTAGAGCGGGGTGGGGGGTGGGGGTAAACAGGGTGTGTGTGCAGTGTGGCGGTGCGGGTATCAGGTCGGGTGTCTGACCTGCACTGGCCAACCTGTCATTGTTGTCGGTGTCCTGAAGGGCCACCAGTGTGGTGATACTGCCCCTGTCAGCCTACACAACACGTAGCTTGGCGTGACGCTACAAGAGGACACCGCTGGCTAGTCCATTTCCTTCCCCCAGCCTACCTCTGGGCGGAGATCCTGCAGGCTGCCGCGCTGAGGTGGGAGGGAGAAGTGGGGGTGGGGTGGGTGGTGGGGAGGGGGTATGTTTTTTCTTGCCGGATCTGATCGTCTTCATGACCGAGTTCAGAATCGACTTCCTGACAAATGTCTGTGTTGTACCAGCCGCCGTGGCGAGGTGGTTAGCGTTGCGGACTCCCGGACAGGAGGTCAAAGGTTCGATTCCTATCAAAGCCATTTATCTGTGGGACTTTTCTGCCCCGACCGGGTCCTACCCAGAGGTGAGTTTGCTATAGGCTCACTTGGGAAGACTGGGACCAAGCAGTCCAGTGTAATCCACTTAAAAATGCATCTCTGAGAGTGTTGCTCAAATTTTCTGACCAGCACTACAGGTGCCTGTATTTCTCGGGCCTGGTAAACGCCAGAATATACTATGAAAGTAAGCCCTATTATTCAGCCTCAGACCAGAATGGAAGTCCCGTAGCATCATCTTCATCATGCTCATCCTTGTCGATCAGTGTGAAAAAATGTCTCAAATTCTTTGTCCCTTCATGCCCTACTGTCATGGCGACCTCAGTTTTGATTATCTCTCCAGGTCTATGCCCATGGTTGTGTTGCGGTTGCCGGCATCAGCAACTTCATGGGGACTGTCGCTGGAGGGACGTGGTGGTGCCTTCTAGAGGCAGAGCTCGCTCACGCCGGCTCCGCGACTAAGCAATCATTGTCGTCAGTAGGGAGCTTAGTAGGTGGTGGCCTGCGTATGTTGGTTCAGAACTGGCACCACTGAACACCTCCGAAGTGACTCGCCAGCAGTGCAGTGTCGTCTCCAGTGGGTTGCCTCCCGACGACTCGACATTGCTCTGTGTGGATTGCCGGTGCTGGGGCTGTGGCGGGCCGGGCCGGGCTGTGGCTGTGGCTGTTGGCGGTAAGCCGGAATGAGGGGCGTGGGTTCAGTGCCACAGAAGTGGCACGGGAGATGGGACAGGGGGAGAACACATAAAAGGAAACACTGTCTGTGCTGAAGGAAAGGGAGCCGGTGGCTCTGCCCGCCACTCATGGGACGTAACTGTGTTTGGTGCATGGGGACACAAACAGCTGACCATACTTCGAGAAGTTTTCCTCTTCTTCTGAATAGACTGGTTCACTCAAAAACGTGTAGGTCACCAGCGCGCATGTTAAAAATAGAATAAGATAAAATAAAGTGCGACTCAGTCTGTTGGCCCCTGGAACAAAAACCTGTCAACAAGGGGCCGCACACGATATTCAAAAAGTTAAAAGCAATGGCCAGGTTCAGGCCCAGGTAACCATAAAATATCTGGGGAAGTTTAAATAGAAAAATCAGTCAATATGCAGATCTCAAGACTGTCGTCTCAATTTGATTTTTAAGTGAGACTGCATTTGTGGCAATCTTGATGGCACCCGGCAGTGAGTTCCACAGCCGTACAGAACTAGGATAAAATGAATGTAAATGGCTGTCAATATTTGATGCAGGTATGGCATAAGATTGACCGCCACTCCTGGTGCTACTTTTATTCAATACTAGTTGTTCCATTGGAATATCAATTAGTTTAGCTCTGCCTTTGAAGAAGGTATTAAGTTTGATAAAAGCTCTTCTCTCTTCTAAGGGTTTCCATTCTAATTTCCTCATGTTCTTCCTAGTATTCCCTTTCTCTCTGATAAGGTTCCCTGTTACGAACCGTGCTGCTCTCTTCTGAATCTTTTCGAGGTTATCAATGTCCTTTAGATTGCAAGGATCCCAGACTGAGCAACCATATTCCAGTACTGGTCTAACCAGTGTTTTGTAGCAGTCGTCCTTAACCTTTTGGGGGCAGTCGTTGATATTCCTGTAAAAGAAAGCTAAGATGTTGTTTGCTTTCTTACATACTAAATTGTAATGTTCTTTCCATTTGAGACGACTATCTATAATCACGCCTAAATATTTTGCAGCATTGGTTTCTTTAAGAATAGTATTGTGAATAGAATATTCTGATCTAGTTGGTGAGCGTTTATTACATATACGCAACACTTGGCACTTCTGGGGATGAAATTCCATTTTCCAAATTCTTTCCCACTCTTGTAAAGCGTTTAGATTTTCTTGTAGAATGCGTATATCATTCTTGCTTCTGATTGTTCTATATACTAAGCTGTCATCTGCAAAAAGCCTTATAGTAGTTCCAGGAGAGAGATTTCTACTTATGTCATTTATATAAATTAAGAAAAACAAGGGCCCCAGAACAGTTCCTTGTGGTACACCTGACAAGACTGAATTACAATGGGATGACGACCCTTCCACAGTAACTTTCTGCGTTCTCCCAACGAGGAATGACTGACATAGCGCTGTACTGTCGCCAAGCAAAGCTGAAACTACCCCTGAAATCCATCCTGGAGGAATACAAAGCAGGGAAGATCAGACTTCAAAGCATGCTGGAGGACTCAGGAGACAAGGTGGTAGAAGCAATTAAGCCCCAGCTGAAGACAGGCAGAAAATGGAAAGTTCAAGAGGCGATGGATTCTGCAAAAGAAAGTCTCAAGATCAGAGAAATAACAGGACACACACAGACCAACAGACAGGGACTGGGGGTGACCAAAACTGAATGGTGGTCAAAGGCCAAAGGAAAAGCCAAAAGAGACATGATGATTCAGGAGATGAGAAAAGAAGAAGACCAAAAAAGACTCCAAAAAGCAGTCCAGCAGAGCCAGCAAGGGCAATGGACAACGTGGGAGAATGCACTCCAAAGAAGTCTCACTTGGAATGACATTTGGCACATGGCCCCTCTCAGGATCAGCTTCATTCTCAGATCTGCATATGACCTTCTGCCCTCAAATGCAAACCTGGTGAAGTGGGGGAAAACAGACGATCCTGCATGCCCCCTCTGCCATGAAAAACAAACAGTGGAGCATGTCCTAAGCTCATGTAAAGTAGCCCTGGCTCAAGGAAGGTACACATGGAGGCACAACCAAGTGCTCAAAGAAATTGTACAAGTAGTCTGGGCTAGTACCAACACCACAAAAGGGAAAATCAGGACTCCAAAAGCACCCGCAACATTCTTCACGGCAGGAGGCAGCAAATCATGGCCAAGAACAACAGTGCCACTGGCAACATGCAGGCAGAGTCTGCTGGACGGGGCAGATGACTGGGAGTGCACTGCAGACCTCCCAGAATGGAAGAGTCACCCAGAGATCATCAGCAAGAGTGGCATGAGACCAGACATAGTAGTCCACTCTAAGTCAACCAAGCAGCTGATCATGATCGAGCTCACGGTGCCATATGAGAACAGAATGGAGGCAGCTCAAATCTACAAGACTGAAAAGTATGCTGATCTGGCAAACAGCCTGAGGAGAGAAGGCTATCAGGTCAAAGTCCTCACTGCAGAAATTGGAGCTAGGGGGTTTGTAGGAACGTCTGCATACAGCCTCATGAAACAGCTCTCAGTTGCAGGGAAGGAAAAAACCAGAGCCCTGAAAGCAATGGCAGAAGCGGCAGAGAGGTGTTCAAGCTGGATCTGGTCAAGGAGGAACAAAAGTGAACTTCATAAGGCTTAATTTCCCTACAAATATCAGGTGTCCCTGTGGCTCAGTGGTTAAAGCGCGAGTCATTAAGTGGAAAATGAGCATGTCCAGAGGGTCATGGGTTCGAATCCCAGCCATGGCTCGTCCCAAGATGGGAAAAAAAAGGGGCAGCAGAGGGACATCCGGAGTCATGAACCGGGTGTGGCCCAACCCCCCTAGAGTGTCAGGAGATAAGGGCCGAAACACTTGCTTGAAGGGGCTTCTCTTCTGAGGACTCTCTGCTGCCACGCTCTCCACGAGTTTCTTTCTACTGCGTTCTCCCAACGAGGAATGATCTAGACCATTTTAGCAAAGAACCGCAAATGCCGATGTGTTCTAATTTAAGTAGCAGGCCCTCATGGTCAACCTTATCAAAGGCTTTAGAAAAGTCTAATAAAATTGCATCTGTTTGCTGTCTGTTGTTAAGACATTTATTAAAATCATTGAGAGTTGTTATAAGTTGAGTCTCACAACTCCTTCGCTGTCTAAAACCATGCTGGGCGTCATTTAAGAAGTTATATTTGTCAAGATGGTCCATTGTGCTACTATATATTATGTGTTCAAGTAATTTTGCTGATATGGATGTAAGAGATACAGGTCTGTAGTTCTCTGCTTTTGTTTTGTCACCCTTTTTGAATAAAGGGACAATGCTAGCATCTCGCCACTCATCAGGTATTACTCCCTGGTCCAGTGCAGCTTGGAAAAGTAGTTGGTATACCTCAGTCAGTTCATTGGCACATAATTTTAAGAGCTTGCCAGGAATGCCATCAGGACCAGTAGCTTTGTTTTCATTGATGTTGGTCAGTAACTTAAATACTCCTGCTTTGCTTACTTTGATATTTTGCATTTCAGGGAGTTTATCATCATCCTTTAGTCTAACGTTAATTAGAGGCTTGGGATTTGAGAAAACCGAACAAAACTGATTGTTTAGTCAATTTGCTTTCCCTTCAGGGTCCTGTATTAGGTTATTCTGGTTATTTCTCAGTTCTGGAATCCCAATGTTGTCCTGTCTCTTACTCCTTATGTAAGACCATAATTTCTTGTTTTGATGATCACCTTCTGAAATCATCGAATTAACATAATTGGAGTGAGCAAGCCTACATTCTCTCTGACACCTTCTCTTAATATGTTTATACCTAATCAGTAATCTTTCTGAATTAGGGTGTAGTTTCAATTTCTTAAAGAACCGATGTTTCCTTCTCAACAAACGTTTAGTTTTTGTATTAATCCATGGCTGGTGGTTCTTGCTTGAAGTTGTTTTAGTTGGTATGTTGTCATCCATAATAAATTCCAAGTTAGTTTTTATACACTTCCAGAGGTCAATGACATTATCTTTAACACTATGAGACCTCAAAAAAAGACGACTGAAATCATGAGTATCCCTGCGTAATTTTGGTAAGTCTGCTTGGTTCCAGAGTCTGATGGTACGTTTGGGGGGTTTTCTTCGAAAGGGTTGAAAGTTGCTCTCTAAGAGAATTATGTCATGATCACCCAGGCCTGCAATTAATTCCTGATTGCCTAAAGCGCCTGGACAAGTGGTAAAAAGTAAATCCAAGAATGCATTGCCACGTGTTGGTATTTCAACTGACTGTACTAATCCAAGGTCTTCGGTGGTATCAAAAAACTGAGAATTAATGTTTTTATTATATTGATTACCAAGTATGGCATCTTCTCGCCAGTCGATATCAGGTAAGTTGAAGTCTCCACCAATCCATAATATTGCCTTCCTATTGGCCAAAACAATGTCAGAAATGTCTCTGCAAATAGACGAACATACATTTTCATCTGAGTCTGGAGGTCTGTATACTGATCCAACAATGACAGGTCTCTTATTCTTAAAATTAATCCTACAAAATAAACTTTCACTGTTTTTGCCTTGATATAAAAACTCACAGGCTAGGTTCTTCCGAATGGCAATCAAGACTCCCCCACCTCTTTTTCCAAGTCTGTCTTTTCTATAAATATCAAAATCCTCCATTAGAAGCTCACTGCTGGATGTTCCAGTTTCTAGCCAAGTTTCTGTTCCAATTACAACAGCAATGTTTTTTTTCAGTGGCTAAATTACTGAGTTCTTCCTTTTTCTTGGTAAGTGATTGAAAGTTCACGGCTATGCATTTAAGCTTGTCTTTTCTTTTGATGATTTGGAGTTCGGTTGCACTTTATGATTTGGGATTTTATCAGTTTTAGAATCAGGGGTGGATGCAAACGTAGGACAAAACTTCAAGGAGTTTTCTTTTGGGAATCGGTCTGGTGAGATAGGGTCAAAACGGTTGCTTTCTGAACTGCAATCTTCAATAGAATCTTCAAAAAGTCTCGAACTAAAGTTTGGAAGCCCGCAGGTAAAACACGTCCAAGATGTATCACTATTACATAATGCTTCATAAGCAGCTGAATTTAATAACATACATTTGGTGTGATACCATGTATTGCAAACGTCACAGGCAACTGCTTTATATTTCCATGTGACTCGCAAACTGCAGACTCCGCATGGATATTTTACTTTAGTGGGCGGACCAGGATTGAGCTCAATATCTCCCGATAGTAGGATAAGGCTTAAGAGCCATAATTTAACTCCTCTATGTCTAACTCTTTTATTAAAACAATTTCCTATCACTTCTCTCCCCTCATGGCAACATGTGTCCAGTGTGCATGGAAGACGGAGAGCAGTTTGAAGGGAAAGGAGCCGAATCAGACAGCAGACTGTTCAGAACTTCGCCTTTGTCATGTCTCTGGCTGTTCTGGCTGTCGATAGGGATGTCTAGGTCGGGTCACGTGGTTGGTCGAAGTCTGCACCCTTCGTTGTGATTGGTAGTAAGAGCCGGAGGCACAGACCTGTTGGTAGGCCCACGTGAAGGGCGTGAGCCTGGTTGTCTCCCTTTGACGGTCAGAAGAACTGTCACTGAACCAGACACCAGAGTTTGTTGTTGCTGTCTGGGGCGGCAGGGAGGGGATGTGGGATGACTTGGGGAGAGTTGAATGGGATAGAAGGGTCAGGGGGAGCGGGATGGAGGTGGGAGGAGGAGGGAGGGGAACGGAGGAGGGGGGTTGGTGAGGATGTCCATGACGGTCCCCGTGCACCTGTCAGTAATACCATTGACCTCCAGACGTTTTCAGTAATACCAATGACCTCCAGACATTTGTCAGTAATACCAATGACCTCCAGACGTGCACCTGTCAGTAATATCAATGACCTCCAGACGTGCACCTGTCAGTAATACCAATGACCTCCAGACGTTGTCAGTAATACCAATGACCTCCAGACGTTGTCAGTAATACCAATGACCTCCAGACGTGCACCTGTCAGTAATACCAATGACCTCCAGACGTTGTCAGTAATACCAATGACCTCCAGACGTTGTCAGTAATACCAATGACCTCCAGACGTTGTCAGTAATACCAATGACCTCCAGACGTGCACCTGTCAGTAATACCAATGACCTCCAGACGTTGTCAGTAATACCAATGACCTCCAGACGTTGTCAGTAATACCATTGACCTCCAGACGTTGTCAGTAATACCAATGACCTCCAGACGTGCACCTGTCAGTAATACCAATGACCTCCAGACGTTGTCAGTAATACCATGACCTCCAGACGTGCACCTGTCAGTAATACCAATGACCTCCAGACGTTGTCAGTAATACCAGTGACCTCCAGACGTGCACCTGTCAGTAATACCAATGACCTCCAGACGTTGTCAGTAATACCAATGACCTCCAGACGTTGTCAGTAATACCAATGACCTCCAGACGTGCACCTGTCAGTAATACCAATGACCTCCAGACGTTGTCAGTAATACCAATGACCTCCAGACGTTGTCAGTAATACCAATGACCTCCAGACGTTGTCAGTAATACCAATGACCTCCAGACGTGCACCTGTCAGTAATACCAATGACCTCCAGTGACTGTCAGTAATACCAATGACCTCCAGACGTTGTCAGTAATACCAATGACCTCCAGACGTTGTCAGTAATACCAATGACCTCCAGACGTGACTGTCAGTAATACCATGTCCTCCAGACGTTGTCAGTAATACCATGACCTCAGACGTTGTCAGTAATACCAATGACCTCCAGACGTTGTCAGTAATACCAATGACCTCCAGACGTTGTCAGTAATACCAATGACCTCCAGACGTGCACTGTTCAGTTAATAACCAATGACCTCCAGACGTTGTCAGTAATACCAATGACCTCCAGACGTTGTCAGTAATACCATGATCCTCCAGACGTGCACCTGTCAGTAATACCAATGACCTCCAGACGTTGTCAGTAATACCAATGACCTCCAGACGTTGTCAGTAATACCAATGACTCCGACGTGCACCTGTCAGTAATACCAATGACCTCCAGACGTTGTCAGTAATACCAATGACTCCGACGTTGTCAGTAATACCAATGAACTCCAGACGTTGTCAGTAATACCATGACCTCCAGACGTGCTACTGTCAGTTTAATACCAATGACCTCCAGACGTTGTCAGTAATACCAATGACCTCCAGACGTTGTCTGTAATACCAATGACCTCCAGACGTGCACCTGTCAGTAATACCATTGACCTCCAGACGTCATGAGTAATACCAATGACCTCCAGACGTTGGTCAGTTAATACCAATGACCTCCAGACGTTGTCAGTAATACCAATGACCTCCAGACGTTTTCATTAATACCATTGACCTCCAGAAGTGCACCTGTCAGTAATACCTATGTCCTCCAGACGTTAACCTGTCAGTAACACCAGTGACCTCCAGAAATTGTCAGTAATACCAATGACCTCCAGACGTTGTCAGAATTACCAATGACCTCCAGACGTTGTCAGTAATACCAATGACCTCCAGACGTGCACCTGTCAGTAATACCAATGACCTCCAGACGTTGTCAGTAATACCATTGACCTCCAGACGTGCACCTGTCAGTAATACCAATGACCTCCAGACGTGTCAGTATACCAATGACCTCCAGACGTTGTCAGTAATACCAATGACCTCCAGACGTTGTCAGTAATACCATTGACCTCCAGACGTGCACCTGTCAGTAATACTAATGACCTCCAGACGTGCACCTGTCAGTAATACTAATGACCTCCAGACGTCAGTAATACCAATGACCTCCAGACGTTGTCAGTAATACCATTGACCTCCAGACGTTGTCAGTAATACCAATGACCTCCAGACGTTGTCAGTAATACCAATGACCTCCAGACGTTGTCAG
This sequence comes from Conus canariensis, assembly GCA_033310375.1. Classification (NCBI taxonomy): domain Eukaryota; kingdom Metazoa; phylum Mollusca; class Gastropoda; order Neogastropoda; family Conidae; genus Conus; species Conus canariensis. Next base: position 1,914,407 of record CM065724.1, read on the forward strand.
TAATACCATTGACCTCCAGACGTGCACCTGTCAGTAATACCAGTGACCTCCAGACGTTGTCAGTAATACCAATGACCTCCAGACGTTGTTAGTAAAACCAATGATCTCCAGACGTTGTCAGTAATACCATTGACTCCAGACGTTGTCAGTTATACCAATGACCTCCAGACGTTGTCAGTAATACGAATGACCTCCAGATCAACTCGTCCAAGGCACAGTCGTGGAGAGGAAATCCACATGAACATCCACGACCTCCCTGCTTGAAGTCTGCGATGGTAACCACTGTGCCACGGGAGCTGTTATCGATTGCTATCTCTCTCCTCTTCACACTGCCAGGTGGTGGATTAAGGTGTGGCATAGAACACCCCACACGGGTATGTTCCTTCCACGTTGTCTGACAGTGGATCGGTACCTTTAGGCGGCGGGCGGGAGGGAGGGAAGAAGGAGGCCAGACGGAAATCTGTCATGAGGGGGGAATCACCAGACCAGCCGATAATGACACAGACGGGGGGGGGGGGGGGGGGGGGGGGGGGGGGGGGGGGGGGAGACGGCTGGAGATAATGACGATTCTCCTGAAGACACCAAATGTGCTGAGTCCGGGCGCGTGTGCAGAATAAGACAAATGAAGTTAATTGCGAAGGGTAGAGGCCGAAGAAGGATGATTGCAGGACACTGACGCAGGTGGATTAAAAGAATTCAGGTTAATTATGAAGGTCGAAGGTGAAGAATGTGGATTGCAGGACAGGCGCGTGCGTGGAACAGGAGAACGGTGGTTAGAGAGGATCAAGGTGGGAAGAGAATAGAAGTCGCCATCAAAGACACCATCTCAGACAGCTCCAGCTTAGTGCTGTGTGTGCTGTGAGTTTGGCTGGTGACGCTGCTGCCTGCAGAAGTCACAGCGTTCACATTGGGCAGTCTGATTGGACACATTGTGTACCTGGTGACGCTGCTGACAGGACACATTGTTTACCTGGTGACGCTGCTGCCTGCAGAAGTCACAGCGTTCACATTGGGCAGTCTGATTGGACACATTGTTTACCTGGTGACGCTGCTGACAGGACACATTGTTTACCTGGTGACGCTGCTGACAGGACACATTGTTTACCTGGTGACGCTGCTGCCTGCAGAAGTCACAGCGTTCACATTGGGCAGTCTGATTGGACACATTGTTTACCTGGTGACGCTGCTGACAGGACACATTGTTTACCTGGTGACGCTGCTGACAGGACACAGTGTTTGCCTGGTGACGCTGCTGACAGGACACATTGTTTACATGGTGACGCTGCTGACAGGACACATTGTTTACCTGGTGACGCTGCTGACAGGATACATTGTTTACCTGGTGATGCTGCTGACAGGACACATTGTTTACCTGGTGACGCTGCTGACAGGATACATTGTTTACCTGGTGATGCTGCTGCCTGCAGAAGTCACAGCGTTCACATTGGGCAGTCTGATTGGACACATTGTTTGCCTGGTGACGCTGCTGCCTGCAGAAGTCACAGTATTCACATTGGGCAGTCTGACAGGACACAGTGTTTACCTGGTGACGTTGCTGACAGGACACATTGTTTACCTGGTGACGCTGCTGACAGGACACATTGTTTACCTGGTGACGCTGCTGACAGGACACATTGTTTACCTGGTGACGTTGCTGACAGGACACATTGTTTACCTGGTGATGCTGCTGACAGGACACATTGCTTACCTGGTGACGCTGCTGCCTGCAGAAGTCACAGCGTTCACATTGGGCAGTCTGATTGGACACATTGTTTACCTGGTGACGCTGCTGCCTGCAGAAGTCACAGTGTTCACATTGGGCAGTCTGACTGGACACATTGTCCAAACAAAACTGTAGTTGTATGGTAGACTTGCGCTCTGTCCTTGAACAAGTTGTGGACAGAACAAAAATGTGATGTTCTGTTTCTTAACCTGTACATAACTCAACGAAATGTGATGTTCTGTTTCTTTAACCTCTACATAACTCAACGAAAATGTGATGTTCTGTTTCTTTTAACCTCTACATAACTCAACGAAAATGTGATGTTCTGTTTCTTTTAACCTCTACATAACTCAACGAAAATGTGATGTTCTGTTTCTTTACCTTTACATACTTCACGAATATGTACGTTCTCTTTTTTTTCTCTCTACATACTCAACGAAAATGTGACTTTCTGTTTTTTCTTGCTAATCAACGAAAATGTGATGTTCTGTTTCTAACCTCTACATAACTCAACGAAAATGTGAGGTCGTTTCTTCTCTCTGCATCATTCAGCAAAATGAAATGTTCTGTTTATTACTCTCTACATAATTCAACTAAAATGTAATGTTCTGTTTCTCACTCTCTACATAATTCGACGAAAATAAATTCGATTTAGGTTATTCTAATGCTGCATGCGATGTGGGAATAGTGTGTGTGTGTGTGTGTGTGTGTGTGTGTGTGTGTGTGTGTGTGTGTGTGTGTGTGTGTTGCCAGTCATACCACCGTGTCATACAGTGACCACCAGTAACCTGAACATGATCTCTACTTCTGTGTCTTCTTCACGGCATTTCAGCGAGCATCAGGGAATGCTTTGAGCCGCCCACCCCCCCTCTAACTGTCCTGATACAGATTGGGTAGTTTCATGTTTCCATCACACACACACTCACCCCCCCCCCCCACCCCCCACCCACACATCCACACACACACACACACAAGCACACACACACACACACACACACACACACACACACACGCACGCACGCACGCACGCACGCACGCACACACGCACACACACCGCTGATACGACTGATTTTCAACGTGCCTATGACTTGCAGCTGAAACAGAGATCGGTGCATTCACCTTGCACTACTTCTGTCTGTCAGACAATGTCAGTTTGGTCACAGACACTATTGAGAATGGTCACACACACACACACACACACACACACACACACACACACACACACACACACACACACACACACCACACACAGGTGACGCATGCACAAAAGAATGTGTTTTGGCGGCTTCCAGTGACCCTTAGTGACGGCTCTGAGGATGTCCTGGCCAAGTGAAGTAACGAGTCTTTGTACTTTTGAAGTGTGGTCTTGTGTTTGGCCAGCCAAGAGATAGTTAAGAAATCTCTGAAGATCGTGTGGTAGGATATCACGTTGTTGTAGAAATTCATCTGTTGGTGGCCATGGCAAACTCTGATTTCTCGAAGGCCTCTGTTATTACTGTCCGTAGATACAGGGCAACACATTTCAGCATGTCTGTTGAGCCAAGCTCGTACGCTAGAATGACAGCTCTGTCAGTTTTCATTTCTGAATTGTACACAATCAAAGACTGAAATTCTCCACCTTTTCTGTGAGGTGAAGCAAATGACAATCTGTGCCCGTATGTCGCACTCTTCAACTAGTGCCTTAGCTTTTCAGCCCTATAATGTGTAGTTGGGTGGTCTGTCTCGTTCAAGGCAGAGGTATATTATCACACAGGTCTGACAGTCTCAATACCTTCTGCTGCTGAAGCCCCTCTCTTCCAATTCTTAAACAGACTCTGTCAAATGCTGTCTTGTGTGACTTTTCCAGGTTTTCCTGATCTCTCTTTGACGCACCATCTTTACTCTGCCATGCTGCAGGATCTCTGACATACTTCTTACAACAGGAAGGGTGATACTGTGCTTCACAGGCAAACAGGTCAGATCCTCTGATTCTGCACAATAGTTTCTTGTCTTTTTTGTGCTCAGCAACTTCAAGAACTGTGCTCCATCCTTCACGTTCAAACTTGGATGTAGGTTCAGTTGTCCAAGCATTCTGTGATTTTTTTGCTTTCAACCCCTCTTTGTTACACAATATGCAGTCTGGTTTGAAGATAATTGTTTCCACTGAGCCAGAAGAACGCCCAGACTGTCTTTGCTCTAGAGGTATTGTTTGTGATTCTGAAGATGATTCCAGTCTACCAAGGCTTTTAGTGAACCTTTGGTAACAGTCACGATGGCAGCCATATTCTGGCCGTAAATCATCTGGAACGCAGTTGCAAGCCTCTTCCATCCAATATGGAGAATCCAGTTGGCTGCAATAGTCGTTTCTTGCAAATGTCTTGAAGTTTTATCAGTCTATTCTGAGGTCCTTTGCAGTTAGAGAGGTGAACAAATGATCTCTTGTTAGAATCGTTGAAATGAATGATACACACTTCACCAACAGGGCTGTCTTCAGGTTTTCGCTTTCTTGCCGCCATGTTCAGTTGATCATTACAGCAGAGGATTATTCACCTGCACACAAAAAACAAACACAACAAAGAACAAATACAAGTCAAACCATTGTTTGGTTAAAATGCAAATGCATGCGATTTCCACGTAGTACTGTTATTATTATTATACATGTACATATGAAATGCAGAAATTCGTTATTTATCAAAGATTATCACAACATCTAGAACTGCAAATTACATCATATTACCGTTGTATTTCACTATAATATATTCATTTTATTTTACAGTGATGCTTGTTGCAAATAACAACAATTCTGTTTGTTTAAATCGTGTTTTGTCGTTTTTGTCGAAATCGCATATTTAGGGGGTATAGGAGATATATTTAATTTTGTACCTATAAAAACGGGACTAGGACGGCCTAATTGGTCCTGAATGACCCAAAGGCATTGTTGTGGATGAAAACAACCCCCCAAAAGCCCTGCTTTCTATCATTTTCAATGTATCGCAGATGACATACAGTCCGTATTGTGAAAGTAACGGTTTCAGTAGATAGCGCATCCCTGAAGCCAAGATATACTATACTGGACTACACAAAAGGCCTTTTAAAGACTGCAAGTCATCGATTTAGTTACGAAAGTAACAGAAACGTGGATTTCTTGTCATTCACATGAGCTACATTTGACTGAAATTGATGATTGTGGTCAGCATACAAGGGGGTACCCTTAAATCAAGGGCCATAACTCATAGTCCAAATGAGTTATTTTCTTGGGAACAACCAGAAACGTGTTCAGTGGTCCCTAAGCTACATTGTGAATCCACTTAGGTTAAGTCCTGGGGGGTGGGGGGGGGGGTGCATGGTGACCATGGTCTGCTTGGCAACTAATACACACACGCTCACATATACTCACTCATTCACTCTCTCTCTCTCTCTCTCTCTCTCTCTCTCTCTCTCCTCTCTCCTCCTCCCTCTCTGTCTGTCTGTCTGTCTGTCTCTCTCTCACACACACATACACATGTGCACGGACACAAACAGAGAGAGAGAGGAGAGAGGTGGGTGAAACTAAGCCATTTGTGAACAAGGCCAGATTCAAGCGATGTTATGACAGGGTTGTGGAAGATGTACTTGTGTTGTCATCTCTGACCTGAAGTTTTGACAGCAACAGATTTGGACCGACAGATAAAGGATCATCAGGGCATGTGTGCGGAAAGTGAGGGTTGGAGAGAGGAGGGGGGGGGGGGGGGAGGGGAGCGAGGGTTGGATAGGGTAGATACGGGGTGTCGGTGGAAAGCGATTTTTTTTGGCAAAGCGGTCGCAGTAGAACAATAATGATACGCTCGTCAAGGGAAATCCATGTAAGGTCACACTGTGTGGAGGTCGACGAAATCGGGGCCAGTGTCGCAGTGTTACAGTTTCTAACTCTTGTCTCTGTCTTTGTCTTTGTCTGTCTCTGTCGCTCTGTGTCTCTCTCTGTCTGTCTCTTTCACTCTCTCTCTCTCTCTCTCTCTCTCTCTCTCTCTCTCTCTCTCTCTCTCCGCTGCGTTTCTCTCTCTTGCACGGACACGCACACGCACACACAGCAAACACACACACACACACACACACACACACACACACACACACACACACATCAGTGAGCCATGGCTTTGGTGCCAACAGTGCACGTGCGCCTCGCGCTCTTCTCTGTTGGAGCTTGTGTCCGATGGCATTAAATCCATCCTACTTTCAGTGCATGTTGGAAGGCCAGCTAATCGTCATTAGTATACGTCTATGAAAACTACTTTTTATCATCAAAACAGAAATCAAAGTATAAACCAAGAAATAATTTATTACGCTCGTGACATGTTGGTTGACGTGTTTTTTTTTTTGTTTTTTTTTAGGGTTAAGAAAACAGCTTAGGTTAGGCTAGGGTTAGTTTTAAAACAAACGAAATCATTACAACCACCATTAGCGTAGTAAATACGGCGTTGTGACGCCAAACCGTAATGCCCCCATCCTCCCCCCCTACTCCCCCCACCCTCACCCTCAACCCTCCACCCCCTACTCCGCCTCTGCCTCATCTGCGGCTTCCTGTGACGTATATCGGGAGGTTAGAAACATGTGTGGTTGGTTCCGCTGGCAAAAACAGCAGGTTGTTTGGTGAGATCGTCGCCAGGTACGTGAACTTGGGGTTATCAGGACTTCCCGCACGGAGGGGGAGTGGGGGGGGGTTGAAGAACTTGCTCTGACTCATCACGTCAACTGCCAGAGCACCGAGTTTGAAGACGGGGGAGTGAGAGATGGTTGACAAGGGAAGGGAGGGCGCCCTGGTTCTCCCTGGCCGACAGACGAGTCAGGGAGTGGTTAGTAAATTGGTTCTGGTCCATGTCAGTGGTTGTGATCCAGGTCAGTCGTTCTGGTCCAGGTCATTGGTTGTGGTCCAGGTCAGTGTCCAGATCCAGGTCATTGGTCCAGGTCAGTGGTTATGGTCCAGGTCAGTGGTTGTGGTCCAAGTCAGTGGTTCAGGTCCAAGTCAGTGGGTCAGGTCCAAGTCAGTGGTTGTGGTCCAGGTCAGTGGTTGGTCAGCGGTTGTGGTCCAGGTCAGCTAGTGTCGGTTTTGGCACCGAACATGATGCTCAGCACGCCTGACAGACATATATATATATATATAATGCTGAACAATTAAGTAGTGGGGGAAAACAAGTGCAGGCTAACAATTCTTCAGTCATTATAGTAATGACTTGGCAAAGATTTGAACTTTCAGAAAAAAAAATAAAATAAAATTGAAGATGAAGAAAATGGGGGGAATATATTATAAATGTGAGAAACCCTTCACTAGCTGCCTGAGGAAACCATCGTAATCCCTCTCGAAAGCACATCTATTTGTATTGCCTGCTCCTAGGCCTTTCGTCCGCTGGATCGGACTCATCAGGGAGACACGGCTGATTGTGTCTGTGCTCTTGGTGTCAAATAGAGACACACCACAGTCCATAATTCTGTGGTGTTCTCACCACCAAGGGTTAAAAAAAGAATCCAACAGCACCCCCGAAGCAGCCAGCGAAGGGTAGTAAAATGGAACAAAACGAAAGTGTGGAGAGGAAAAAAGTTGCTGAAAAACTAAAAGCATTATGCAAACAGTATAAGATGTAGGGGACAATCTTTGAGCCTATGCTTGAGGATCCATTCAAGGATGCAAGGGAGATCAAAAGATGTGGAACAGTCTGAGTGGTCAGCTCTGCTGTTCAATAACCCAAGCATTGTAAGTGGCTAAGAATTGTACAGAACAACCTTTACTTGGATCTCCTAAGAGACTTCCCCCTTCCATTCTTGTACGCTATGTTCCCACGTTGTGACATGGCCTGTCTCTGGATTCTTCGCCCCTTTCCTTCTCCCTGTACGCTATGTTCCCACGTTGTGACTGGCCTGTCTCTGGATTCTTCGCCCCTTTCCTTCTCCCTGTACGCTATGTTCCCACGTTGTGACATGGTCTGTCTCTGGATTCTTCGCCCCTGTCCTTCTCCCAGTACGCTATGTTCCCACGTTGTGACATGGTCTGTCTCTGGATTCTTCGCCCCTTTCCTTCTCCCAGTACGCTATGTTCCCACGTTGTGCTATTGCCTATCTCTCCATTCCTTCCCCCTTTCCTTCTCCTTGTAGGCTATGTTCACACGTTGTGCTATTGCCTTCATTTGTCAATGGTGTGGACAATAGATTATTTGCAGTGAACTGTGCAAGATCGTGCCATTTGTTTGTTCCTTTTATATGTATTCGCCTTGATTTGATATCTAATTTTTTCTTTCCTTTTGTCCCAGGGCTGGGTGGGAAAAAGCATTCATATTGCTTATATACGTTCAGTTCAGTTCAGTGGTTTATTCAATGTCTTTTCATCGCCAGATGATATTAGACACTTAACTGAAAACAAAAATTAAAACCTCCACACTCATCTCATCATCCATGTTAGTACTCTCAAACCCACATCTGATATACGCATATTTACATAAGTGAAATACCCTAGTGGTACTCAAAATTGTTGATCTTGATAAAAAAAAAAATTTGCAACCTGTGACTGCGAAATAACCATGGCAATTTCAGCAACAATATTGCTTATCTCAATACCCAGGTAAAATGAAATTTCGTTGGTTCGTTCGTCCGTCCGTTCGTTCGTTCTCGTTTTGTCTTTCCTCCTGTGGGTCTGCTAGTTCCGTACATGTGCCTCCTA
>CM065724.1:1930293-1972793 GCA_033310375.1 Conus canariensis
TACTTTTGTACTGTCGGGGAGAGATCTGAAGCCAAAGGAAATCGGTTGAAAGGAATGTGACCTGTTCTTTGAAAAGCAAACGCTAGCTCGCATTTTTCGTACCCATTTCGATCCAAACGAGAGCTTTCTCTTGAAATAATCTGGAAGAGTTAGAGTTAAGCTGATGTAGTGCTTCTGTCGTCTTCTAATGCTTGCATTTTTCATTATCATTTCGATCAGAACGAGTGCTTTCCCCTAAAATAATCCGGATGGGCTAGAGTTATGTTGCTTAAGCATTTCTGTTGTATGCTAATACTTGCACTTTTTGTACCCATTTCGAATGCTTTCCTCTGAAATAATCAGAAAAAGTCAGAGTTACGCTGCTTGAGTAGTTCTGTCGTCTGCAAACTCCGTCGTCAACTACTAATGCCCCGCACCTCCTCTGTGTGCACATAGTGTTGTTTTGGGTTTCCCGGTAGTGGGGAAAACGAGTGGGCAGCAACATCTTGGGCCTGTGAGGGGGGCGGGGGGGGGGGGGGGGGGGGCAGACACATATATCCCCCCCCTACCCCTGTATAGCCTGTTCTGCTGTGACCCGTTCCATTTTTCATGGAGAACCAGAGTCATCGCCGCCATGTCTGTGGGGACAGTGTAAATCTTTTGACGTACGCGACCCTGTGGAGCTTGCCCCAGGGCGTTCTCTGTGACGTCATGGTGAACGGATCGTGCTGGACACTGACTTGTGATGGTGTTTACATTGGTGTCTGTGAAGCGTTGTCGGTCCATGGGGATGAAGAACTCATGGGAGTGATCAGCTGGAAGGCCGGACACCCTGTGTCCGATTTGCTGCACCCATCCTGGCTGCATGGAGGTGTTCATCAATGACTTTGGGGTGATGGTTGGTAGTCTGAGAGCACATAGCGAAGTGGAGACATTGGGGTGATGGCTGGTAGTCTGAGAGCACACAGGGAAGTGGAGACATTGGGGTGATGGTTGGTAGTTTAAGAGCACACTGGGAAGTGGAGACATTGGGGTGATGGTTGGTAGTCTGAGCACACAGCGAATTGGAGACATTGGGGTGATGGTTGGTAGGCTGAGCACACAGCGAATTGGAGACATTGGGGTGATGGTTGGTAGGCTGAGAGCACACAGGGAAGTGGAGACATTGGGGTGATGGTTGGTAGTGTGAGGTGAGGCCAGCACACCGCGAAGTGGAGACATTGGGGTGATGGTTGGTAGGCTGAGAGCACACAGCTAAGTGGAGACATTGGGGTGATGGTTGGTAGTCTGAGAGCACACAGGGAAGTGGAGACATTGGGGTGATGGTTGGTAGGCTGAGAGCACACAGGGAAGTGGAGACATTGGGGTGATGGTTGGTAGTCTGAGCACACAGCGAAGTGGAGACATTGGGGTGATGGTTGGTAGTTTAAGAGCACACTGGGAAGTGGAGACATTGGGGTGATGGTTGGTAGTCTGAGCACACAGCGAAGTGGAGACATTGGGGTGATGGTTGGTAGGCTGAGAGCACACAGGGAAGTGGAGACATTGGGGTGATGGTTGGTAGTGAGAGGTGAGGCCAGCACACAGCGAAGTGGAGACATTGGGGTGATGGTTGGTAGTCTGAGCACACAGCGAAGTGGAGACATTGGGGTGATGGTTGGTAGTCTGAGCACACAGCGAAATGGAGACATTGGGGTGATGGTTGGTAGTCTGAGGTGAGGCCAGCACACAGCGAGGTGGAGCTTTGTTGACTGTGACCTCACCGCTCTGACATTTTTGTTGTTGTTAACGCCTGACCGGCTGCCTGATCTGCTCCTGCACAGCCAGTAGATGAGCTCTCCAGAACAATTTTTTTCTCCAATGAGTCTTTCTCGGTCTCCGCAAACAACAGACATTCCGCTCAGCATCTGGCACTGTTAAATCAGTCATGTTTTTGGTTGTTCGGTGTTGATCCACAGACGCAAGTCGCGTTTTCTTGAAGTAAAAATCATCTGTGACAAGTCTGCTGTCGATGGCTGTCAGTGAAACACGTGGGCAAATCATGTCTCGTTTGTTTGGCGCAATGAGAAAGAGAAAGATAACACCTGAAGGTGCGGGTGGGACCCAGAGAAGCACTGCCCTCAACTGCCGAACACCTCAGCTGGGAGCAATGCTGCACCACCTTCTGAAAGCCTGCGCTGTGCTGACACAGGGTGCTGTGCGTGGTGTTCCTGCCGTTGTTGGTTCACTGGCAGCTGGTATTGTCTGGTATTGTCTGCCGCGTGCCCATGGTGACAGGTGAACACAGAACCAGACGGAAAGCACTGATGTCCAGTTTGGTTGTTGTTTATGACTTGATGTCACTGCTGTGACACGTAACTGCCGTAATCCCTGTTGTTTGCCGGTAAAGGTTGTGAGCGTGTTCATCAAGGTCCTCTTGTGAGCAGACAGACGTTCCTGGTATGTCAGTAAAAATAAAAGTGGTGCATTTTTCAAGCCTTGGGTAGATTGTCGTTGGAAAACAAGGGCTAACTCTCTTTTTGCCCAAAATGTAATTTTACGGAGCTTTCCGCTCTCTGTTCGCCCTAAACGTAATCTGTACGGAGCTTTCCGCTCTCTGTTCGCCCTAAATGTAATCTGTACGGAGCTTTCCGCTCTCTGTTCGCCCTAAAGGTAATCTGTACGGAGCTTTCCGCTCTCTGTTCGCCCTAAAGGTAATCTGTACGGAGCTTTCCGCTGTCTGTTCGCCCTAAATGGAATCTGTTCGGAGCTTTCCGCTCTCTGTTCGCCCTAAAGGTGATCAGTACGGAGCTTTCCGCTCTCTGTTCGCCCTAAAGGTAATCTGTACTGAGCTTTCCACTCTCTGTTCGCCCTAAATGCAATCTGTGTAATCTGTACGGAGCTTTCCGCTCTCTGTTCGCCCTAAATGCAATCTGTACGGAGCTTTCCGCTCTCTGTTCGCCCTAAATGCAATCTGTATGGAGCTTTCCGCTCTCTGTTCGCCCTAAAGGTAATCTGTACAGAGCTTTCCGCTCTCTGTTCGCCCTAAAGGTAATCTGTACAGAGCTTTCCGCTCTCTGTTCGCCCTAAAGGTAATCTGTACGGAGCTTTCCGCTCTGTGTTCGCCCTAAATGCAATCTGTACGGAGCTTTCCGCTGTCTGTTCGCCCTAAATGCAATCTGTACGGAGCTTTCCGCTCTCTGTTCGCCCTAAAGGTAATCTGTACGGAGTTTTCCGCTCTCTGTTCGCCCTGAAGGTAATCTGTACGGAGCTTTCCGCTCTCTGTTCGCCCTAAATGCAATCTGTACGAAGCTTTCCGCTCTGTGTTCGCCCTAAATGCAATCTGTACGGAGCTTTCCGCTGTCTGTTCGCCCAAAATGCAATCTGTACGGAGCTTTCCGCTCTCTGTTCGCCCTAAAGGTAATCTGTACGGAGCTTTCCGCTCTCTGTTCGCCCTAAAGGTAATCTGTACGGAGCTTTCCGCTCTCTGTTCGCCCTAAAGGTAATCTGTACGGAATTTTCCGCTGTCTGTTCGCCCTAAATGCAATCTGTACGGAACTTTCCGCTCTCTGTTCGCCCTAAAGGTAATCTGTACAGAGCTTTCCGCTCTCTGTTCGCCCTCAATGCAATCTGTATGGAGTTTTCCGCTCTCTGTTCGCCCTAAATGTAATCTGTACGGAGCTTTCCGCTCTCTGTTCGCCCTAAATGTAATCTGTACGGAGCTTTCCGCTCTGTGTTCGCCCTAAATGCAATCTGTACGGAGCTTTCCGCTGTCTGTTCGCCCTAAATGCAATCTGTACGGAGCTTTCCGCTGTCTGTTCGCCCTAAATGCAATCTGTACGGAGCTTTCCGCTCTCTGTTCGCCCTAAAGGTAATCTGTACGGAGCTTTCCGCTCTCTGTTCGCCCTAAATGTAATCTGTACGGAGCTTTCCGCTCTCTGTTCGCCCTCAATGCAATCTGTATGGAGTTTTCCGCTCTCTGTTCGCCCTAAAGGTAATCTGTACGGAGCTTTCCGCTCTCTGTTCGCCCTAAACGTAATCTGTACGGAGCTTTCCGCTCTGTGTTCGCCCTAAATGCAATCTGTACGGAGCTTTCCGCTGTCTGTTCGCCCTAAATGCAATCTGTACGGAGCTTTCCGCTGTCTGTTCGCCCTAAATGCAATCTGTACGGAGCTTTCCGCTGTCTGTTCGCCCTAAAGGTAATCTGTACAGAGCTTTCCGCTCTCTGTTCACCCTAAATGTAATCTGTACGGAGCTTTCCGCTCTCTGTTCGCCCTAAATGTAATCTGTACGGAGCTTTCCGCTCTCTGTTCGCCCTAAAGGTAATCTGTACGGAGCTTTCCGCTCTCTGTTCGCCCTAAAGGTAATCTGTACGGAGCTTTCCGCTCTCTGTTCGCCCTAAATGTAATCTGTACGGAGCTTTCCGCTCTCTTTTCGCCCTAAAGGTGATCAGTACGGAGCTTTCCGCTCTCTGTTCGCCCTAAAGGTAATCTGTACGGAGCTTTCCGCTCTCTGTTCGCCCTAAACGTAATCTGTACGGAGCTTTCCGCTCTCTGTTCGCCCTAAATGTAATCTGTACGGAGCTTTCCGCTCTCTGTTCGCCCTAAAGGTGATCAGTACGGAGCTTTCCGCTCTCTGTTCGCCCTAAATGTAATCTGTACGGAGCTTTCCGCGTTGGGAGAAAAGGAAACCAAATGCTCTGTCGTTTCGGAGAAATGAAACAGTCGTTTTTTTCTTTTTTATGAGCCACAGTTCTCACAGTTTTGTGCTCCTGGTTCAAAAAGAAGCAGCAGCAGTTTCTCCCCCTTCTCGTCTCACCGCTTCTTCACACCCCCTTCCCACCCTTCCCACCCCGCCCACATGCACACTTCACTCCTCCTTCCTTGACCCCTCTCTCCCCGTCACCGTCTTTCCTTCTGCTCCACTTGTGCCCAGACAAGGCCCAGCCCTTTCTGCCCTAAAACCAACAGCAGCGGTCTCCAGGCAGCCCTTAGAACCTCGTCGCTGGATGTCCACCTTCCACAGGAGATCCTGCTCTGCCCAGCTATTTCAGCCCGAAACCAAACAGCAGCTGTCTCCAGGGAGCCCCTCAAGGCCTCGTCACTGGATGGCTGCCGTCCATAGCAGCAGTCTCCAGGGACCCCTCAGGGCCTCATCACTGGATGGCTGGCTTCCACAGCAGCAGTCTCCAGGGAGCCCTTCAGCGCCTCATCACTGGATGGCTGCCTCCATAGCAGCAGTCTCCAGGGAGCCCCTCAGCGCCTCGTCACTGGATGGCCGCCTTCCAGAGGAGATTCTGCACTGCTGAGAAATGACTGGTGCTAATAGTTTGTGAGCTGTGAGTGTTCTCTGTCTGTGTTCGCTGAATGGCACCAATGAGGGTCACTGCTGATTGAAAATAGAATGCGTCATCGTTGTGACAGACTGAAAGGAGTGTTTCTGGTGTAGAGCGTCCTTTGTTGCCTGCTGTAGTTTTGTTCAGTGTCAGTGTCATTTTCAAGCTTTAGAAGACTTGGGAAGAAAAGGGAACATCTCACGTGTATACGCATGTGCTAAAGTCAATCAGCGATCGTAATATTTATTGTTCAACGAATAGCGTGACTTCCACCGTTCAAAGATCCATGGTGACGAAAGTTTGACAGCCGTAGCGGAGAATTGTGACTTCAGAACACAGCAGCATGATTTCCGCTGTTGAGGAATCCATAATGACAAAAGATGTGAGCAGCTTAACTGCCAGTGTTGAGAGTAGAGCAATTTGCCGCTGATAAGAAATCTATAGTTAAGAAATAACAGATTTTCTGCTGTTGAAAAATTCACACTGACAAAAAAAAAAAAAAAAAAAAAAATCCTTGAGCAGTTTGGCTTCTGCTGTTGTTAAATCCGTTGTGACGTAACAAAAGGGCAGCATGGACGCCAATGTTTCCAAATATATGATGACAAAAGAGTGGGATTGTCTGACTGTCACTGTAACAAAAATCCATAACAGTAGAGAGCAATTTGAGAAATCCCAGTGACTAAAGAAGAGCATTTCATTGCAGCTAGGAAACCCACAGAGACAAGAGAACAGCTGGACTGTCACCGGTGATAAATCCATTGTGACAAAAGACGAGTGGCTTGGCGTTGTTTAGATATCCACTGGGGGAAAAAAAGCAGTTTACCACTGTTGAGAAATCCATAGTGACAACGGAAAAGCAGTCCGTCGCTTTTGAGAAATTCAGCGGCCATAGAGAACAGTGTGCTGCTTGTGAGAAATCCATCGGGACAAGAGAAGAGCAGTCTGTCGCTTTTGAGAAATCCGTTGTAATGAAAGTAGAGCAACTGGATTGCTGCAACTGAGAAATCCATTGTAGTGAAAGTAGAGCAACTGGATTGCTGCTGTTAAGAAATCCATTGTAAAGAAAGTAGAGCAACTGGATTGCTGCAACTGAGAAATCCATTGTTATGAAGTAGAGCAACTGGATTGCTGCAATTGAGAAATCCATTGTTATGAAGTAGAGCAACTGGATTGCTGCAATTGAGAAATTATGTTAATGAAAGTGGAGCAACTGGATTGCTGCAATTGAGAAATCCATGTTAATGAAAGTAGAGTAACTGGATTGTTGTAATTGAGAAATCCATTGTAATGAAGTAGAGCAACTGGATTGCTGCAATTGAGAAATCCATGTTAATGAAAGTAGAGCAACTGGATTGCTGCAATTAAGAAATCCATTGTTATGAAGTAGAGCAACTGGATTGCTGCAATTGAGAAATCCATGTTAATGAAAGTAGAGCAACTAGATTGCTGCAATTGAGAAATCCATGTTAATGAAAGTAGAGTAACTGGATTGCTGCGATTGAGAAATCCATTGTAATGAAGTAGAGCAACTGGATTGCTGCAATTGAGAAATCCATGTTAATGAAAGTAGAGCAACTGGATTGCTGCAATTGAGAAATCCATGTTAATGAAAGTAGAGCAACTGGATTGCTGCAATTGAGAAATCCATGTTAATGAAAGTAGAGCAACTGGATTGCTGCAATTGAGAAATCCATGTTAATGAAAGTAGAGCAACTGGATTGCTGCAATTGAGAAATCCATTGTAATGAAGTAGAGCAACTGGATTGCTGCAATTGAGAAATCCATGTTAATGAAAGTAGAGCAACTGGATTGCCGCAGTTGAGAAATCCATGTTAATGAAAGTAGAGCAACTGGATTGCTGCAATTGAGAAATCCATGTTAATGAAAGAAGGCAATAATAACAGTCTAGTGCGATGTAATTTAGTGTTGTATACTGTGGACATGTGCGCATATGACTGTGTGAATAGTTTCTTGAAGCGAATGGAGCAAGCAACTGACTAAAGGAAAATAACAGTTTTTGCGCCTAAATGAAACCATGACGTTATTTAGAAACACGAATTACTTTAAATCTGACAAGATATTCGATCTAATTGTATTGCTTGCAAAATTCTACGTCTGTTAATGTAAAATGAAATTGATGAAGAAATATTATCAGTGCTTTCAAATAAATGCTCAAGGCCAGTCATGAAATAGAATTAAAAAATAAAGTTTTAAAGATTTGAATTCAGGTAACTTCCACGCAGATTGGTAATATTACAAACACATTACAGAGTCAGATGGTGAAAAAGAATTGGAGACATGATGTGTGTGAGTGTGTGTGTGTGTGTGTGTGAGTGTGTGTGTGTGTGTGTGTGTGTGTGTGTGTGTGTGTGTGTGTGTGTGTGTGTGTGAGAGAGAGAGAGAGAGAGAGAGAGAGAGAGAGAGAAGCCGTTTATAGTAAAGGTATTGCAGAAATATCCTACATATCCGTCTGTGTTCCTTGACGTATGCGTTATTTTTTATAATATCTTTTTTCCCCCTAAGGTAATCGACCTCTCTGGTTAAAAAAAAATCATATTGAAGTCCATTCCAACGTACAGCTTTTTTCTTTTTGTTTGTCTACTTGCTTTTTGTTGTTTTTTTGTTTATTTATTTGTTATCATATAACTTTTCGTTCATTTGAGTTTACAAGCTTATGAGATAAGTAGTATTGCTCAAGTCTTTTCCAGTTAAGGTATTGGTCTAATACAGATGAGAAATACATGCTCAGCATAGCCCATTAGTAATCACTGAATGGTTGTATGTGATATCCACTTTTCTGGTGGTGGTATTTTTTATCGATGAAAGAACCGGAACAGCAACGGTTGGGAATTGTCATGTGGGGATTATGGGAGAGATCTGGTGTGCAAATTATGGGGATAGGTTTGGGGTTTAACTGATGTGCAAATTATGGGGATAGGTTTGGGGTTTAACTGATTTGCAAATTATGGGGATAGGTTTGGGGTTTAACTGATGTGCAAATTATGGGGTGGGTTTGGGGTTTATCTGATGTGCAAATTATGGGGATAGGTTTGGGGTTTATCTGATGTGCAAATTATGGGGATAGGTTTGGGGTTTAACTGATGTGCAAATTGTGGGGATTTGGTTTGGGGTTTAACTGATGTGCAAATTGTGGGGATTTGGTTTGGGGTTTAACTGATGTGCAAATTATGGGGATTGGTTTGGGGTTTAACTGATGTCCAAACGATTGGAATGTTATGGGGTTTAACTGATGTCCAGATTATGGGAATAGGTTTGCGAAATATCTGATGTGGAAATTGTGGGACAGGTTTCCATCTTCACTGTACATAATGTGGGATGAGATGGCGTGTTGCATGTCTTGTGATGATGAATCTCTTGTTCGTTGAATACCATGAGGTAATGTGTCTCTGTGTGATGGTGAATCTCTTGTTCGTTGAATACCATGAGGTAATGTGTCTCTGTGTGATGATAAATCTCTTGTTCGTTGAATACCATGAGGTAATGTGTCTCTGTGTGATGGTAAATCTCTTGTTCGTTGAATACCATGAGGTAATGTGTCTCTGTGTGATGGTGAATCTCTTGTTCGTTGAATACCATGAGGTAATGTATCTCTGTGTGATGATAAATCTCTTGTTCGTTGAATACCATGAGGTAATGTATCTCTGTGTGATGATAAATCTCTTGTTCGTTGAATACCATGAGGTGATGTATCTCTCTTTGGACTGATACCTTGGGACCAGCACAGTTGTAGATCCTTGCATGTGGACACCGTGGCATAGTTCTAATGTTACATAACTCATCACATAGTCATCCAACGTCCATCCTGTCCTTCATCCCCCAAATCACGGCGTTCAAAGCACGTGCTGTACTTACGTTTTCAGAGAAACAGAATAGTTCAAGTTGCTTGAGATGTAACTTCGATGATACGCAGTGACGACAACAGACAGTAGGCTGAGTTGTCTGTTCAGTGTTGTCGATGATACGCAGTGACGACAACAGGCAGTAGGCTGAGTTGTCTGTTCAGTGTTGTCGACGATACGCAGTGATGACAACAGACCTGAACAGTAGGCTGAGTTGTCTGTTCAGTGTTGTCGACGATCTGCAGTGACGACAACAGACAGTAGGCTGAGTTGTCTGTTCAGTGTTGTCGATGATACGCAGTGACAACAGACCTGAACAGTAGGCTGAGTTGTCTGTTCAGTGTTGTCGATGATACGCAGTGACAACAGACCTGAACAGTAGGCTGAGTTGTCTGTTCAGTGTTGTCGATGATACGCAGTGACAACAGACCTGAACAGTAGGCTGAGTTGTCTGTTCAGTGTTGTCGATGATACGCAGTGACAATAGACCTGAACAGTAGGCTGAGTTGTCTGTTCAGTGTTGTCGATGATACGCAGTGACAACAGACCTGAACAGTAGGCTGAGTTGTCTGTTCAGTGTTGTCGATGATACGCAGTGACAGGGGTTCAACAGAAGAGAACAGTATATCTCTGTTCCACCTCGCCGATGGTAAAGCAGTGATACATACCTGTGTTTGGATGTGTCACAGATGTTGTGATTTCTTTCTTTGTGTGTGTGTGTGTGTGTGTGTGTGTGTGTGTGTGTGTGTGTGTGTGTGTGTGTGTGTGCGCGCGCGCGAGTGTCTGTGGGCGGAGATTAAGGGGCGTGATAGCCCTCTGTCTATGCATATCATGGCAAAGTGCATCATTGTCATCTGTAGCTCTTCGTCTTTTGCTGGTGTCATTGGCTGAAATCCATCTATCTTTTTATGCATGTATTGGATGATGTTGTTCTTGATGCCACGGATATTGGGTGTCAATAATTAATGTTGCATTTTGTGGAGGACATAGATCGTTTATTGGTATATGGTGGGAGACATTCATATTGTCAATGTTGTTTTGATGTTGGTGGAGGGCATGGGGTGTGTACTGGAATTGGTTGTGTTTCATTTGTATTTATGCCTCTGTGATAGATACCTCTCTCTCTCTCTCTCTCTCTCTCTCTCTGTCTGTCTGTCTGTCTGTCTGTCTCTCTCTCTCTCTCTCTCTCTCTCTCTCTCTCTCTCTCTCTCTCTGTCTGTCTGTCTCTCTTTCTCTCTTGTGAATGCAATGAGTTGATTTTATCGTGTTATGTGAGTTATCTTTCTGTGTTCATAGTTTTATGAATCTGCTTGGATAGCATAAATAGCGTTATTTCATTTTTTTTTTTTTTGCCAAAGAAAGGAGGGAAAATCCAACCCAATATGATTATTGATATGATATATCTAGGTGTATTTGCTTTAGGGGGTAGAATCAGTTTGGACAGCTCCTTTTGTCTCATTTTTTAAGCTTATGCTGTGATGAAAATGCAGAATATTGTGATATTTTATGCAGCACGCACGTGTGTGTGTGTGTGTGTGTGGTGTGTGTGTGTGTGTGTGTGTGTGTGGTGTGAAGTTGAAGGTAAAGGTGTGTGTTGTGTGTGTGTGTGGGGGGGGGGGGGTACCATTTGAAGTTATGTGTTCATCATTGACGTTTTAACGACTAATGCTTTACCAGGCAGCTGGCGGAGGCGGCCCTATCTCTCTCAGCTGGCTGGTATCTGCATCAACAGGTGAAGGCCCAGCTGGCTGTCTCCCCGATGGAAAGACGGGGACAGAACTGGACTATTCAGGTAGCTCGCCATGTTGAATAACATTGATCAGTGACAGTGACAGAGGATGCTGGACATATTGAATAACATTGATCAGTGACAGTGACAGAGGATGCTGGACATATTGAATAACATTGATCAGTGACAGTGACAGAGGATGCTGGACATATTGAATAACATTGATCAGTGACAGAGACAGAAGTGAAACACGATGACGAAGTTCAAACAATCTTAAAGTCTTTATTCAACTTCTTTGCTTTTTTTTTTTTTTTTAAAATCCACATCATCAACATTGGTGAGATCAATCTAGTCTGACGGGGCTAGAAGTAAAAAAAAGGAAATCTTTCTTTCCAAATTTAGGTCAACCATAAGTTGTGCCCCCTTGCACTAAAATAGTAACGTCCCTGTGATTGGTGGGAGCCCTCGTCATTCTCGCTGCCCAAAGACCTGGGCCGACTGGGCTGACTTGCCCGGCCAGAAGTGTTCTACGAGTGATAAGAAAAACAAAGAAGTCATGGCCGCCACACAAAAGTGGCCCAGTTGTCTTCTTGGAGGCTTGTCTCGTTTCAGCCCACACTGACGGGCTTTTTGATGCAGTAACCTGCTGAACACAGAGTGAGCCATGGTAGCAATGTTGCACGTGCATCATGTATTGCCACTGTCACTGTGGTGGCTTATTGAACACAGAGTGAGCCATGGTAGCAATGTTGCACGTGTATCATGTATTGCCACTGTCACTGTGGTGGCTTATTGAACACAGAGTGAGCCATGGTAGCAATGTTGCACGTGTATCATGTATTGCCACTATCACTGTGGTGGCTTGTTGAACACAGAGTGAGCCATGGTAGCAATGTTGCACGTGCATGTATTGCCACTGTCACTGTGGTGGCGTATTGAACACAGAGTGAGCCATGGTAGCAATGTTGCACGTGCATCATGTATTGCCACTGTCACTGTGGTGGCTTATTGAACATAGAGTGAGCCATGGTAGCAATGTTGCACGTGCATCATTTATTGCCACTGTCACTGTGGTGGCTTGTTGAACACAGAGTGAGCCATGGTAACAATGTTGCACGTGCATCATGTATTGCCACTGTCACTGTGGTGGCTTATTGAACACAGAGTGAGCCATGGTAGCAATGTTGCACGTGCATCATGTATTGCCACTGTCACTGTGGTGGCGTATTGAACACAGAGTGAGCCATGGTAGCAATGTTGCACGTGCATCATGTATTGCCACTGTCACTGTGGTGGCGTATTGAACACAGAGTGAGCCATGGTAGCAATGTTGCACGTGCATCATGTATTGCCACTGTCACTGTGGTGGCGTATTGAACACAGAGTGAGCAATGGTAGCAATGTTGCACGTGCATCATGTATTGCCACTGTCACTGTGGTGGCTTGTTGAACACAGAGAGAGCCATGGTAACAATGTTGCACGTGCATCATGTAACGCCACTGTCACTGTGGTGGCTTGTTGAACACAGAGTGAGCAATGGTATCAATGTTGCACGTGTATCATGTATTGCCACTGTCACTGTGGTGCCTTGTTGGCAAGACTGGTTTAAGAAACGGGGTGAGATTTCCGTGGTTTTCCTGGGAGCTTTTGTCGCCCACCCCCACCTCCACCTCCACCCCCAGTTTGTGAACATCGCTCTAAATCCGCGGACAGGAAGGTGAACAATTCACGTGCGCAGTGTCAAGGTCTCAACTGTCATTGTTGCAAGTTAGTTTTCCCCGAGTTTGCTAATTTTTTTTTTTTTTTAGACTTCTTGATTTGGAATTGCTGAAAATCGAAGCCAGCCCTTCACTTTTGAACGGTACTCTGTTATCCTGCGCGCAACTTAGGAGCTGTGGAGCAGGGTTTTGTTAGGGGTCCTGCCAATCTGTTCAATTCGTCTGTCCATCTGTCGGACAAGGGGTTTGAAATCCATGGTGGGGGAAGGGGGGGGGGGGGGGGCGATTGTACTATCATTGACAACTCTCCATCGTAGAGGTTTCTGAGTGCGACACAGACAGAATGCAGTAGGGAAAACCAGTTCGCAAACAAGGAAAAAAACAAACAAACAGGGAGGGACGCAATTTTCAGCTTACGCGCGCAGGATCTGCGTCCAGTGTCGGATGATGTGTTCAGTGATGGTAGAACCATTTGGGGAGTCTTTTTTTTTCTGGTTTTATCGTGCTGAAAAACAGCGTGTCTGATATTGTAGGTCTCGTCGCTAGTTAAGGGGGCTACGTAGCAGAGTCCGAACGCGAAGCGTTGACTGGAAGCAACGATGTTTTTTCATGGGGCAGCTGAACATGAGCATAGAAGATGAAGACTTGCGGATTGTGATGATGAAGATAACGATGACATCGACGGCGACGACGACGATTGATGAATACTTGCAGTCGGAGAGGAAGGGTTTTGCTGGTGACGTGGGTTTTGTGTACTTAGATTATGCCTTCTTGGTTTTTTTCAGCCACTAGAGGGACTAGTATCTTCTTCCTGGCTTTGGTCCGTAGCGGTGTTTGTAAATGGCTTCATCTTGGTACAAGGTATCATTGTGTCACTTTGTGGGTTCATATTCTGGCCGGGCTCGGAGCTCTGAATCTTTTGGAGGTATTTTTGAGAAAAAAAAATATTGCAATGTGCCATTTTTTGTTGTTGGTTGATTAATTAATAAAGAAAACAAGGAAACTGTACAGCGTTGAATCATGTTTGGTTCTGCGTATGGTCTGTGTGTTGTGCATGAATTCATGTCTCTGCCGTGAGCTCTGTGTGTGTGTGTGTGTGTGTGAGAGAGAGAGAGAGAGAGAGAGGGGTGGCTGATGCTGTCTGTCTTCTGTGTGTGTGTGTGTGTGTTCTCTCTCTCTCTCTCTCTCTCTCCTTCCTCATCATCGTTCGCCATGACATCTTCGTTTGTTTCCTCACCTTCTTCGATTGACTTGTGTTGCTGCCAGTTTTCTCTCTCTCCCACTTTGTGATTTGGTATATACATGTACTTATTTCATTTTATCTCTATATGTGTTTTATTTACTTTTTTCATTTTTCTCTCCCACTTTGTGATTTGGTATATACATTTACTTATTTCATTTTATCTCTATATGTGTTTTATTTACTTTTTTTCATTTTCTTTATCCGCGTTTTTTTTGTAAACTGTTATTTGCATAGAATACGCTATTCGATGGGGAGCGTTTTCTTTCTCTCTATATATATATATATATATATTATAATGCTGAACATTTAAGTAGTGGGGAAAAAAAAACAAGTGCAGGCTAACAATTCTTCAGTCATTATAGTAATGACTTGGCAAAGATTTGAATTTAATAAAAAAAAAAAGAAAAAGAAAATGGGGGAATATATTATAAATATGAGAAACCCTTCACTAGCTGCCTGAGGGAACAATCGTACTCCCCTTCGAAGACAGATCTATTTGTACTGCCTGCTCCTAGGCCTTTCGTCCGCTGGATCGGACTCATCAGGGAGACCCGGCTGATTGTGTCTTGCTCTTGGTGTCAAATAGAGACACACCACAGTCCATAATTCTGTGGTGTTCTCACCACCAAGGGTTCAAAAAAGAATCCAACAGCACCCCCAAGCAGCCAGCGAAGAGTAGTAAATGGAAAAAACGAAAGCGTGGAAAGGAAAAAAAAAGTTGCTGAAAAACGAAAAGCATTATGCAAACTGTATAAAATGTAGGGGACAATCTTTGAGCCTATGCTTGAGGATCCATTCAAGGATGCAAGGGAGATCAAAAGATATAGAACAGTCTTGAGTGGTCAGCTCTGCTGTTCAATAACCCAAGCACTGTGAGTGGCTAAGAATTGTACAGAACAACCTTTACTTGGATCTCCTAAGAGATGCTATCTCCCACCGATTGACCAAACATTATAATGCTGAACAATTAAGTAGTGGGAAAAAACAAGTGCAGACTAACAATTCTTCAGTCATTATAGTAATGACTTGGCAAAGATTTGAATTTATATAGAGTTTATATATATAATAGAGAGAGAGGGAGAGAGAGAGAGAGAGATAGAGACAGACAGACAGACAGACAGACAGACAAAGAGAGAGTTACACACACGAACACTTAACGTACACACAAGTCTGTCCTCTGTCAGACACACACGTGTATCTCTCTCTGTCCCTCAAATACATGTCTGTCTCTCTATCACGCAAACACGTGTCTGTCTCTCTGTCCTCGCCTCTCTCTTCTCTCTCCTCTCTCTCATCTCTCTCTCTCTTGTGTAGTGTGTGGGTGTGTGGAGCCGTTCCGCAACTCGATCAGCACCCCACCAACCCCCCCCCCCCCTCCCTCTGTGTCACCCCTTTATCCTTTCCACCCAACCCCCGTCTTCCATCTGTTCTTTTCCCCTTCCCAATCCTCCCCCCCCCCCTCCCACCACTCCCCAGGCTCTCATGAACCCTCTTCCACCCACCCCCCTTCCCCTCACTCCCGTTCCTTCTCCCCCTCCTCCCCCTGTCCCCTTTCCTCTTCCCCACTGCGTTTCCCTCTCTCCCCTTTCTACTTCCCCCCTATCCCCCTCCCCTACTCCTCTTTCTCCTTTTCCCCCTATCCCCCTCCCCTACTGCTCTTTTTACTTTCCCCCTATCCCCCTCCCCTACTGCTCTTTTACTTTTCCCCCATCCCCCCTCCCCTACTCCTCTTTCTCCTTTTCCCCCTATCCCGCCTCCCCTACTCCTCTTTTACTTTTCCCCCTATCCCCCCTCCCCTACTCCTCTTTCTCCTTTTCCCCCCTATCCCCCCCCCTACTCCTCTTTCTCCTTTTCCCCCTATCCCCCCCTCCCCCTACTCCTCTTTCTACTTTTCCCCTATCCCCCTCCCCTACTCCTCTTTCTCCTTTTCCCCCTATCCCCCTCCCCTACTCCTCTTTTTACTTTTCCCCCTATCCCCCTCCCCTACTCCTCTTTCTACTTTCCCCCTATCCCCCTCCCCTACTCCTCTTTCTACTTTCCCCCTATCCCCCTCCCCTACTCCTCTTTTTACTTTTCCCCCTATCCCCCTCCCCTACTCCTCTTTCTACTTTTCCCCCTATCCCCCTCCCCTACTCCTCTTTTTACTTTTCCCCCTATCCCCCTCCCCTACTCCTCTTTTTACTTTTCCCCTATCCCCCTCCCCTACTCCTCTTTTTACTTCCCCCCTATCCCCCTCCCCTACTCCTCTTTTTACTTTCCCCCTATCCCCCTCCCCTACTCCTCTTTCTCCTTTTCCCCCATCCCCCTCCCCTACTCCTCTTTTTACTTTCCCCCTATCCCCCCCCCTACTCCTCTTTCTCCTTTTCCCCCTATCCCCCTCCCCTACTCCTCTTTCTCCTTTTCCCCCTATCCCCCTCCCCTACTTCTCTTTCTCCTTTTCCCCCCTATCCCCCTCCCCTACTCCACTTTCTACTTTCCCCCCTCCCCTACTCCTCTTTTTACTTTTCCCCCTATCCCCCTCCCCTACTCCTCTTTTTACTTTCCCCCTATCCCCCTCCCCTACTCCCTCTTCCTCCTTTCTCCTTTTCCCCCTATCCCCCTCCCCTACTCCTCTTTCTCCTTTTCCCCCCCTATCCCCCTCCCCTACTTCTCTTTCTCCTTTTCCCCCTATCCCCCTCCCCTACTCCACTTTCTACTTTCCCCCTCCCCTACTCCTCTTTTTACTTTCCCCCTATCCCCCTCTCATACTCCTCTTTTTACTTTCCCCCCTATCCCCCTCCCCTACTCCTCTTTTTACTTTTCCCCCTATCCCCCTTCCCTACTCCTCTTTTTACTTTCCCCCTATCCCCCTCCCCTACTCCTCTTTTTACTTTTCCCCCTATCCCCCTCCCCTACTCCTCTTTTTACTTTCCCCCTATCCCCCTCCCCTACTCCTCTTTTTACTTTTCCCCCTGTCCCCCTCCCCTACTCCTCTTTTTACTTTCCCCCTATCCCCCTCCCCTACTCCTATTTTTACTTTCCCCCTATCCCCCTCCCATACTCCTCTTTTTTACTTTTCCCCCTACCCCCCTCCCCTACTCCTCTTTTTACTTTCCCCCTATCCCCCTCCCATACTCTTTTTACTTTTCCCCCTATCCCCCTCTCCTACTTCTCTTTTTACTTTCCCCCTATCCCCTCCCCTACTCCTCTTTTACTTTCCCCCTATCCCCCTCCCATACTCCTCTTTTTACTTTCCCTCTATCCCCCTCCCCTACTCCTCTTTTTACTTTTCCCCCATCCCCCTCCCCTACTCCTCTTTTTACTTTTCCCCCTATCCCCCTCCCCTACTCCTCTTTTTACTTTCCCCCTATCCCCCTCCCCTACTCCTCTTTCTCCTTTTCCCCCTGTCCCCCTCCCCTACTCCTCTTTTTACTTTCCCCCTATCCCCCTCCCCTACTCCTCTTTTTACTTTCCCCCTATCCCCCTCCCATACTCCTCTTTTTACTTTTCCCCCTATCCCCCTCCCCTACTCCTCTTTTTACTTTCCCCCTATCCCCCTCCCATACTTTTTTACTTTTCCCCCTATCCCCCTCCCCTACTTCTCTTTTTACTTTTCCCCCTATCCCCCTCCCCTACTCCTCTTTTTACTTTCCCCCTATCCCCCTCCCCTACTCCTCTTTTTACTTTCCCCCTATCCCCCTCCCCTACTCCTCTTTTTACTTTCCCCCTATCTCCCTCCCCTACTCCTCTTTTTACTTTCCCCCTATCCCCCTCCCCTACTCCTATTTTTACTTTCCCCCTATCCCCCTCCCATACTCCTCTTTTTACTTTTCCCCCTACCCCCCTCCCCTACTCCTCTTTTTACTTTCCCCCTATCCCCCTCCCATACTCTTTTTACTTTTCCCCCTATCCCCCTCTCCTACTTCTCTTTTTACTTTCCCCCTATCCCCCTCCCCTATTCCTCTTTTTACTTTCCCCCTATCCCCCTCCATACTCCTCTTTTTACTTTCCCTCTATCCCCCTCCCCTACTCCTCTTTTTACTTTTCCCCCATCCCCCTCCCCTACTCCTCTTTTTACTTTTCCCCCTATCCCCCTCCCCTACTCCTCTTTTTACTTTCCCCCTATCCCCCTCCCCTACTCCTCTTTCTCCTTTTCCCCCTGTCCCCCTCCCCTACTCCTCTTTTTACTTTCCCCCTATCCCCCTCCCCTACTCCTCTTTTTACTTTCCCCCTATCCCCCTCCCATACTCCTCTTTTTACTTTTCCCCCTATCCCCCTCCCCTACTCCTCTTTTTACTTTCCCCCTATCCCCCTCCCATACTTTTTTACTTTTCCCCCTATCCCCCTCCCCTACTTCTCTTTTTACTTTTCCCCCTATCCCCCTCCCCTACTCCTCTTTTTACTTTCCCCCTATCCCCCTCCCCTACTCCTCTTTTTACTTTCCCCCTATCCCCCTCCCCTACTCCTCTTTTTACTTTCCCCCTATCCCCCTCCCCTACTCCTCTTTTTACTTTCCCCCTATCTCCCTCCCCTACTCCCTTTTTACTTTCCCCCTATCCCCCTCCCCTACTCCTCTTTTTACTTTCCCCCTATCCCCCTCCCCTACTCCTCTTTTTACTTTCCCCCTATCCCCCTCCCCTACTCCTCTTTTTACTTTTCCCCCTATCCCCCTCCCATACTCCTCTTTTTACTTTTCCCCCTATCCCCCTCCCCTACTCCTCTTTTTACTTTTCCCCCTATCCCCCTCCCCTACTCCTCTTTTTACTTTCCCCCTACCCCCCTCCCCTACTCCTCTTTCTCCTTTTCCCCCTATCCCCCTCCCCTACTCCTCTTTTTACTTTTCCCCCTATCCCCCTCCCATACTCCTCTTTTGCGTCCCCCTGTCCAACTCTCTTTCTCTTTGACCCTCATTGAATCCACACGTTGCTTCGCTTCGCCGTACACTCACATTTTTTGTCACATTAAAAAAATGCGACTGCATAGCACAACATTGATCTGGTCATGATGTGCCCTAGTATGTTAAGTAAGTCCCCATGCCAAATCTCAAGAAGATCAAGTCCCCATACCAAATCTCAAAAAGATCATGTTAAGTAAGTCCCCATGCCAAATCTCAAGAAGATCATGTTTAGTAAGTCCCCTTGCCAAATCTCAAGAAGGTCATGTTTAGTAAGTCCCCTTGCCAAATCTCAAGAAGATCATGTTAAGTAAGTCCCCATGCCAAATCTCAAGATCATATTTAGTCCCCATGCCAAATGTCAAGATCAAGTCCCCATGCCAAATCTCAAGATCATGTTTAGTAAGTCCCCATGCCAAATCTCAAGAAGATTATGTTTAGTAAGTCCCCATGGCAAATCTCAAGAAGATCATGTTAAGTAAGCCCCCATGCCAAATCTCAAGAAGGTCATGTTTAGTAAGTCCCCATGCCAAATCTCAAGAAGATCATGTTAAGTAAGCCCCCATGCCAAATCTCAAGAAGATCATGTTAAATAAGTCCCCATGCCAAATCTCAAGAAGATCATGTTAAGTAAGCCCCCATGCCAAATCTCAAGAAGATCATGTTAAATAAGTCCCCATGGCAAATCTCAAGAAGATCATGTTAAGTAAGTCCCCATGCCACATCTCAAGATCATGTTTAGTAAGTCCCCATGCCAAATCTCAAGAAGATCATGTTTAGTAAGTCCCCATGTCAAATCTCAAGATCATGTTAAGTAAGTCCCCATGCCAAATCTCAAGAAGATCAGATCAACATTATGGGATCTGTATGTCCCCCTTCACCTCTCCCCCCCCCCCCCCTCTCTCCGCCCCGGGCTTCATCACTGTATACTCCCTCCCCTCCTCCCCGTTCACCTGAACATTCCCTATCCCCGCTCCCCCTCCCTCTGCCTCCCCCTCCTTTACCATCTCACCTCCCCTTTCCCCTTTCTCCCGCATGTCCCTCTCCCATCTGACCTCCCCCTTTATCTTTGACCTGCTTCCAATCCCGACATTACTTCGCTGTCTGTGGCCTGTTTGTCGCATTAAAATTGCGACTGACGTGACTGAGTACATAGTGACCTTTTTGTCGCATTAAAATTGCGACTGACGTGATTGAGTACATAGTGGCCGTTTTGTCGCATTAAAATTGGGACTGACGTGACTGAGTACATAGTGGCCGTTTTGTCGCATTAAAATTGCGACTGACGTGACTGAGTACATAGTGGCCGTTTTGTCGCATTAAAATTGGGACTGACGTGACTGTCCAGCACCAAACTGATTGGCTGTAGATGTTCCCATAGGTCTGTGAGTCACCATGCCAACTTTGAAGACGATCAGACAAAAAAACTGTTGGAATAACCCACAACATACTGCCTTGGATACAGACACATATACAGACAGACAGGCAAACAGGCAAGAAGTGTTTTATGTATTAAATATGCATGATGTGCATGCCTTTTTCTGTCACTGATTTGTTTGTTTATTTCTCAGTTTGCCTGTTTATTTCTCAGACTGTCTGTCCGTCTGTTTATTTCTCAGACTGTCTGTCCGTCTATTTATTTCTCAGACTGTCCGTCTGTTTATTTCTCAGACTGTCTGTCTGTTTATATCTCAGCTTTTCTGTCCATCTGTTTATTTCTCAGACTTTCTGTCTGTCTGTTTATTTCTCAGACTGTCTGTCCATCTGTTTATTTCTCAGACTGTCTGTCCGTCTGTTTATTTCTCAGACTGTCTGTCCGTCTGTTTATTTCTCAGACTGTCCGTCTGTTTATTTCTCAGACTGTCTGTCCGTCTGTTTATATCTCAGACTTTCTGTCCATCTGTTTATTTCTCAGACTTTCTGTCCATCTGTTTATTTCTCAGACTGTCTGTCCGTCTGTTTATTTCTCAGTCTGCCTGTCCGTCTGTTTATTTCTCAGTCTGCCTGTCCGTCTGTTTATTTCTCAGACTGTCTGTCCGTCTGTTTATTTCTCAGACTGTCTGTCCATCTGTTTATTTCTCAGTCTGTCTGTCCGTCTGTTTATTTCTCAGACTGTCTGTCCGTCTGTTTATTTCTCAGACTGTCTGTCTGTTTATTTCTCAGACTGTCTGTCCATCTGTTTATTTCTGAGACTGTCTGTTTCTTTCTCAGGCTGTCTGTCCGTCTGTTTATTTCTCAGTCTGTCTGTCCGTCTGTTTATTTCTGTGTCTGTCTGTCTGTCCGTCTGTTTATTTCTCCAGTCTGTCTGTCTGTTTATTTCTCAGACTGTCTGTCCGTTTGTTTATTTCTCAGTCTATCCGTCTGTTTATTTCTCAGACTGTCAGTCCGTCTGTTTATTTCTCAGACTGTCTGTCTGTTTATTTCTCAGATTGTCTGTCCATCTGTTTATTTCTCAGACTGTCTGTCCGTCTGTTTATTTCTCAGTCTGTCTGTCCGTCTGTATTTTTTTCAGACTGTCCATCTGTTTATTTCTCAGACTGTCTGTGTTTATTTCTCAGTCTGTCCGTCCGTTTATTTCTCAGACTGTCTCTCTGTTTATTTCTCAGACTGTCTGTCCGTCTGTTTATTTCTCAGACTGTTTATTTCTCAGTCTGTCCGTCTGTTTATTTCTCAGACTGTCTGTCCGTCTGTTTCTTTCTCAGTCTGTCCGTCTGTTTCTTTCTCACACTGTCTGTCCGTCTGTTTATTTCTCAGACTGTCTGTCCGCCTGTTTATTACTCAGATTGTCCGTCTGTTTATTTCTCAGACTGTCTGTCCATCTGTTTATTTCTCAGACTGTCTGTCCGTCTCTTTATTTCCCAGACTGTCTGTCTTTATTTCTCAGACTGTCTGTCTGTCTGTTTATTTCTAAGACTGTCTGTCTGTCTGTTTATTTCTCAGACTGTCTGTCTGTTTATTTCTCAGTCTGTCTGTCTGTTTATTTCTCAGACTGTCTGTCTGTTTATTTCTCAGACTGTCTGTCTGTTTATTTCTCAGTCTGTCTGTCTGTCTATTTCTCAGTCTGTCTGTCTGTTTGTTTCTCAGTCTGTCTGTCTGTTTATTTCTCAATCTGTCTGTCTGTTTATTTCTCAGATTGTCTGTCTGTTTATTTCTAAGACTGTCTGTCTGTCTGTTTATTTCTCAGTCTGTCTGTCTGTCTATTTCTCAGTCTGTCTGTCTGTCTATTTCTCAGACTGTCTGTCTGTTTATTTCTCAGTCTGTCTGTCTGTTTATTTCTCAGATTGTCTGTCTGTCTATTTCTCAGACTGTCTGTCTGTTTGTTTCTCAGTCTGTCTGTCTGTTTATTTCTCAATCTGTCTGTCTGGTTATTTCTCAGACTGTCCGTCCGTTTATTTCTCAGTCTGTCTGTCCGTCTGTTTATTTCTCAGTCTGTTTATTTCTCAGACTGTCTGTCTGTTTATTTCTCAGACTGAAGGCAGGTGGAGACAGTGCTTCTCTGGGTCCTCCCCAGCACCTTCGGGTGTTTCTTTTTCTTCTTTGCCTTAACTAGGCTGACCCTGGAGAAAGGTCCAGTGACCACAGGGAAAGTCCTGTTGACAGTGGGAAAGACTACAACTTTGGATTCTCTCTTGAGGGCACATAAGACCGTATGGCGAAAGCTTGGCTGTGTCTGGAGTGGCACTGTCTTCATCTGTCCGTGGGCAGGGGTGGTTGGGTCTGTGGGGTGTGCTCGGCAGCTGGAGGGTGGTGTTTTTCGCCGGTGGGCTCTGCAGTCATGAAATACGGGCTGGTACACCCATGGGGATGCTACTTTAAGGCTGTTATGAGCTGCATCCTGTAGTCTGATTTACCTCTGTTCAGGAGCAGTTATGTCCCTTGATATCTTAATGGAGTGTCCTGCGCGTGCCTGTACCCATCGTCAACACAGCGCAGGCCTCCAAGGGTGGTACAGGACTGCTCTAAAGGCAGGTGAAGACAGTGCTTCTCTGGGTCCTCCCCAGCACCTTCGGGTGTTTCTTTTTCTCAGACTGTCTGTCCGTCTGTTTATTTCTCAGACTGTTTATTTCTCAGACTGTCTGTCCATCTGTTTATTTCTCAGACTGTCTGTCCGTCTGTTTATTTCTCAGTCTGTCTGTCCGTCTGTTTATTTCTCAGACTGTCCATCTGTTTATTTCTCAGACTGTCCGTCCGTTTATTTCTCAGACTGTGTGTCTGTTTATTTCTCAGACTGTCTGTCCGTCTGTTTATTTCTCAGACTGTTTATTTCTCAGTCTGTCCGTCTGTTTATTTCTCAGACTGTCTGTCCGTCTGTTTCTTTCTCAGTCTGTCTGTCTGTTTATTTCTCACACTGTCTATCCATCCGATTATTTCTCAGTCTGTCCGCCTGTTTATTACTCAGATTGTCCGTCTGTTTATTTCTCAGACTGTCTGTCCATCTGTTTATTTCTCAGACTGTCTGTCCGTCTCTTTATTTCCCAGACTGTCTGTCTATCTATTTCTCAGACTGTCTGTCTGTCTGTTTATTTCTAAGACTGTCTGTCGTCTGTTTATTTCTCAGACTGTCTGTCTGTTTATTTCTCAGACTGTCTCTCTGTTTATTTCTCAGACTGTCTGTCTGTTTATTTCTCAGACTGTCTGTCTGTTTATTTCTCAGTCTGTCTGTCTGTTTATTTCTCAGACTGTCTGTCCGTCTCTTTATTTCCCAGACTGTCTGTCTATTTATTTCTCAGACTGTCTGTCTGTCTGTTTATTTCTAAGACTGTCTGTCTGTCTGTTTATTTCTCAGTCTGTCTGTCTGTTTATTTCTCAGACTGTCTGTCTGTTTATTTCTCAGTCTGTCTCTCTGTTTATTTCTCAGACTGTCTGTCTGTTTATTTCTCAATCGGTCTGTCTGATTATTTCTCAGACTGTCTGTCCGTCTGTTTATTTCTCAGTCTGTCTGTCCGTCTGTTTATTTCTTAGTCTGTCTGTCTGTCTGTTTATTTCTCAGACTGTCAGTCTGTTTATTTCTCAGACTGTCTGTCTGTATATTTCTCAGACTGTCTGTCCGTCCGTTTATTTCTCAGACTGTCTGTCTGTTTATTTCTCAGACTGTCTGTCCGTCTGTTTATTTCTCAGACTGTCTGTTTATTTCTCAGTCTGTCGGTCTGTTTATTTATCCACACTGTCTGTCCGTCCGTTTATTTCTCAGACTGTCTGTCTGTCTGTTTATTTCTCAGAGTGTCTGTCCGTCTGTTTATTTCTCAGTCTCTCTGTCCGTCTGTTTATTTCTCAGACTGTCTGTCCATCTATTTATTTCTCAGACTGTCTGTCTTTTTTATTTCTCAGACTGTCTGTCCGTCTGTTTATTTCTCAGACTGTCTGTCCGTCTGTTTATTTCTCAGACTGTCTGTCCGCTTGTTTATTTCTCAGTCTGTCTGCCTGTTTATTTCTCAGACTGTCTGTCCATCTGTTTATTTCTCAGACTGTCCATCTGTTTATTTCTCAGACTGTCTGTCCGTCTGTTTATTTCTCAGACTGTCTGTCCGTCTGTTTATTTCTCAGTCTGTCTGTCCGTCTGTTTATTTCTCAGACTGTCTGTCCGTCTGTTCATTTCTCAGACTGTCCGTCTGTTTATTTCTCAGACTGTTGTGTCTGTTTATTTCTCAGACTGTCTGTCCGTCTGTTTATTTCTCAGACTGTTTATTTCTCAGTCTGTCCGTCTGTTTATTTCTCAGACTGTCTGTCTCCGTCTGTTTCTTTCTCCAGTCTGTCTGTCTGTTTATTTCTCACACTGTCTATCCATCCGATTATTTCTCAGTCTGTCCGCCTGTTTATTACTCAGATTGTCCGTCTGTTTATTTCTCAGACTGTCTGTCCATCTGTTTATTTCTCAGACTGTCTGTCCGTCTCTTTATTTCCCAGACTGTCTGTCTATTTATTTCTCAGACTGTTCTGTCTGTCTGTTTTATTTCTAAGACTGTCTGTCTGTCTGTTTATTTCTCAGACTGTCTGTCTGTTTATTTCTCAGACTGTCTCTCTGTTTATTTCTCAGACTGTCTGTCTGTTTATTTCTCAGACTGTCTGTCTGTTTATTTTCTCAGTCTGTCTGTCTGTTTATTTCTCAGACTGTCTGTCCGTCTCTTTATTTTCCCAGACTGTCTGTCTTTTTCTGTCTTGTCTATTTCTCAGACTGTCTGTCTGTCTGTTTATTTCTAAGACTGTCTGTCTGTCTGTTTATTTCTCAGTCTGTCTGTCTGTTTATTTCTCAGACTGTCTGTCTGTTTATTTCTCAGTCTGTCTCTCTGTTTATTTCTCAGACTGTCTGTCTGTTTATTTCTCAATCGGTCTGTCTGATTATTTCTCAGACTGTCTGTCCGTCTGTTTATTTCTCAGTCTGTCTGTCCGTCTGTTTATTTCTTAGTCTGTCTGTCTGTCTGTTTATTTCTCAGACTGTCAGTCTGTTTATTTCTCAGACTGTCTGTCTGTATATTTCTCAGACTGTCTGTCCGTCGCCGTTTATTTCTCAGACTGTCTGTCTGTTTATTTCTCAGACTGTCTGTCCGTCTGTTTATTTCTCAGACTGTCGGTTTATTTCTCAGTCTGTCGGTCTGTTTATTATCACACTGTCTGTCCGTCCGTTTATTTCTCAATGTCAGCTGTCTGTCGTCTGTTTATTTTCTCAGAGTGTCTGTCCGTCTGTTTATTTCTAAGTCTCTCTGTCCGTCTGTTTATTTCTCAGACTGTCTGTCCATCTATTTATTTCTCAGACTGTCTGTCTTTTTTATTCCTCAGACTCTCTGTCCGTCTGTTTATTTCTCAGACTGTCTGTCCGTCTGTTTATTTCTCAGACTGTCTGTCCGCTTGTTTATTTCTCAGTCTGTCTGCCTGTTTATTTTCTCAGACTGTCTGTCCATCTGTTTATTTCTCAGACTGTCCATCTGTTTATTTCTCAGACTGTCTGTCCGTCTGTTTATTTCTCAGACTGTCTGTCCGTCTGTTTATTTTCTCAGACTGTCTGTCCGTCTGTTCATTTCTCAGACTGTCCGTCTGTTTATTTCTCAGACTGTCTGTCTGTTTATTTCTCAGACTGTCTGTCCGTCTGTTTATTTCTCAGCTTTCTGTCCATCTGTTTATTTCTCAGACTGTCTGTCCGTCTGTTTATTTCTCAGACTGTCCGTCTGTTTTATTTCTCAGACTGTCTCTCCGTCTGTTTATTTCTCAGATTCTGTCTCTTTATTTCTCAGACTGTCTGTCTGTTTATTTCTCAGACTGTCTGTCTGTCTGTTTATTTCTCAGAGTGTCTGTCTGTTTATTTCTCAGACTGTCTGTCTGTCTGTCCGCCTGTTTATTTCTCAGACTGTCTGTCTGTCTGTTTATTTCTCAGACTGTCTGTCTGTTTATTTCTCAGACTGTCTGTCCGTTTATTTCTCAGACTGTCTGTCCGTTTATTTCTCAGACTGTCTGTCTGTTTATTTCTCAGTCTGTCTGTTTATTTCTCAGATTGTCCGTCTGTTTATTTCTCAGACTGTCTGTCTGTTTATTTCTCAGACTGTCTGTCCGTTTATTTCTCAGACTGTCTGTCCGTTTATTTCTCAGACTGTCTGTCTGTTTATTTCTCAGTCTGTCTGTTTATTTCTCAGATTGTCCGTCTGTTTATTTCTCAGACTGTCTGTCTGTTTATTTCTCAGACTGTTTGTCCGTCTGTTTATTTCTCAACTGTCTGTCTGTTTATTTCTCAGACTGTCTGTATGTTTATTTCTCAAACTGTCCGTCTGTTTATTTCTCAGACTGTTTGTCTGTTTATTTCTCAGATTGTCTGTCTGTTTATTTCTCAGACTGTCTGTCTGTTTATTTCTCAGTCTGTCCGTCTCTTTATTTCTCAGACTGACTATCCGTCTGTTTATTTCTCCGACTGTCTGTTTATTTCTCAGACTGTCTGTCTGTTTATTTCTCAGACTGTCTGTCTGTTTATTTCTCAGTCTGTCCGTCTGTTTTATTTATCAGACTGTCTGTCTCTATGTTTATTTTTCAGACTGTCTGTTTTATTTCTTAGTCTGTCCGTCTGTTTATTTCTCAGACTGTCTGTCTGTTTTTTTCTCAGAATGTCTGTCTGTTTATTTCTCAAACTGTCTGTATGTTTATTTCTCAAACTGTCCGTCTGTTTATTTCTCAGACTGTTTGTCTGTTTATTATTCTCAGACTGTCTGTGTGTTTCTTTTCTCAGACTGTCTGTCTGTT
Source organism: Conus canariensis (assembly GCA_033310375.1). Lineage (NCBI taxonomy): Eukaryota > Metazoa > Mollusca > Gastropoda > Neogastropoda > Conidae > Conus > Conus canariensis. The sequence goes on from CM065724.1 coordinate 1,957,231, forward strand.
TATTTCTCAGTCTGTCCGTCTGTTTATTTCTCAGACTGACTATCCGTCTGTTTATTTCTCAGACTGTCTGTTTATATCTCAGACTGTCTGTCTGTTTATTTCTCAGACTGTCTGTCTGTTTATTTCTCAGTCTGTCCGTCTGTTTATTTCTCAGACTGTCTGTCTGTTTATTTCTCAGTCTGTCCGTCTGTTTATTTCTCAGACTGTCTGTTTGTTTATTTCTCAGTCTGTCCGTCTGTTTATTTATCAGACTGTCTGTCTCTATGTTTATTTTTCAGACTGTCTGTCTGTTTATTTCTTAGTCTGTCCGTCTGTTTATTTCTCAGACTGTCTGTCTGTTTATTTCTCAGACTGTCTGTCTGTTTATTTATCAGACTGTCTGTCTGTTTATTTCTCAGACTGTCTGTCCGTCGGTTTATTTCTCAGACTGTCTGTCTGTTTATTTCTCAGACTGTCTGTCTGTTTATTTCTCAGACTGTCTGTCTGTCTGTTTATTTCTGAGACTGTCTGTCTGTTTATTTCTCAGACTGTCTGTCTGTTTATTTCTCAGACTGTCTGTCTGTTTATTTCTCAGACTGTCTGTCTGTCTGTTTATTTCTCAGACTGTCTGTCTGTCTGCTTATTTCTCAGACTGTCTGTCTGTCTGTTTATTTCTCAGACTGTCTGTCCGTCTGTTTATTTCTCACACTGTCCGTCTGTTTATTTCTCAGACTGTCTGTTTATTTCTCACACTGTCCATCTGTTTATTGTCATCCTGTTCTCTCACCCGGAGTTGAAAACAACACTGGGAAAAAAAAAAGCAAACAAACAAACAAACAAACAAACAGCCAGTGTTACATGGTGAAGGTCAGACAGGAGATTTACTTTCAAATGGGGGGAGAGGAGGGACTGCGGAGCGGATGGGGTGAGGGTGGGGTGAGGGTAGGGTGGGGTGGGGGGGGGTGGGCTATGAAAACGCTTTCAGCTGCAAAAGCTGCAGTTGGCAACACCATCTCTTTACGATGTTGTTTGTCTGAAAGCGTCATTAACAAGTCATCATCAGAGGCCTACAGTGTTCAGTCCTTGCGCTCAGAAACACGCCTGAGAGTGCGCTGAGGCACACACGCATAGACATGCAATCGTGCACGCGCAGACTGAAGTACACAAGATTATCGGTACAAGCGCACATGCGCAAAGAGAAACGCACGCACGCGCGCGCGCGCGCGCGCGCGCGCACACACACACACACACACACACACACACACACACACACGCACGCACACGCACACACATGTTCACGTACATAGGCACTTGCACGCAACCTCACCCCACCCCCACCTTACCCGCACCCATCATGCCACTCCACCTGTCTCTCTCTCCCCTCACACTACCCCCCCTCCTCTCTCTCTCTCTCTCTTCTCTACACACGTGTGCGCGTGCATGCACCCACACTCACACATTCTCTTTCACACATTCTCCTCCCTCTCTCTCTCTCTCTCCCCTCTCTCTCTCTCTCTCTCCTCTCTCTCTCTCTCTCTGTGGCATACGAAGGCATACTATGATCTCTCTTTCTCTCTCTGTTTCTGTTTCTGTCTGTCTGTCTGTGTTTGTCCGTCTTAGATCACAGAATTTGACCAGTCAACAAGCCAGACAAATATTTGACTGTTGATAAGTTACATTGACAAAGAAGAAAAGCCAAAGAGAAGACTGAGTCTAGTTTGAATTTCAGCTTCTTTCCGTTCGAAATGCGCTTCGTCTTTTGCTACAAACAAGAGAAATTTTGTCTGGATATCTTGGAGGTCAAAAAAACTTGTCGTTACCATACTAAGTCGTTATTTCTGTCCTCATGTACTAAATATAATATCGTTCTTCGATTGGTAGGAAAAATCGTCGGCATTTTGACTGGCAGTCTCCCCGTTGCGTGTGTGGTCGATGTGGCTCCTATGGCTCCACACCAAAAATTAAAAATGTGCCAAGGCCTTGCTTAAGGAGTGGAGTATTTACAGACTGGCGCAATGGGATTGTTTTGAGCATTTTCATTGTGTCTGAAAGTTGATTCTCTTCATTTCCTTTCATGTGGCCATCAAGGTACAAGCCAGGTGGTTCCCAGCAGACAGATTGAAATAAAAGGAATGGGACTATTTAGGCGCTTCCAGCTGGCGCAAAGATAGGGTCACCGGTGAGTGCAAAGGCCTGAAATGTGACCTCAACTAAGGGAAGGTCATGTATTTGAAGATTGTGATTTCATCGGTGGAAATGCTCCAAAACAAGGGAAATAATTGGTGGGGAGTTGTTCGTTTGATCGATTATCAGCGTAATATTAAAATGCTGGCTCAAATTTGTGGTAGGTCTCAAAACGCTTACATGAATTATAAGAGTGTTTCAGTTCAAAATCCTGATTGTGGCGTGTGGCCTATACATGCAGCGTCTGTGTGATAGTTTTGAAGGGAACAGGAGAAAAGCGTCTGGACTGGTGTTTATCGACAAGGTCGGCGCCACTAAAATCATCCTGTCTTGTTTGCTGGCGTGTCTGTTCCTTCTACGATGGCCACATGTTGCTCTTGGCAATGTTGTGTTTGCTGTTGTTGTGGCTGTCGTCATGCTGTGCTGTTGTTTGTTGTGGCTGTCGTCATGCTGTCGTGTTGTTGCTGCGGCTGGCGTCGTGCTGAAAGTGTTGTTGTTGTTGATGATGATGATGTTGTTGTCATTATGTGTTTATTGTTGTTGCCTTGTTGTGTACATCGAAAGTGTGTGTGTGTGTGTGTGTGTGTGTGTGTGTGTGTGTGTGTGTGTTGTGTGTGTGTGTGTGCGTGTCGTGCGTGCGTTGAGTGCGGCGCGCGCGGTGTGTGTGTGTGTGTGTGTTGAGTGGTGTGTGAGTTTGTGTGTGTGGTGTGTTGAAGTGTGTGAGGTGCGTGCGTGCGTATGTATGTATGTAGCACACGCGCGCGCGAGTGTGGTGCGATTTTCTAAAGTGGGTATGGGTGGTGGTTGAAGATTTGGTGGTGTAGAAGGGTTTTGTTTCTGTGTCAGTGGGTATGGGTGGTTGAAGATTTGGTGGTGTAGAAGGGTTTTGTTTCTGTGTAGGGGTATGGGTGGTTGAAGATTTGGTGGTGTAGAAGGGTTTTGTTTCTGTGTAGTGGGTATGGGTGGTTGTTTGAGAATTTTGGTGGTGTAGAAGGGTTTTGTTTGTTCTGTGTAGTGGGTATGGGTGGTTGAAGATTTGGTGGTGTAGAAGGGTTTTGTTTCTGTGTAGTGGGTATGGGTGGTTGAAGATTTGGTGGTGTAGAAGGGTTTTGTTTCTGTGTAGTGGGTATGGGTGGTTGAAGATTTGGTGGTGTAGAAGGGTTTTGTTTCTGTGCAGTGGGTATGGGTGGTTGAAGATTTGGTGGTGTAGAAGGGTTTTGTTTCTGTGTCGGTTGCTGGTGTTGGTTCTCCTGTAAACAGGCTCCTGCTCCACTGCCTTCGTTGTCCCTCCCCCCCCCCCTCCCCACCACCAACACCGCCCGCCCCTTCCTTCTGCTTCCCGGTGTCTGTCTGTCTCTTTCTCTGTCTAGGTCTCAGTCTGTCTGTCTGTCTGTCTGTCTCGCTCTCATTTTCTTTTCTTGTCTCTAAATCCCATTGCATAATTCAGCTTAGCAAGGACAGATTGGAAGAATAGACTCTGCCTATAATCTCAGTCCTTGATCGATTAAATGTTTTCTGAGTTTTAAGTTCTGAGCGCTCTCTCTCTCTCTCTTCATCTCTCTCTCTCTCTCTCTCTCTCTCTCTCTCTCTCTCTCTCTCTCTCCTCTCCCCTCCTGCACTCCTTTCGTTCCTGCGTCTCTCTCTCTCAGTTTTACTTTTTTTTTCTATTCCGTGTCTTATTTTAGTTCTAGTCACTTTTTGCATGCTTCTTTTGTTGCCTTATCTTATTTTACATTGTTGACCCTACTCAGGGCGAGGACTGGATGTAAAAAAACACATCAGTGCTTATCTATTATCCTCGTAAATAAAGAATTTTGTCTTGTCTTGTCTTGTCTTGTCTTGTCTCTCCTCGCGTCTGTCATTTCCATGGCCACTTCCCTTGGGAAAAAGACATGCCTTTTGTCACCACGAAAAAGGTGAACGACATGACACAGAAAATGCAGGTACGTCACGAACAGAGAGATATCTATGACGATGACGTTCGACATGACACAGAAAATGCAGGTACGTCACGAACAGAGAGATATCTATGACGATGACGTTCGTGGAGACAGAACAACGTGTTAAAAAGCATATTATGCAAGAGACGATTAAAGCATTAGCTGATTTGTTTTATCAGTCATTCCACACAATATTGCGTGAGCGAACGAGTTGTGGGTCAACTGGCTAGTCCGGATTTAACTGTTAGAGTTTGTGTGCTTCTCGGATGAACTTGTATGCCGGAATAGCTCAGTTGGTAGAGCGCCGGACTCGTAATCTTGGTGATCCTAGGGTTGCGGGTTCGAATCTCCGCCGGGGCGTTTCGGTACAGGGGGATTTTTTCCCTCGGAGTTAACATTGGTTCTGACTCCATTTCCTATACAGTCCTTCGAATGAGACTATAAACCGAGGTTCCGTGTGTGAACGCACGCATAATATCTTGCACACACGTAAAATCCCATCACCAACTTTCGGAAGAGTAGGCCACTTTGGCCGTTGGTATGGATGACACGTAACACATAGCATGCACCCTGCGTGAGAAATGGAAAGAATGAAGGAAGTAAGGAAATTGAGTGAACGACATTGAACGATATTGACTGGATGACACGGGAAACGACTGAATGAAGCGCCAGCTGGCAGCTCTTCAGTCGGCACTACCCAGGTAGGCAGCCCGTTGGGTAAGCGAGTGTTGATTGTAAAGCGCTTAGAGCTTGGTGTCTAGCCGAGAATAGGCGCTATATAAGTATTCATTGTTGTTGTTGTTGTATGCCACGTAGGGAGGTGTGTGTGGGGGTAGGGGGGGAGGGGGAGGAGGGTGTTTGTTTACTTGGATTTAAAAAAAAAAAAAGTAGTGTTACCGGCCAGCTCGTCTGTCCAACCGACAAGGCATTCCATCAATGCCATAAGCTGCTCTGTGATTGTGATTGATAATGATTTGGAGAGAAAGAGATAAAAAAAAAATCTCATGTGTAATCGGGTTGTGGTACGGTATTGGCGTGTTTGGTACGAGTTGGATTTTTGGCATACCTCTTCTCTCCCCCCCTCCCCCTCCCTCCCTTCTCTCTCCCCTAGCCTCCTTCCACCTGCCGTGTTTAGTATTGTCTTTTCTTTTCCTCCACCATCCCTCTAAACCTCTCCCTCTCTGTCACATCATCGTGCCACTAGTACCCTCTGTCTTGTCTGACTGTCTGTCTGTCTGTCTGTCTGTCTGTCTGTCTGTCTGTCTGTCTCTGTCACACCACACACACAACACACACCACACACACACACACACACACACACACACACACACAAACACTCACTCACTCACTCACACACACACACCACACACACACACACACACACACACGCACACACGCACGCACGGTTGCGGCTGGGTTTTGGCTCATGCATTTTGATGTCATGACTCATCTCTGGTTGAAAACAGCACACCTGTGAGGGAGGGAGGGAGGGCAATATTATTGATTATCAACTCCCTGCCCCTCACTCCCCCCCCCCCCCCCCTAGTTTCCTATATACTCAGCAAGATTTGCGGGGGATCAGGCAAACAATCAGCACGCCGTGGTTGTGTATGTCATCGCTATTCAAAGTGAAAGTTCATAGTTGGCTTCTTGGGGTGTGGACAAATTGAAATCTTAGTATTATACATGCAGATAGTGTATGTCATCGCTATTCAAAGTGAAAGTTCATAGTTGGCTTCTTGGGGTGTGGACAAATTGAAATCTTAGTATTATACATGCAGATAGTGTATGTCATCGCTATTCAAAGTGAAAGTTCATAGTTGGCTTCTTGGGTGTGGACAAATTGAAATCTTAGTATTATACATGCAGATAGTGTATGTCATTGCTACTCAAAGTGAAAGTTCATAGTTGGCTTCTTGGGGTGTGGACAAATTGAAATCTTAGTATTATACATGCAGATAGTGTATGTCATCGCTACTCAAAGTGAAAGTTCATAGTTGGCTTCTTGGGGTGTGGACAAATTGAAATCTTAGTATTATACATGCAGATAGTGTATGTCATCGCTATTCAAAGTGAAAGTTCATAGTTGGCTTCTTGGGGTGTGGACAAATTGAAATCTTAGTATTATACATGCAGATAGTGTATGTCATTGCTATTCAAAGTGAAAGTTCATAGTTGGCTTCTTGGGGTGTGGACAAATTGAAATCTTAGTATTATACATGCAGATAGTGTATGTCATCGCTATTCAAAGTGAAAGTTCATAGTTGGCTTCTTGGGGTGTGGACAAATTGAAATCTTAGTATTATACATGCAGATAGTGTATGTCATCGCTATTCAAAGTGAAAGTTCATAGTTGGCTTCTTGGGGTGTGGACAAATTGAAATCTTAGTATTATACATGCAGATAGTGTATGTCATTGCTACTCAAAGTGAAAGTTCATAGTTGGCTTCTTGGGGTGTGGACAAATTGAAATCTTAGTATTATACATGCAGATAGTGTATGTCATCGCTACTCAAAGTGAAAGTTCATAGTTGGCTTCTTGGGGTGTGGACAAATTGAAATCTTAGTATTATACATGCAGATAGTGTATGTCATCGCTATTCAAAGTGAAAGTTCATAGTTGGCTTCTTGGGGTGTGGACAAATTGAAATCTTAGTATTATACATGCAGATAGTGTATGTCATTGCTACTCAAAGTGAAAGTTCATAGTTGGCTTCTTGGGGTGTGGACAAATTGAAATCTTAGTATTATACATGCAGATAGTGTATGTCATTGCTACTCAAAGTGAAAGTTCATAGTTGGCTTCTTGGGGTGTGGACAAATTGAAATCTTAGTATTATACATGCAGATAGTGTATGTCATTGCTACTCAAAGTGAAAGTTCATAGTTGGCTTCTTGGGGTGTGGACAAATTGAAATCTTAGTATTATACATGCAGATAGTGTATGTCATTGCTACTCAAAGTGAAAGTTCATAGTTGGCTTCTTGGGGTGTGGACAAATTGAAATCTTAGTATTATACATGCAGATAGTGTATGTCATTGCTACTCAAAGTGAAAGTTCATAGTTGGCTTCTTGGGGTGTGGACAAATTGAAATCTTAGTATTATACATGCAGATAGTGTATGTCATTGCTACTCAAAGTGAAAGTTCATAGTTGGCTTCTTGGGGTGTGGACAAATTGAAATCTTAGTATTATACATGCAGATAGTGTATGTCATTGCTACTCAAAGTGAAAGTTCATAGTTGGCTTCTTGGGGTGTGGACAAATTGAAATCTTAGTATTATACATGCAGATAGTGTATGTCATTGCTACTCAAAGTGAAAGTTCATAGTTGGCTTCTTGGGGTGTGGACAAATTGAAATCTTAGTATTATACATGCAGATAGTGTATGTCATTGCTACTCAAAGTGAAAGTTCATAGTTGGCTTCTTGGGTGTGGACAAATTGAAATCTTAGTATTATACATGCAGATAGTGTATGTCATCGCTACTCAAAGTGAAAGTTCATAGTTGGCTTCTTGGGGTGTGGACAAATTGAAATCTTAGTATTATACATGCAGATAGTGTATGTCATTGCTACTCAAAGTGAAAGTTCATAGTTGGCTTCTTGGGGTGTGGACAAATTGAAATCTTAGTATTATACATGCAGATAGTGTATGTCATCGCTACTCAAAGTGAAAGTTCATAGTTGGCTTCTTGGGGTGTGGACAAATTGAAATCTTAGTATTATACATGCAGATAGTGTATGTCATTGCTACTCAAAGTGGAAGTTCATAGTTGGCTTCTTGGGGTGTGGACAAATTGAAATCTTAGTATTATACATGCAGATAGTGTATGTCATCGCTATTCAAAGTGAAAGTTCATAGTTGGCTTCTTGGGGTGTGGACAAATTGAAATCTTAGTATTATACATGCAGATAGTGTATGTCATCGCTATTCAAAGTGAAAGTTCATAGTTGGCTTCTTGGGGTGTGGACAAATTGAAATCTTAGTATTATACATGCAGATAGTGTATGTCATTGCTACTCAAAGTGAAAGTTCATAGTTGGCTTCTTGGGGTGTGGACAAATTGAAATCTTAGTATTATACATGCAGATAGTATTGTACCAACAAAATTCATGGTGTGAATATGAAAACAGAATTCTTAGTATGATTACATATACAGATAGAATTGATAGTATGACACATAAAGAGAGAATTAATGGTATGACATATGAAGATAGACTTTTAGGTACTACATATAAAGACAGAATTCATGATATTACTTATAAAGTTAGAATTTAATAGTACAACATATAGAAATAAAATTCATGGCATTCAAACAAAGATAGAATTCATAGTATTACATACAAAGATAGAATTTATAGTACTACGTAGAAAGACAATGCATTGCATTAAATATAAAAGACAAAATTCATCGTATGACAAATAAACACAGAATTCATAGTACATGTAAAGATAGAATTCAATGCATCCTCTCTCTCTCTCTCTCTCTCTCTCTCTCTCTCTCTCTCTCTCTCTCTCTCCTCTCTCTCATACACCCAGCCAAAACCAAATCTATGATTATAGCTACCCGCCAAAAACTCCAGTTGACTCCTCTTTGCCTAAAACTTCAGTTGAATGGCACTTCTATCGAGCAGGTAGACGAGCATCGTGTTTTAGGGTTACCGATAGATAAAGAATTGAAATGGCAATCTCATCTCAATAACGTATGCAGGGTAGTCTCAAAACACCTTTTCCTGTTATCTCAATTAAAGCGCTACGTCAACAGTAATGTGCTTAAACTTTTCTTCAATGCACACATAATGTCACGTATCAATTACGCCTCAACAGTGTGGGACGGCAGTAGTGACGTCCACCAAAAAAGGCTGAATTCTCTCCATAGACGTGCAGCAAAGCTACTCCACCCAGCTGTATCTCTAACAACAGACGAAAAACTAAAAGCGCTGAACATACTTCCTCTGAATAGGCAATTGGAATTCAACAAGGCATCATTTATGTTTACAATCTTGACAGATACTATGCCATGTTATATCAATGCCCTTTTTACAAGATCGAACAGCTTTTCTGGCTCGACGAAATTCCTTCTTCCCTACCCACGCATTGATCTATACAAAACAAGCCTAGCTTACTCTGGACCATATGTCTGGAACTCACTTCCACCGACTCTCCAAAACATGATTACTTTAAAACTTTTCAAGGAACATTTGCATAAACATTTTATGTCTCAGTAATTAAATTATTCGATTACAATGATTAGCGCCCATTCGCAAAGTCTTCTGTGAACCATACTTTGAATAAATCGTCTAAACATAAAACCTACTCCGTTAAAATCGCTCATCCCCACTCCCACTCTGTCTACCATCCCTTTTCTCCTCCCCCTATCTACCATTCTCTCTTCCCCACCCTCCTCTGACCTCTCTCTCTCTCTGTAGTTTTGTTTGTTTGTTTGTAAGTTTCCTTCTGTTTTATCATCCCCCATCTCATTAGTGCTTTTATGAATAGTTTGCTTATCATTGTAGAATTAGATTACCATGTTGCTATGTTGAATTGTCAGTATGAATGATATGTGCTGAAATAATGTATGCATGACAAGGACAGATTGTAAGACTGGGCTTTGGCCTAAAATCTCCATTATTAAAGATCAATCAATCAATCAATCAATCAGTCAATCTCTCTCTCTCTCTCTCTCCTCTCTCTCTCTCTCTCTCTCTCTCTCTCTATATATATATATATATATATAATGCTGAACAATTAAGTAGTGGGGAAAAACAAGTGCAGGCTAACAATTCTTCCATCATTATAATAATGACTTGGCAAAGATTTGAAATTAAAAAGGAAAATGAAAAATGTTGAAGATGAAGAGAATGGGAAAATATATGTTATAAATATGAAAACCCTTCACTAGCTGCATGAGGGAACCATCACGATCACGATCCCTCCCGAAAGCAGACATATATATATATATATATATATATATATATATATATATATATATATATATACAGACAGACAGAGAGAGAATTGATGGTACGACCTGTAAAGATAGAATTCAAGGCATTAGACATACTGATGCGATATCGTACGCCTTCATGTATTGCAGGGCATATTGTGATATTGTTGCCTTTAAACTTAAAAGTGATTGCTGGTTCATGTATACAGGCATGTACGCGCGCTCACGAACATGTAAATAGATCGCCCTTTGAGAGAGAGACAGACAGATAAGTACACACACACACACACACAACACACACACACACACACACACACACACACACACACACACACACACAGAGCCATACCCCCCCTCCCCCCCCCCCCCCACACACTTACTACTCTACCTTCTTTTAAAGAAGGTCTGATTACTTAAGCCTTTTAAAAAGTTCTCTTTTGTTTGTTTGTTTGTTTTGGGAGATGAAAGAATCAATCCTTTATTTCTTCTTGCGTTGCACGCGCTGTAAAACTGTGTTCCAGAACTCTAAAGGAAAAAGAGGTCTTTTCGTTAAAAATTTAAAGAGAGAGAAAAAACAACAACAAACAAACAAAAAACTAAATAGTACCTGGGAAAGTGATTTACTAATTACGTAAAATATGCCACCATGGAATATACATGTTCCATGAAGTCATTGTTGAATGTAGACCAGGTCATAGCACAGTAAGTTTGTGTGATGTACAGCAGTACAGTTTGTGTGATGTACAGTGTCTACTAGTTAAAGGCACTGAGTGTGTAGATACAAAGCACCACTGAATTCTACAATGCAGGCAGTTGGTGCCGCATGTGGATGCACACCAAAAATTAATGCGCCAAGGCCTTGCTTAAGGAGTCGAGTATTTATACACAGGTACAGTTAGATTGTTTCGAGAATCCTCAAGGTGTCTGAAAGATGATTTATCTTCTTTTCTTTCATATGCCCATTAAGGTACAAGCCAGGTGGTTCCAAGCAGACAGACTGAAATGAAAGGAATGGGACTATTTGGGAGGGAACTACGTGGCGCAAACATAGGGTCAGGGGTGAGTGAGAAGGCCTGAAATGTGACGTCAGCCAAGATTTGAAGATTGTAAATGATGTCATCGGTGGAAATCTCCGAAAACAAGTGAAATTATTGGTGGGGTGTTCTTTTGATCAATTTATCAGTTTAAGATCAAATACTGGCTCAAGCTTATGCAAGGCCTCAAACTACTTACATTGATCATATAGTGATTAACATTGATCATACAGTGATTTACATTGATCATATAGTGATTTACAGCAAAGTCCTAATTGTGCCGTGTGGTTGTCATGGGTACAACAGGTCAGAGTTCGGGGTACCAGCCAAGGTCAAGTAGTAAGAACATGATTATTGAACAGATGAAAATATCGCCCTGGGTCTGTGGGGAAAAAAATCGCCCTGGGTCTGTGGGGAAAAAAATCGGATGAGAAACACATGATTTTGTCCTGGAATTATGGGTCAGCCAATTAGTTCAATGCCATTTGTCAGCAAAAATAGCAGAATGATGCATGACTTGTGGACTCCTTGTATTTATACGCCATTGGTAGAGCAATAGGATTTTGGCGTGAAAAGTCTAGCAGACGACCGGAAAATGAAGGGTCATGTGGATCGTGCTTCCACTGAAAAAGAAACGGACATGAGGCCTGCCTCACAGTCAGGTATGGTATGGGTCAAGGGCTGGACATGGGACCTGCCTCACAGTCAGGTATGGTATGGGTCAAGGGCTGGACATGAGGCCTGCCTCAGAGTCAGGTATGGTATGGGTATGTCCAGCCCTTGACCCATACCATACCTGACTGTGAGACAGGCCTCATGTCCAGTGGATTCGGACCCAAAGGCAAGCTGAAGCCAGATATGTATGCAAAGCACAGCCATAACCCCATCACTCCGCCCACCTGCTGTGCCACACGGAGCCATGACAGACGGGATGAGAGCTCGCACTATCTGTCCGACGTTTTTGTTTACATGCTGTGGAGCAGATGTGCGGTGATTAACTGTAACGGTGTGTGTGTGTGTGTGTGTGTGTGTGTGTGTGTGTGTGTGTGTGTGTGTGTGTGTGAGTGTGTGTGTGTGTGTGTGTGTGTGTGTGTGTGTGTGTGTGTGTGCGTGTGTGTATGTGTGTGTGTGTGTGTGTGTGTGTGTGTGTGTGTGTGTGTGACGTGTGTGTGTGCGCGCGTGCGTGCGTGCGTGCGTGTCTGGGTATCTCTGTGTGTGTGCGTGCATGCATGCGTGCTTGTGCGTGTGCATGTAAATGCGTGTGCATGCGCGCGCGCGCGTGTGTGTGTGTGTGTGTGTGTGTGTGTGTGTGTGTGTGTGTGTGTGTGTGCGCGCGCGCGCGCGCGCACGCATGTGTGTGCGTGTATGTGTCTGTCTGTGTTAAAGTGTGTGTGTGGTGTGTGTGTGTGCGTGCGCGGTCGCGCGCGCGCGCGTGTGTGTGTATGAGAGAAGAGAGAGAGAGAGAGAGAGGAGAGAGAGAGAGAGAGAGAGAGAGAGAGATTCAGATTCAGATTCAGATAATTTATTCAATAAGGCCAAAGCCCCATATGAACGAGGGGCGGTAACAATGTTTAACATATATCATAATACAATTTCTGGCAGAATTCATAGTCCATTACAAGCATGTTTTCTACCACAAATCACGAAAGAAGAGTTTGCCTTAACTGCAAGGCTTTATGCAGATACAATGCTAATTTACGTACTATTCTTTCATCTTTCGATGCCATAAGTAGACAAAATCGAAACAAACATGGATTCATATAGAATTTTGCTGGAATATACTTCACACGAAGATCAGTCAGAACAGAACATGTTAGAACAAAATGAAGCTCGTCCTCATTAGACTCCTTACACAATGGACACACTAGCTCATTACCATATATAGTTTTAAAGCGATACACATGTGCATTAATTTCAGATATACCAAATCTAAATTTAGTGACAAGAAACCGCAAATATATATCCAAATCAAACAAAAGATATGCCTTCACTAGATGATCAGAGGTGTAGCTTTTATACATTTTAAACCTTTGACTTGTTTTTATATGACTTTCCCAGTCCTGCCATCTGCAATCAATTAATCTCTGGCGTAGAGTTTGCACAAATAAATTTTCTTGACCAACACCTTGGCATTCCCACACATAACCAAAAGCAAATTCATAAAGAAATAATCGAATATTTGATACCCAGTTATTTTTCCCTTTTGAGTCCAAATCGTATAACATGGTGTAAGATTTCCTTGGTAGTCGATCAATGCTCATTTTCAATAATTTGAACCAATAACGAATGCACCTAATTGCCACGTTTATGTACAGTGGGTACCTGTTTGTTTCTCCATACACTAAATCATTTGGGGCTTTTACATCCACTCCCAAAAACTTTTTAAGGCCAAATAAATGGACTGACTCGCAATGCATTTTGATTTTTCTGTCCAGTCCCCACAGCTCTGATCCATATAGTGCAATCGGTTGTATGTAAACATCGAAAATCTTGACAAAAAGTTCTAAAGAATTGTTATTCAAAAGGTATAGCTTTTTCAAAATATATAACAAACGATTCTTTGCTCTTCCAGAAAGATCTCTGCAAGCGGCTACAAAGCTTAAACGAGTTGAGAAAAAGATTCCAAGATACTTGTAAACATTAACTACTGGCATGGCAATATCATTGTATACCCATCTTTCTCTGGCTGACAAGTGACCCCCTTTCCTAAAAACTATTACATTATTTTTATCCATGTTTACCTTCAATTGCAGCTGGTCGGCAGAAGTCCTCAAACTATTTAGTTGTGTTTGCAAACCAATAACCGTTTCAGATAGTAAAACTATATCATCAGCAAACAACAAGATAAAGAGTTCCATATAATCTACAGTAAACCTAGCACCATGTCTTCCGTTATTTATTACTTCTAGTGCTAGCTCGTTTATAAATAAAGAAAACAAAATAGGGCTGCAGACATCTTCTTGTTTTACACCTCTAGTACAATTTATGTAATCTGTCAGTTTTGCACCACATCGAATTCTTGTTTTGACAACATTATACATGCTTCTAACACATTTAAAGAGTCTTCCCGTAATTCCGTTTTTGAACAGGACAGGCCACAATAAATTTCTGTTGATTGAATCAAACGCCTTTTCAAAGTCAATGAACGCTACATACAATTTGCGATTGAGGGAAAACTGTTTCTGGATTAGAGCCATGAGAGTAAACGCATGATCAATAGTTGAATATCCATGTTTAAACCCTGCTTGACATTCACCAGTTATGTTATTTTCCTCCACATAATCTTGTAGTCTTTGATTGATAACGGCGCTGAATACTTTACTACTTATATCTGACAGAGAGACACCTCTATAATTATTGGTATTATTTACATTACCCTTCTTATAAAGCGGAAGGGTCACAGACTCACACCAGTTTTCAGGAAAAATACCCCTTTCAAATAATGCATTAAAGAATTTCACCAAAAAATCAACAACTTTTTCACAAGGAGTTTTCAAAAACTCTCCGATTATTCCGTCAGGTCCAGCAGCTTTTCGTTTTTTAACTTTTCTAAGCGCTAACAGAACTTCTTCACGAGAAATTCGACGATTCATATATTCATTATCAACTTCCGGAAAGTCATCACTACCACTACATGACAAACCTTTATCCAACAAAACTTTAAAGTGCGAAACCAGTTATCTAAAGGTATATTATTTTTTGGTTGTTTCTTTTTCAACGAAATATTGGACATACACGTCCAAATTCCTTTTGGTTATTAATTGAAGCCAATAACTTGTCTAGTGTATTCCTATTGAATTGTTTTTTCTTCATTTCTAAAAGCTTTTTGTATTCTCTTCTAGCCTTTGTGTATCTATTACTATCTTCTTTAAGTTTATCTCCCTTGACATCATTTCCGACAACAGAATCATATTGCTTTGATGATCTACGATATGTTCTTAGTAACTGCGCAGTTGAATTTATTGTTTTTGCAGTCCTCATCAAACCAACCCTGCTTACGACTGTCCAAATCAGCTTCACAGTTTTCTTCGTGCATGCAGCACACTCTTGAATACATATATTAAACATATCCAGGCATCATTGATGTTCACGTCGATAAGTTCAAGGGCAGCTTGTAATTTATCGTGGACTTCTTCCTCGCATAAATTCCTGTAAAATATACTACTGTATGCATCACACCACACAAATTTTTTAATTACATGCACACCATCGCTATCTTCATTCTTATATAAATTATCATGGCAAAAAGCAATGCAGTATTCAATGGGAAAATGATCAGATTCGAATCGTTCAGCAACAGTCAATTCAGACACATCATATAGTAAGTCGTAAAGATTACTTGACATAAGAAAATAATCATTCACACTGCTCCCGTTTTCACATGTATATGTATAACGACCATGCTGGTCGCCATTACATAATCCATTTAATATAATCAGATCCAATGCAGTGCACATATTTAACAAAGATTCACC
>CM065724.1:1977793-1997793 GCA_033310375.1 Conus canariensis
GAAGTGTAGAGCGACTGGTTTGGGCCGATGGTGGCGGATGTCGGCCAGGTGTTCAGAGATGCGCGTCTCAAGTGTGCGAGATGTCTCACCTACATAGATCTTACCGCACAGCTGACAGTGGATGGCATACACAATGTTGTGGCTCTGGCAGGAGAAAGTGCGTTTAATAGTGGAAGAGCCTGTGGGGCCATGTAGGATGGTGTCTGGTTTGGTGAGAGAGCAGATTTTGCAGTTGGGTTTTGAGCAGGGGAAAGTACCTGGTGGCTTAGGTGTTGAGATTTTGTTCAGCTTAGAGCGCACCAGTAGGTCGTTGAGGTTTTTGTCACGTTTGAAAGTGATCATTGGTGTGGTCTCAAAGGCAGGTTTATGGTTTTCTACTATGTGCCAGTTAGACTTCAGGATCCTGCAGATGGGCAGATTGTGAGGATGGAAGAGAAGGCAGGCAGTGGGTCTGTCTGTCTCTTTGGGAGGTTTAGTTTCCAGAGTAGATGTTCTGGATTTAGCTGCAGTGCGGCTGAGAGCATCACTGATGACGGCACTAGGGTATCCACGGTTGGTGAAAAAATCAGACATTTTGGCTGCTTGTATAGTGAAATCCTCTTCACTAGAGCACAGTCTGCGTAGGCGAAGGAATTCAGAATATGGAATGCTATTTTTAGTGGACTGGTGGTGGGAAGATGTGTAGTCCAGGTATGAGTGCGCATCAGTAGGTTTGTAGAAGACTGAGGTTTGAAGCAGTCCATCTTTGAGGGAGATAGTGATGTCCAGGAAATTAACTGACTGTGAAATGGTGTAGGTCAGCTGGATGGATGGATGGAAGGTCTGTGCAAAGTTGAGGAAATTCTGGAGGTCATGTTCTGGCATGGATGTGGCTCCCAATCCATCATCTATGTATCTTTTGTAGAGCTCTGGTGTTGGGCCTGTGTAAGAGGTTAGTAGGCGGTGTTCTAGGTGTCCCATGAAGAGGCAGGCATAGGATGGTCCCATTTTGGTTCCCATAGCAACACCACTGATTTGTGAGAATGTGTGGTTGTTGAATTCAAAAGTATTGAGGGTGAGGACTAATTCTGCAAGTCTGACTAGTGTAGCTGTGGGAGGGTGTTGTTGGTTGGGGGGCCGTTTGTTAAGAAAGAATGCGAGGGCCTTCAGTCCATCACCATCTTTCTTAACAAACGGCCCCCCAACCAACAACACCCTCCCACAGCTACACTAGTCAGACTTGCAGAATTAGTCCTCACCCTCAATACTTTTGAATTCAACAACCACACATTCTCACAAATCAGAATTAGTCCTCACCCTCAATACTTTTGAATTCAACAACCACACATTCTCACAAATCAGTGGTGTTGCTATGGGAACCAAAATGGGACCATCCTATGCCTGCCTCTTCATGGGACACCTAGAACACCGCCTACTAACCTCTTACACAGGCCCAACACCAGAGCTCTACAAAAGATACATAGATGATGGATTGGGAGCCACATCCATGCCAGAACATGACCTCCAGAATTTCCTCAACTTTGCACAGACCTTCCATCCATCCATCCAGCTGACCTACACCATTTCACAGTCAGTTAATTTCCTGGACATCACTATCTCCCTCAAAGATGGACTGCTTCAAACCTCAGTCTTCTACAAACCTACTGATGCGCACTCATACCTGGACTACACATCTTCCCACCACCAGTCCACTAAAAATAGCATTCCATATTCTGAATTCCTTCGCCTACGCAGACTGTGCTCTAGTGAAGAGGATTTCACTATACAAGCAGCCAAAATGTCTGATTTTTTCACCAACCGTGGATACCCTAGTGCCGTCATCAGTGATGCTCTCAGCCGCACTGCAGCTAAATCCAGAACATCTACTCTGGAAACTAAACCTCCCAAAGAGACAGACAGACCCACTGCCTGCCTTCTCTTCCATCCTCACAATCTGCCCATCTGCAGGATCCTGAAGTCTAACTGGCACATAGTAGAAAACCATAAACCTGCCTTTGAGACCACACCAATGATCACTTTCAAACGTGACAAAAACCTCAACGACCTACTGGTGCGCTCTAAGCTGAACAAAATCTCAACACCTAAGCCACCAGGTACTTTCCCCTGCTCAAAACCCAACTGCAAAATCTGCTCTCTCACCAAACCAGACACCATCCTACATGGCCCCACAGGCTCTTTCACTATTAAACGCACTTTCTCCTGCCAGAGCCACAACATTGTGTATGCCATCCACTGTCAGCTGTGCGGTAAGATCTATGTAGGTGAGACATCTCGCACACTTGAGACGCGCATCTCTGAACACCTGGCCGACATCCGCCACCATCGGCCCAAACCAGTCGCTCTACACTTCAACCATGCCCAACACAACATCAACCATGTCAAAGTCTTGGCACTTTGGCAATCTAAGAGTGACAGCTTGGAACGCCTTATGCAGGAATCTCATCTCATTGCCAAACTGGGCACCGTCCACCCTCATGGCATCAACGTCCAAAAGTAGTATGTACCATTCCATCTCTGCAGCTCCAGCCTGAAATATCCCCCACCTACACACACCCATACCACCCTACCTCCCTCTGTTTACCTCAGACATAGGTTGCAGCTATCATCATCTTCCCTTTTCCTACACTCTCTGAGTCTCTCCATTTGCTACATCAATCGACTTACTCCCCCCTCCCCTGCCCTAGTAATGATGTGTGTAGGGGTGTTGGTGGATATGGCGGTTGCTGGGGGTGGAGGTGGGGGTAACCAATGAATAAGGCTGATATTACAAATGGAACACACACACACACACACACACACACACACACACACACACACACACACACACACACACACTCACACTCACACATACACACACACATAATAAATAGAATGCTGGCTCCTTTATCGTTGGTCGTGAAGGCGGGGGGGGGGGGGGGGGGGGGGGGGGGGGAGAGAGAGAGAGAGAGAGAGATTGTGTATAGGTGTGAATATGTTGCCCCTCCCCCTCCCCCAGTTAGTACGTAAACCCATCCCCTTCTTCCCTCCACCCTCATAGCATCTACACCTTAAAGTAACATGTACCAACCCACCACTTCTATCTCAGCCCATAATATCCTCCCACCACACACACACATACTACCTTATCTCCCACTATTCACCTCACACAACTTATAGCTATCTTATTTATGCATTTATTATCATTATTATTATTATTATTATTATTTTATTATTTTTTTATTATTTTTTTAAAATTATTATTATTTACTGATTTTTTTAATTTATTATTATTTTTAATGTTTCATTTATTTATTTATTTGATTATTATAAAAATTGTATTTTCTAAATATATTTCTGTATCATGCTTTCATTACCTTAACCTTCACTATCGTTGTTAGCAGTATCATTCAGTAATACTATTGCTAGTATTGATACTACCACTGGCATTGACATCACCATCGCCTTCGCCTCTGGGACTGTTGCCACGGCAGCCCTGCTGTTTAAGAATCCTCTAACCCACTCTCCTTTCTCCCATACCCATACTTATTGACACAGATTGGTAGTAATCTTGTCCCTTTTTTTTTTTCTCAGTATTTTGACCATTATTAGTATTCCTATCAGTAATATTATTATCTTCATTACGACTTTGACTCGCTCACTATTTCCCTTCCAACAGCCTCGTTCTCATTCAACGCTTTCTTCCTTGCGCTGAACCCTACCAAGTGATCTGAAGCGATCAAAGCTAAGTGAATTTTCATTGTTTTATTCGTTAATGTCTCACCTGATGAAGACCTAAGAGGTCGAAACTAGTTGTGTTTCGTCTTGTGACTCGTTTGTCCACGTTCTCTGGGCGGTTCGCTAACATTTATTTAAGATCAACTCAAATAGTTTAACTGCAAAGGCCACCGACCTATCTGCAATGAGGTCAAGAACAAAAGTAGAACACACACGCTCGGCGGATATACTGAAAATTATGAAAGAAAATATTTGCATAACAAAATGTTCTTCCTGAAATTACTCTGGCATTTGTGTGTTAACTGATAACAGTTCCTCTCTTCGTTTTAGTGCTTTATAAATAAACATAGCTACAGAGCGAGTCACAATTCTCTTTTCATTTTGCAGTAGAAGAAGCAATGATACTTGATGAACATTTCAAAGATGCAAAACAAAAAAAAAAAAAAAAAAAAGAAAGAAAGAAAATAGAACAGAGAAGAAAAGGAAAAAGAAAAGAAAAAGTCCAAAGCTATTGTGACGAAGAGGGAAAGATAACTCTCTGGTCAAATTGATGTCTTTTCTGTGGCTACGGCAAACATACAAATAACCGACCAGACCTCCCAACTGTCACACCATACACTGAAAGGTGGCAGACGTTTTGTCTTTTTTCTTTTCTTTTTTTTTTTTTTTAAAGAGAACGTATATGTACAGTTACTGGAAGAAGTATGGGGGGATACCTTCCTAGCTCACAGTATACCACTGAGAGAGAGAGAGAGAGAGAGAGAGAGAGAGAGAGAGAGAGAGAGACAGACAGACAGACAGACAGACAGACAGACAGACAGACAGACAGACAGACAGACCGAGACAGTTTGTCAAGTTCAGTCCTCCAGAGGGAAGGGCACCAGACTGCGGTAAACAGCTGAACCACACGTCACACACCACCAACACTCCACCAACACACCACCAACACACCACCAACACACCACTAACACACCACTAACACACAACCAACACACCACCAACACACCACCAACACACCACTAACACAGCACTAACACACAACCCACACACCACCACCAACACACCACCACCCACACACCACCACACACCACCACCAACACACACCACCAACCACACCACCAACACACCACCACCACACACCACACCCCACCACACACACCCACTAACACCTACCACTACACCCAACACCACTAACACACCACCACCAACACACCACCACTAACACACCACCACAACCACCACCACCAACACACCACAACACACCACCAACACACCACTAACACACACCACCAACCACACACACCACTAACACACCCACCAACACACCCCACCAACACACCACTAACACACCACCACCAACACCACCACTAACACACCACTAACACCAACCACCACCAAACACCACCACCAACACACCACCACTAACACACCACCACCAACACACCACCACCAACACACCACTAACACACCACTAACACACCACCACCAACACCCACCAACACACCACTAACACACCACCACCAACACACCACCACCAACACACCACTAACACACCACTAACACACCACCCACCACATCCACACCAACACACCACTAACACACCACCACCACACACCACCACCAACACACACCACAACACACACCACTAACACACCACCACCAACACACACCAACACACCACTAACACACCACCACCACACACACCACCACCACACACCACCACAACACACCACCACCAACACAACACACCACTAACACACCACCACCACAACACCACCACCACACCAAACACACCACTAACACAACCACCACCAAACACACACCACCAACACACCACTAACACACCACCACCACACCACACCACTAACACACCACTAACACACCACTAACACACACCACCAACACACCACCACAACACACCACAACACACCACTAACACACCACCAACACACCACCACTAACACACCACCACCAACACACCACTAACACACCACTAACACACCACCACCAACACACCACCACTAACACACCACCACTAACACATCCACTAACACACCACCACCACACACCACCACTAACACACCTCCACCAACACACCACTAACACACCACACCAACACACAACAACACACCACAACACACCACCAACACACCACCAACAACACACCACCACTAACACACTACACACCACCACCAACACACACCACTAACACACTACCAACACACACAACACACACCAACACACACTACACACCCACCAACACACCACCAACACACCACCAACACACAACTAACACACCACAACACACCACAACACCTACCACACACCACCAACACATCAACAACACACTACCAACACACCACCAACACACCAACAACCCAACACACACCAATACACCACCAACACACCATCACCAATACACCATCACACACCATCAACACACATCACCACACTAACACACCACAAACACACCACCAACACTCAACAACACACCACCACATACACCCAAAACCCACCAACACACCACAACAACCACTAACACACCACCACCACACACCACCACACCACACCACTAACACACCACTAACACACCACCACCAACACATCACTAACACACCACGCTTGTTTTTTCCCCCACTATTAGATTGTTCGTCTATGTATTTGTCTGACTTTATTCAAGTTTAAAAGGCTGTGCCAGTCTTGAATAAAAGTTATTCTGTGTTAGGTTTTCTTATGGGAGCGAGTTACCCCACTTGTTTAATGTTTCCTGTAGGAGTTTTCACCGGTGTCGATTGGTTCCAAGTACAAATGCACCCAACTGAAGTATTGTCTACTGGGAAAGTATATGTCGTTGAAGACATTGTTCTCAGAGAGAGAGAGAGAGACAGAGACGGAGACAGAGAGACATAGACAAAGAGGGAGGGAGGGAGGGGGAAGGAAGAGAGAGAGAGAGAGAGAGAGACAGACAGACAGACAGACAGACAGACAGACAGACAGACAGAGAGGATTTTATATTCAGAAAGGTCATGGATCATTTGAATTATTTAAGAATGGAACAACACGAATCATAAAACGACTCAAAGCAACAAAGGAGAGAGAGACAGAGACAGAGACAAGACAGAGACAGAGACAGACAGATAGAGGCAGAGACAGTTAGAGAGAGAGAGAGACAGAGAAAGACAGACACAGATAGAAAGAGACAGAATGAGACAGAATGAGACAGGGACAGAGAGAGAGAGAGAGAAGAGAGAGAGAGAGAGAGAGAGAGAGAGAGAGAGAGAGAGAGAGAGACAGAGAGAGACAGAGAGAGACAGACAGACAGACAGACAGACAGACAGACAGACAGAGAGCCCACAGGGTGTCCCTGACGGCTCAGTCTTCATGATGACAGGACGTCTTCTTCACCTTGTAATGAAAGCCTCAGGCGTTTCGTGACCAGCGGATGCGAGCATTCAAAGCTCTGCAATTATTGTCATCATTTTTCTCTTTGGCCATTGTTTCATTTTCATGACCCTCTTCCTATGCCCATCCCTCCTCCCTACCTTCTCCATCTCTTCCCCCCCCCCCCCCCCCACCCACACACACTATCATCTCGTCTTTGTATTCCAGTCACAGAAGTGACAGCCAGGTGCTCAGAATCAAAGCATATGAATTTGGGAGAAAGAGACCTCATGATGGAACACACACACATACAAACACACACGCACGCACGCACACATACACACACACACACACACACACACACACACACACACACACACACACACACACACACACACACACACACACACACACTTCCAAGCACGTTAAACGTACTTTAGTGGAAACGTTTTTTTTCTTCATAAATCATAATCGTTCTCCCATAGGCTGACCCAAACCAATCATGTTACTAATGAGTAACACAGCATAGCAATTTAACAGAGCTTTCATGCTGTCGATCATCTTCTGTGCAATGATTTTAAGCATACATGACATTAAGTGTATATGACATTTGACGTTTCACATTACTGAGGCTGTGGTGGGAAAACACCTATAACACGCTTCGTGGCGATAACAGTTCACTTCTTGATGTTCTTTTCTTTTCATTTTGTATAATTTCACTTGTTTTTATCTATTATCTTTTTAAAAACATTTTTTTTGGTGACTGCAGCATTCACATAACTGAACGTGGCATGTCCGAATACAGAGTGTATATCTGGCATCTCGCGGGCAGCAGTTGGTTTGTTGGTATTGTGAACGAGATGTGTCGATCAGATAATGGACGCCTTCGTCATCACAGCTGTCATCCTGAAGTGTTTGATTCGTCCAGTCCGGATCCAGATTCAGAGATAGGGTTGTCAGGGAAAGTCAATCAAAGCAGCTTCCGGCGAAGTCCTCCCTGCTACTGATGTGTCCTTCCGCGCTCGTCCGAAATAGTTCAGAGTATCGACATTGTCTGTCCGAAATAGTTTAGACTATCGACATTGTCTGTCCGAAATAGTTCAGACTATCGACATTGTCTGTCCGAAATAGTTCAGACTATCGACATTGTCTGTCCGAAATAGTTCAGACTATCGACATTGTCTGTCCGAAATAGTTCAGACTATCGACATTGTCTGTCCGAAATAGTTCAGACTATCGACATTGTCTGTCCGAAATAGTTCAGACTATCGACATTGTCTGTCCGAAATAGTTCAGACTATCGACATTGTCTGTCTCCCTGTGGTTCAGATCCCATCCCTCCCCCCAACCTACCTTTTCTTTTTTTTCGCCTCCCCTCATTGTCCGCCTTGCCCCTAAAGCCCACCTCCCCTCATTGTCCACCTTGCCACTAAAGCCCACCTCCCCTCATTGTCCGCCTTGCCCCTAAAGCCCACCTCCCCTCATTGTCCCGCCTTGCCCCTAAAGCCCACCTCCCCTCATTGTCCGCCTTGCCACTCAAAGCCCACCTCCCCTCATTGTCCACCTTGCCACTAAAGCCCACCTCCCCTCATTGTCCACCTTGCCACTAAAGCCCACCTCCCCTCATTGTCCGCCTTGCCACTAAAGCCCATCTTTCCTCATTGTCCCACTTAGCCATCAAAGCCCATCTCTCCTCATTGTCCCACTTAGCCACCAAGCCCATCTCTCCTCATTGTCCCACTTAGCCACCAAAGCCCATCTTCCTCATTGTCCCACTTAGCCATCAAAGCCCATCTCTCCTCATTGTCCCACTTAGCCACCAAAGCCCATCTCTCCTCATTGTCCCACTTAGCCACCAAAGCCCATCTTTCCTCATTGTCCCACTTAGCCATCAAAGCCCATCTCTCCTCATTGTCCCACTTAGCCATCAAAGCCCATCTCTCCTCATTGTCCCACTTAGCCATCAAAGCCCATCTCCCTCATTGTCCCACTTAGCCACCAAAGCCACTCTCCTCATTGTCCCACTTGCCCAAAGCCCATCTCCCTCATTGTCCCCTTGCCATCAAAGCCCATCTCTCCTCATTGTCCCCATTTAGCCATCAAAGCCCACCTCCTCATTGTCCGCCTTGCCACAAAGCCCATCTCTCCTCATTGTTCCACTTGCCATCAAAGCCCATCTCCCTCATTGTCCCACTTAGCCACCAAAGCCCATCTCCCCATTGTCCATTTGCCACTAAAGCCCACCTCCCTCATTGTCCCATTAGCACTAAAGCCCATCCTCCCCTCATTGTCCCACTTGCATCAAAGCCCATCTCTCCTCATTGTCCCACTTAGCCATCAAAGCCCATCTCTCCTCATTGTCCCACTTAGCCATCAAAGCCCATCTCTCCTCATTGTTCCATTTACCATCAAAACCCATCTCTCCTCATTGTCCCACTTGCCATCAAAGCCCATCTCTCCTCATTGTCCCACTTAGCCATCAAAGCCCATCTCTCCTCATTGTCCCACTTAGCCATCAAAGCCCATCTCTCCTCATTGTCCCTTGCACCCAAAGCCCACTCTCCTCATTGTCCCTTGACACCAAAGCCCACCTCCCTCATTGTCCACACTTGCCAGCAAAGCCCATCTCTCCTCATTGTCCGCCTTGCCACAAAGCCCATCTCTCCTCATTGTCCCACTTAGCCACCAAAGCCATCTCTCCTCATTGTCCCACTTAGCCACCAAAGCCCATCTCTCCTCATTGTCCCACTTAGCCATCAAAGCCCATCTCTCCTCATTGTCCCACTTAGCCACCAAAGCCCATCTCTCCTCATTGTCCACTTAGCCATCAAAGCCCATCTCTCTCATTGTCCCACTTAGCCATCAAAGCCCATCTCTCCTTATTGTCCCACTTAGCCCCAAAGCCTATCTCCCTCATTGTCCCATTAGCCATCAAAGCCCATCTCTCCCTCATTGTCCCACTTAGCCATCAAAGCCCATCTCTCCTCATTGTCCCATTTAGCCATCAAAGCCCTCTCTCCTCATTGTCCGCACTTGCCATCAAAGCCCATCTCTCCTCATTGTTCCACTTAGCCATCAAAGCCCATCTCTCCTCATTGTCCCACTTAGCCACCCAAAGCCCATCTCTCCTCATTGTCCCATTTAGCCACAAAGCCCATCTCTCCCTCATTGTCCCATTTAGCCACAAAGCCCACTCTCCTCATTGTCCCACTTAGCCATCAAAGCCCTCTCTCCTCATTGTCCCACTTAGCCACAAAGCCCATCTCTCCTCATTGTCCCACTTAGCCATCAAAGCCCATCTCTCCTCATTGTCCACCTTACCATCAAACCCATCTCTCCTCATTGTCCACCTTGCATCAAAGCCCACCCTCTCCTCATTGTCCCCTTAGCCATCAAAGCCCATCTCTCCTCATTGTCCCCTTAGCCACCAAAGCCCATCTCTCCTCATTGTCCACCTTGACCACCAAAGCCCATCTCTCCTCATTGTCCCACTTGCACCAAAGCCCACTCTCCTCATTGTCCCCTTGCCACAAAGCCCATCTCTCCTCATTGTCCGCCTTGCCACAAAGCCCATCTCTCCTCATTGTCCCACTTAGCCACCAAGCCCATCTCTCCTCATTGTCCCACTTAGCCACCAAAGCCCATCTCTCCTCATTGTCCCACTTAGCCACCAAAGCCCATCTCTCCTCATTGTCCCACTTAGCCATCAAAGCCCATCTCTCCTCATTGTCCCACTTAGCCATCAAGCCCATCTCTCCTCATTGTCCCACTTAGCCACCAAAGCCCATCTCTCCTCATTGTCCCACTTAGCCATCAAAGCCCATCTCTCCTCATATGTCCCACTTAGCCACCAAAGCCCATCTCTCCTCATTGTCCCACTTAGCCATCCAAAGCCATCTCTCCTCATTGTCCCACTTAGCCATCAAAGCCCATCTCTCCTCATTGTCCCACTTAGCCATCCAAAGCCCATCTCTCCTCATTGTCCCACTTAGCCACCAAAGCCTATCTCTCCTCATTGTCCCACTTAGCCACCAAAGCCCATCTCTCCTTCTCCGCTGCCTGCCCTCTTTCAATAAAAAGAGCTCTGTTTTCCCCCTAATGCACATGTGCACCATGTCATCTGGATGGAAGAGATGTGGTGGGCTATTTTCCCCCTAATGCACACGTGCATCATGTCGTCAAGATGGAAGAGATGTGGTGGGCTATTTTCCCCCTAATGCCCACGTGCACCATGTCATCAGGATGGAAGAGATGTGGTGGGGTATTTCCCCCTAATGCACACTTGCATGTCATCAGGATGGAAGAGATGTGGTGGGGTATTATTCCCCCTAATGCACACTTGCATGTCATCAGGATGGAAGAGATGTGGTGGGGTATTCCCCCTAATGCACACTTGCATGTCATCAGGATGGAAGAGATGTGGTGGGTATTTCCCCCTAATGCACACTTGCATGTCATCAGGATGGAAGAGATGTGGTGGGCTATTTTCCCCCTAATGCACACTTGCATGTCATCAGGATGGAAGAGATGTGGTGGGGTATTTCCCCCTAATGCACACTTGCATGTCATCAGGATGGAAGAGATGTGCTGGGGAAGGGTGTGTGAAGAGTTTATTTGAAAAAAAAGCTAAAGGGAAGAAATTATTGATTGAAAATCATGGCAATTCTGCATGTGAAATGAGTCACTGTGATAATAAAAAAAATCTACAATCCTGTACCACCTTTAGAAGCCTGCGCTGTGTTCACATAGGTTGCGGGCACGCACAGGGCATTCCATTAAGACGTCGAGGGACAAACTGCTCCCTGGCAGACGCCATTGTGTAATGGCCACTGGATGAGACACGACAGAACCTTCACGCTAGCGTTTCCATGGATGTACCAACCCATGTTTCATGACCGGAGAACCCGTGTGCATCCCCAACGTCACTCGTTGCTGTTCAGCTGACCGGTGAAAAAAGCACAACTCCAGACTCCTCTGGAGAGTGTCTGAGGTTTCAGTCTTTCCTGCTGTCAACAGGAGTGTCCCTGTGGTCAGTGGGTCAGTGTGACAGTGTGGTCAGTGTGGTCAGTGGGTCTTTCCTCACCGTCACTGACCCTTTCCCCACAGTCGGCCAAAAGGCAGACAAGAAAAAACACATAACATAACAAAATAAAACAAACCAAACAATGAAAAATAAAACAAAAACCTGAAGATGCAGGGTGGCTCCAGAGATCTGCTGTCCTCAACCGCTGAGCTAAGCAGCCCGGAGCAATCCTGTACCACCCTTTGGAAGTCTGCGCTGTGTTGACATAGAGAGCAGAAACACACAGGGCATTGAACGAAGGACAGACTGTGCCACTGACAGCGTTAGGCAGAGTTCTCAGTGAACAGAAGATGATCAATAACAAAGCAGAGTTAGGCAGAGTTCTCAGTGAAAAGAAGATGATCAATAACAAAGCAGAGTTAGGCAGAGTTCTCAGTGAAAAGATGATCAATAACAAACCACAGTTAGGCAGAGTTCTCAGTGAAAAGATGATCAATAACAAACCACAGTTAGGCAGAGTTCTCAGTGAAAAGACGATCAATAACAAACCACAGTTAGGCAGAGTTCTCAGTGAAAAGATGATCAATAACAAAGCAGAGTTCTCAGTGAAAAGAAGATGATCAATATCAAAGCAGAGTTAGGCAGAGTTCTCAGTGAAAAGAAGATGACCCCTCCCCCAACTCCACCCCCCAACAATAAAAGGCAAAGAAAATTATGTCGTTTCTGTGGGGGAAAAAAAAACACACTATTAGATTGATGTGATTTCATTTGAAAAAAAATGTTTACTTGTTTATTAATTTTCTTCCTTTCTTGCTTCACTTTTATAAAATAATCCCGTTTTGTTGCTATCATTACTTTTGAGTTATTAATGCGCGTGTTTGCGCGAGTGTGCGTGTGTGTGTGTGGTGATTATTTCATTGTGGTTTGTGTTCATTGAAAATAAACCGGCACAGGCGCATGCGCGTGTTGTGTGTGTCCGTTATTATTATCTTTTTTTTTTCAATTTCATAATTCTCATCTCATCACAAACGGCTCTTTCAGGACTATCATTAAGTGAACAACATAACTGTGGAAGAGAAAACAAACACACCATCTACAAAACCCACACAGCACGCCATAACAACCACACTATTACCACCCTTAGGGCAGATAACTCTAACACCCTTAAGATAACTCTACCACCCTTCGGGGAGATAACTCTATTTCGTGCTCAGACCGCACGCCGCTCTGTTTAACAGCTCGCACTGGGGTTGAAGACAAAGAAGGGGGAACATGAGGACATCATACGCATCATCTGACACACGGGCAAACAGATAGTGCTGAACGCACATCTGACTGCCATTCATGGTGGACAGTGTGTGCTGGCCTGTTACCTCGTCGCCATATTGGAATGAAAAGGCTAGCATGTTCTCCATTGAGTGAAAGAGGAGAGAAATAAAGTGTTGGGGCTTAACAGAACTACAGACTGACGAAGTCGTCATTAGGGAAAACACACACACACACACACACACACACACACACACACACACACACACACACACACGTATACACACGCGTACACACACACACACACGCACGCGCACACGCAAACACACACACACACACACATACACACGCACGCGCGCGCGCGCAACACACACACACACACACACACACACACACACACACACACACACACACACACACACACACACCAGCGAGCAAGCGCGAGCATGCAGACAAATGAAGCAAAATAAGAAAGAAAGAAAAAGAAAAAAGAAACCCGCTGCATGCCCCGTCTGAATTTCTGCCTCGCCATGCTATTCTTGGTTGCACGACTCAAAAGGAGATAAACAAAGACCTTTCCTTCCATGAAATACCAAACAAAGACCTTTCCTTCTATGAAATACCAAACAAAGACCTTTCCTTCTATGAAATACCAAACAAAGACCTTTCCTTCCTTGAAATACCAAACAAAGGCCTTTCCTTTCTTGAAATACCAAACAAAGACCTATCCTTCCTTGAAATATCAAACAAAGACTTTTCGTTCCTTGAAATACCAAACAAAGACCATTCCTTCCATGAAATACCAAACAAAGACATTTCCTTCCTCGAAATACCAAACAAAGACCCTTTCTTCCATGAAATACCAAACAAAGACCCTTTCTTCCATGAAATACCAAACAAAGGCCTGTCCTTCCATGAAATACCAAACGAAGACCTTTTGTTCCTTGAAATACCAAACAAGAACCTTTCCTTCCATGAAATACCAAACAAAGACCCTTTCTTCCATGAAATACCAAACAAAGACATTTCCTTCCATGAAATACCAAACAAAGACATTTCCTTCCATGAAATACCAAACAAGAACCTTTCTTTCCATGAAATACCAAACAAAGGCCTTTCCTTCCATGAAATACGAAACAAAGATTTTCCTTCCATGAAATACCAAACAAGAGCCTTTACTTCCATGAAATACCAAACAAAAAACCTTTCTTCCAGAGCCTTTACTTCCATGAAATACCAAACAAAAACCTTTCCTTCCATGAAATACAAACAAGAACCGTTACTTCCATGAAATACCAAACAAGAACCTTTCCTTCCATGAAATACCAAACAAAGGCCTTTCCTTCCATGAAATACCAAACAAAGACCCTTTCTTCCATGAAATACCAAACAAGAACCTTTATTTCCATGAAATACCAAACAAAGGCCTTTCCTTCCATGAAATACCAAACAAAGACCCTTTCTTCCATGAAATACCAAAGACATTTCCTTCCATGAAATACCAAACAAAGACCTTTCCTTCCATGAAATACCAAACAAGAACCTTTCCTTCCTTGAAATACCAAACAAAGGCCTTTCCTTCCACAAAATACCAAACAAAGATTTTCCTTCCATGAAATACCAAGCAAGAGCCTTTACTTCCATGAAATACCAAACAAGAACCTTTCCTTCCATGAAATACCAAACAGAACCTTTCCTTCCATGAAATACTAAACAAAGGCCTTTCCTTCCATGAAATACCAAACAAGAACCTTTCCTTCCATGAAATACCAAACAAGAACCTTTCCTTCAATGAAATACCAAACAAAGACCTTTCCTTCCATGAAATACCAAACAAAGATCTTTCCTTCCATGAAATACCAAACAAGAACCTTTCCTTCCATGAAATACCAAACAAAGGCCTTTCCTTCCATGAAATACCAAACAAAGACCTTTCCTTCCTTGAAATACGTAACAAAGACCTTTCTTTCCATGAAATACCAAACAAAAACCTTCCCTTCCATGAAATACCAAAGACCTCTACTTCCTTGAAATGCCAAACAAGGACCTTTACTTCCTTGAAATACCAAACAAAGACCTTTCCTTCCATGAAATACCAAAGACCTTTACTTCCTTGAAATACCAAACAAAGACCTTTCCTTCCTTGAAATACCAAACAAGGATTTTTACTTCCATGAAATACCAAACAAAGACCCTTCCTTCCATGAAATACCAAACAAAGACATTTCCTTCCATGAAATACCAAACAAAGACCTTTTCTTCCACGAAATACCAAACAAAGACCTTTCCTTCCATGAAATACCAAACAAAGGAATCGATCCTTCCTTCCATGAAATACCAAACAAAGACCTTTCCTTCCTTGAAATACTAAACAAAGACCTTTCCTTCCATGAAATACCAAACAAAGGAATCGATTGGGTATGGACAGACGCACTCGTCTGTTGTTGTTGTTGTTGTTGTTGTTGTAGGTGGGGATTGTCTTCAGTTGTGACAAGCTCCTAGCATAACACCATCAGTCTCTAAAATCCCTCGAAGTCGGAGTGCTAGTGTGGCTGCCCACATGGCGGGTAATCAAAAACGGTCACACTCGTAATGTTGTCAGATGCTCAGTCGATCAGTCAGATCATTAGTCATTCGGAACAGTGTCTTCACTCTGATCTGAACGACGGGAACAGCTTGGTATAGAAACGCCTTCCACCACAATCATAACATGACTAAGGACACAAGAAAAAAAAATTCACACACTCAGCCAGTCCTATGATCACGCCTATATAAACAGGCATACATACATATACACATACATCTACACACACATGCGCAGATGCATGCGTCCAGGATCATGCTCACTCAAGCCCAAAGATCACATGCTAACAGACACGGACACAGACACAGGCACAGACCCCTCCCCCCACCACACACACATACGCACACACACATGCACGCACGCGCGCGCGCGCGCGCGCGCGCGCGCGACACACACACACACACACACACACACACACACACACACACACCACACCACACAAATGACGCAAGTTGTGTGGGCAACATTTGTCAACAATTCACAAGCAGGTCTAAGTTGAAAACTACGGTTTCCTAATTTGCAAGCAAGTTCCTTCCCTCTGCAAGATAGTCCAAATACTTCCCTCTACAAGATAGTCCAAATACTTCACGGTGAACATTTTGTGACTGGAAGTAAACCACCCACATGCCTGTCCAAACAGCTCTGCCCGCTAGTTTACAAACAGGCCATCAGTGAAGCATGTCGCTAGTTTACAAACAGCTCATCAGTGAAGCATGTCATATCTACAAACAAGACTTCTTTCTTCGGTCAATGGCAGAAAGATTTTTCACAAAAAGTTCTGGTGTGTTTTTAGGTGTATTTTGTGTGAATGAGTTCTTTTCTCTTTTTTTTCCCCCCCAGATATGTCTTGTGAGTTGACTTCAACGCAGTAACTGCCCTGATATGGCCCTTTGCGGTCGGCTGGGCTATAAACGACATTACCTTAGTCCCTCTGTCAATGGCTGAACTCAGAGTCACCCCCACCCTCCACGCCTTCCAATATAGGTGTGCGGCCTCAAGGCCCCAGGCTTTCCCGCCTCGCACTGTACGGTCATTGACTACACAGTGAGATAAGAGTTAATTGCTGGCTGGTGGACTGACAGCCGGCGTGGCTGTTTTGACCTTATCGCTCCAGACTGGACTCGCTGACCCTGGGCGCAGTGACCTAAAGGAGACTGACCTTGGCACGTACGTGGTGGAATGCGCGCGCACGGTCTGTGAGCAAGGGTAGAGAGGCTATGGTCTTATGTGTTCGTCAGAATAATAATTGTGTGTAGTTTGTGAATGTGATTGTTGTCACTGTTATTTCTATTGTTGCTATTGTTCTGCTGTTCCTATACTTCTCTCTCTCTCTTCCTCTCTCTCTCTTCCTCTCCTCTCTCTCTCTCTCTCTCTCTCTCTCTCTCTCTCCTCTCTCTCCTCTGTTTACGATGTTTTGTGGGAAAAAAAAGAAGAGTACATATATATGGTATGTCGGCAAGTGACGCTCTTTATTCGTAATTGTAACCGTAGAAGGAAAAATAAACAAAGACTTACAAGTCAGTTAAAAACAGTGACTCGCTTTATTCGTTACTGTAACCGTAGAACGAAAAGTAAACACAAACTTAAGAGTCAGCTAAACCATCTATTGCTCAAGACAGGAGGGAAAGACGGTTAATGACCTTGACCCACACCCTCCCCCACCGCGTCCCATCCCCACTCAACCCCCACTCCGAAACACAATTTTCATCAACGCATTGTAAAGACTGACATGCCAACAAAAGCGCCAACAGCTTTACATGTGGTTACCACTTCAGATTCTTTTCAATATTCCTTGACTGTTCCGTTTGGATCACTTACTGGTAATAACTAACGATACTTACAGACCTCCCACTCTTTGTTTGTTTGTGTGTTGTTTTTGTGTTGGTGTGACTTAAATGTACAGCGCAGCATGCAGCTTAAATAACTTATGCTCATCCAATCAAACATCCTACCTATTGTTCTTCAACCTTCTTCCGTCCTTACTTCTGATGCATCCTTTCCACATGCTGACGCTAACTTTCTGATCATACCATCAACGTACCTAACTGTCAATACTGATGCCTATTCACAGCAATGCTAGCTTCTCACTCCTCCTATCCCAACCACATCCGTTCGTCCGTCCTTGCCCAGTTGTCGTGAAGTCCGTCACTTTACTTCTGCAACGCGTCCAGGGTGGCTGTCCCCGGTTTGTGCTGAACTAATACCAAATGACGCGTGCATCAGCTTCAGTCAAACCTCTTATCTTCTGATGTGCCATTCTGCAAATCCTTCATCACTGCTGTCTTTGACCACAACTTCTCTCTGTTCCTCTCCGTCATCTTGTTACACTCTTCTACTCTTACCTTCTTCACACGTCCTCTCCTGCCCCTACTCCTTCTTCTTTCTTCTCCTCATCTCTTACTTTCACATCAGTCTTCTCCTGAACTTCTCTCCTCTCTCTACCTTCATTTCTCCTTCATCTTCACCTTCCTCCTCCTGCCTCTCTTCTCCTTCCTTCCTTCTTTCTTCTTCACTTCCATATCTCTTTCTTCCTCCTTATCTTCCTTCCTTCCTCTCTTCCTCCTTCCTTACCTTCCTTCTCTTCTCCATCAACTCTTCTTCTCACCACTCCTTTCCTTCTCCTATCATACTTCTCTTCATACTTCATTTCTTCTCCTTTCCTACTCTTCTTCACTCACTCACTTCCTTTCTTCTTCTTTCTTTCTCCTTCTCCTTTCTTTCTTCCTCTTCTCCCTTTCTTCCTTCCTTCCTTCCTCCTCCTTCCTTCCTTTCTTTCGTATCTCTTCTTCCTTCCTTCTTCTTTCATTTCCTTCCTTCTTCCTTTCTTTCTTCTTCCTTCCTTCTTTCTTTCTTCTTCTTCCTTTCTTTCTTCCTTCCTTCCTTTCTTCTTCCTTCTTCTTCCTTCCTTCCTTCCTTCTTCCTTCTTCCTTTCTTCCTTCCTTTCTTTCTTCCTTCCTTTCTTTCTTCCTTCTTCCTTCCTTTCTTTCTTCCTTCATTCCTTCCTTTCTTTCCTTCTCTTCCTTCTTTCCTTTCCTTCCTTCTTCTTCCTTTCTTCCTTCTTCCTTCCTTCCTTCCTTCTCTTCTTCCTTCCTTTCTTTCTTCTTCTTCCATTCCTTCCTTCTCTTTCTTTCCTTTCCTTTCTTTCTTCTTCCTTCATCTCCTTCTTTCTTCTTCCTTCCTTCTTCCTTCCTCCTTCCTTTCCTTCCTTCCTTTCTTTCCTCCTTCCTTTCCTTCCTTTCTTTCTTTTCCTTCTTTCTTTCTTCCTTCCTTCTTTCTTCTCTTCCTTTCTTCCTTTCTTTCTCTTCTTCCTTCTTCCTTCCTTTCTTTCTTCTTCCTCCTTCCTTTCTTTCCTTCCTTCTTCCTTCTCCTTCTTCTTCCTCTTCTTCCTTTTCTTTCTTCTTCCTTCCTTTCTTCTTCCTTCTTCTTCATTCCTCTTCCTTTCTTCTTCCTTCTTCCTTCTTTCTTCTCTTCTTCCTTTCTCTTTCTTCCTTCTCTTTCTTTCCTCCTTCCTTTCTTCTTCCTTTCTTCTTCCTTTCCTTCCTTCTCTTCCTTCCTTTCTTTCTTCCTTCCTTCCTTTCTTTCCCTTCTTCTTCTCTTCTTCTTCCTTCTTTCTTCTTCCTTCTTTCTTCTTCCTTCCTTCTTTCTTCTTCCTTCCTTTCTTTCTTCCTTTCCTTTCTTCCTTCCTTCTTCCTTCCTTTCTTCCTTTCTTCTTCCTTCTTCCTTTCTTTCTTTCTTCCTTCTCTTTCTTTCTTCCTTCCTTCCTTCTTTCTTCTTCTTTCCTTCTTTCTTTCTCTTCTTTCTCCTCTTCCTTCCTTTCTTTCTTTCCTTCTTCTTCTTCCTTTCTTTCTTCCTTCCTTCCTTTCCTTCCTTTCTTTCTTCTTCTTCCTTCTTTCTTCTTCCTTCCTTCTTCTTCTTCTTCCTTTCTTTCTTCCTTCTTTCTCTTCTTTCTTCCTTCTCTCTTCCTTCTTCTTCCTTCCTTTCTTTCTTCCTTCATTCCTTCCTTTCTTTCTTCCTTCCTTTCTTTCTTCCTTC
>CM065724.1:2000293-2007793 GCA_033310375.1 Conus canariensis
CAACGCACACAGGTCACCCTCCCTAGAGTGCGGAGGGGAGGGGAGGGAAGGGGGAGTTAGGGGGGGGGGGGGGGCAGAGGCAGAGAAATGGGTAGGGTTGTGATGGCATTGTCTTACATTAACCTGGCACCTTCAGACTGATTGACCGACATCCAGTGCCAGATGTGATGCTGGATATCTGTCCAGGTCTGCGACTCCGGAATGTCAGAGCATGGGCCCCACATGCCGGAACCGCTTATTAGTCTTCTTGTGTCAGCTTCCTTCCTTGCAAAGTAGACACTGTGGACTGTAGACACTTGGAATGTAGTAGACACTGTGGAATGCAGTAGACACTGTGGAATGTAGACACTATGAATGCAGTAGACACTGTGGAATATAGACACTGTGGAATGTAGTAGACACTGTGGAATGCAGTAGACACTGTGAATGCAGTAGACACTGTGGAATGTAGACACTGTGGAGTGCAGTAGACACTGTGGAATGTAGTAGACACTGTGGAATGTAGTGGACACTGTGGAATGCAGTAGACACTGTGGAATGTAGACACTGTGGAATGTAGTAGACACTGTGAAATGCAGTAGACACTGTTGAATGTAGACACTGTGGAGTGCAGTAGACACTGTGGAATGTAGTAGACACTGTGGAATGTAGTAACACTGTGGAATGCAGTAGACACTGTGGAGTGCAGTAGACACTGTGGAGTGCAGTAGACACTGTGGAATGTAGTAAACACTGTGGAATGCAGTAGACACGTGGAATGCAGTAGACACTGTGGAATGTAGTAGACACTGTGGAATGTAGACGCTGTGGAATGTGATAGTACACTGTGGAATGTAGACACTGTGGAATGTAGTAGACACTGTGGAATGTAGACACTGTGGAATGCAGTAGACACTTGGAATGTAGACACTGTGGAATGCAGTAGACACTGTGGAATGTAGACACTGTGGAATGCAGTAGACACTGTGGAATGTAGACACTGATGGAATGCAGTAGACACTGTGGAATGTAGTAGACACTGTGGAATGTAGACACTGTGGAGTGCAGTAGACACTGTGGAATGTAGACACTGTGGAATGCAGTAGACACTGTGGAATGCAGTAGACACTGTGGAATGCAGTAGACACTGTGGAATGTAGTAGACACTGTGGAATGTAGACACTGTGGAATGTAGTAAACACTGTGGAATGCAGTAGACACTGTGGAATGTAGACACTGTGGAATGTAGTAGACACTGTGGAATGTAGACGCTGTGGAATGTAGTAAACACTGTGGAATGCAGTAGACACTGTGGAATGTAGACACTGTGGAATGTAGTAGACACTATGAAATGCAGTAGACACTGTTGAATATAGACACTGTGGAATGTAGTAGACACTGTGGAATGTAGTAGACACTGTGGAATGCAGTAGACACTGTGGAATGCAGCAGACACTGTGTAGACACTGTGGAATGTAGTAGACACTGTGTACCCTGAGAGGGCCACATCTCTCTGTCTCTCTGTGTGTCTCTCTCTGTCTCTGTCTCACTCTGTCTCTCTGTCGTCTGTCTGCGTCTCAGTGTGTGTGTGTGTGTGTGTGTGTGTGTCTCTCTCTCTCTCTCTCTCTCTCTCTCTCTGTTGGAACGAGTTGTCGGCGAGGAGTGGCGGGAGGGAGAAGGAAGGGTGAGGTGAGTTATGTTCAAACATGTCCCCCTTGTCTAAAGGGCTTCATTGCTGGATGGACAATAAAATATTGGTCATTCTCTCTCTCTCTCTCTCTCTTCCTCTCTCTCTCCTCTCTCTCTCTCTCTCTCTCCCTCGCTCAGTCTCTGGCAAAGTGAATGCTTTTCCCCTGTGACTTTAAAAGGAAACTTTAATGGCATCAGCTAAAAAACAAAGAAACACAAAACAGAATGCGAAGTAAGGTGTGTTTGTTGTACACATTTCAGACAATGGAACGCTCGACGAAACATGTCTTCTCCAAACACAAAATACAAAATATGCTTGAAACAATGTCCTCCGATCGGTGCGAGAATTAAAAAAAAAAAAAAAACGTGTGTGTGCGTGCGTGCGGGGTGTGTGTGTGTGTGTGTGTGTGTGTGTGTGTGTGTGTGTGTGTGTGTGTGTGTTCTTTTTCGTTTTCCTTTTGTTTTCAATTTTTTTTTTTCGTGACCCCTGAAGAAGACGTATTTATCAAAAGTCCACTTGTGTGTGAGGAGTCACATCACTTGGCAGTTCGTTTGGTGTGCAGTTTGGCGCTTCACAACATCGTTACAGTCTGTTTCTGTGTTCAGCTGGTTGCCTTTCTCTCTCAACACCGATGGCGGGACCAGGAAGAGGCTGCACACCAAAAATTAATGCACCAAGGCCTTGCTTGAGGACTCGAGTATTTATAGACAGGCGCAATTAGACTGGAGAACTTTGATTGTGTCTGAAAGTTGATTCTACTCGTTTTCTTTCATATGGCCTTCGAGGTACCAGCCAGGTGGTTCCAAGCAGACAGATTGAACTCAAAGGAATGGGACTATTTCGGGGCTAGCACCTGGCGCAAAGACAGAGTCACGGGTGAGTGCAAAGGCCTGAAATGTGACGTCAACTAATGGGAAGGTTACGTACTTGAAGATTGTATGTGACGTCTTCAGTGGAAATCCCCCCAAACAAGGGAAATAATTGGAGGGGTGTGTGTGTTCTTTTGCTCAATTATCAGCGTAATATCAAATGCTGGCGCAAACTTATGGTAGGCGTCAAAACGCTGACATGGATTATATAGTGATTGAGTGCAACATTCTAATTGTGGCATGTGAGTTAGGGTAGGCCTCAAAACGCTCACATGGATTATGTAGTGTTTCAGTGCAACATTCTAATTGTGGCGTGTGAGTCAGGGTAGGCCTCAAAACGCTCACATGGATTATACAGTGTTTCAGTGCAACATTCTCATTGTGACGTGTGAGTTAGGGTAGGCCTCAAAACACTGACATGGATTATACAGTGATTCAGTGCAACATTGTAATTGTAACGTGTGAGTTAGGGTAGGCCTCAAAACACTGACATGGATTATACAGTGGTTCAGTGCAACATTCTCATTGTGACGTGTGAGTTAGGGTAGGCGTCAAAACACTGACATGGATTATACAGTGATTCAGTGCAACATTCTATTGTGGCGTGTGAGTTAGGGTAGGCCTCAAAACACTGACATGGATTATACAGTGATTCAGTGCAACATTCTATTGTGGCGTGTGAGTTAGGGTAGGCCTCAAAACACTGACATGGATTATACAGTGATTCAGTGCAACATTCTATTGTGGAGTGTGAGTTAGGGTAGGCCTCAAAACACTGACATGGATTATACAGTGATTGAGTGCAACATTCTAATTGTAGCGTGTGAGTTAGGGTTGGCCTCAAAACGCTCACATGGATTATACAGTGATTGAGTGCAACATTCTATTGTGGCGTGTGAGTTAGGGTAGGCGTCAAAACACTGACATGGATTATACAGTGATTCAGTGCAACATTGTAATTGTAGCGTGTGAGTTAATGTAGGCGTCAAAACACTGACATGGATTATACAGTGATTCAGTGCAACATTCTATTGTGGCGTGTGAGTTAGGGTAGGCGTCAAAACACTGACATGGATTATACAGTGATTCAGTGCAACATTCTATTGTGGCGTGTGAGTTAGGGTAGGCCTCAAAACACTGACATGGATTATACAGTGATTCAGTGCAACATTCTATTGTGACGTGTGAGTTAGGGTAGGCGTCAAAACACTGACATGGATTATACAGTGATTCAGTGCAACATTCTATTGTGGCGTGTGAGTTAGGGTAGGCCTCAAAACACTGACATGGATTATACAGTGATTCAGTGCAACATTGTAATTGTAGCGTGTGAGTTAGGGTAGGCGTCAAAACACTGACATGGATTATACAGTGATTCAGTGCAACATTGTAATTGTAGCGTGTGAGTTAGGGTAGGCGTCAAAACACTGACATGGATTATACAGTGATTCAGTGCAACATTGTAATTGTAGCGTGTGAGTTAGGGTAGGCGTCAAAACACTGACATGGATTATACAGTGATTCAGTGCAACATTGTAATTGTAGCGTGTGAGTTAGGGTAGGCCTCAAAACACTGACATGGATTATACAGTGATTCAGTGCAACATTCCAATTGTGGCGTGTGAGTTAGGGTAGGCCTCAAAACACTGACATGGATTATACAGTGATTCAGTGCAACATTCTAATTGTGGCGTGTGTCCAGAGTGACGTCGGTGTAACTGTGCTGAACGTGGGAGAAGGGGGAGTGGAGGGGGAAGGGGGGGGGGGGAAGGGAGGGAACGCCGGGGGAATGGAGGGAGCGAGGGAGGGAGGGAATCACAGTATCCGGTTTTTTGAATAGGCGGAAATTCCTTCGGAAATTCCTTCCGGTTCAACATTACATTGGCGACTACCGAAAGGTCACGGCATAATGTGTGTGTGTGTGTGTGTGTGTGTGTGTGTTGTGTGTGTGTGTGTGTGTGTGTGTGTGTGTGCGGAAGGCAGGGATGGGAGCGGCAGGGGAGGAGGAGGTGGGGGTGGAGGAGTTAGGGACGGGGAAGGGAGAAACAAGCTTAAATTTGAAATTACAAGTAGTTCCCCTCGTTGAGGAGCAGACCGAGTCCCTATCGCATAATGTTCACCACAGAATCTTTGTTTTCTTGACATAACATCGGATGGAGCACTGTTTTGTTCCATGTCGAACTTATGTGTCTCATCAAATTGTATGAGGAGAGAAGAGAGAGAGAGAGAGAGAGAGAGAGAGAGAGAGAGAGAGAGAGAGAGAGTCTTTATTGCCAAGGGTAAGAGATAATCCAGAAGATAGTTCCATCTGGCTATTGTGCCTTCAGTGACTAAGGTTTCTAACACAAACGCTACTGCACAATATAGAACTGATTATAACAAAGTGATCGTTCATGTCAGCATAAGAGAAAAGAAAAAGAAACACCGAAGGTGCTGGGGAGGACCAGAGAAGCACTGTCTTCACCTGCCTTTTGAAGACAGTGCTTCTCTGGGTCCTCCCCGCACCTTCGGTGATCGTTCATGTCAGCATAAGAGAAAACATATATACAGACTAAGATTGTCTGTCTGACTGTCTCTTGTTCACTCTCTCCCTCTCTCTCTCCTCATCTCTTTGTCTCTCTCCATCCCACCCATCCCTCACACACACACACACACACACACCACACACGCACGCACGCACGCACGCACGCACCCGCACGCACGCACGCACGCACCACACACACACACACACACACACACACACACATTGCGCGCGCTCCTTGCTCTATATTATTCATGCGCGGAAAGAGGATACATGAAGCATCGGCCACTAACATTATGATCATCAGCGTAGCCCGAGGAGTAATGAAGAGTGATTCATGAGGCAGTCATGTTCAAGTCCACAAGCATATATTCCTAGTCATCATTCTTGTTCCTAAAACAAGACCAGTTTACAAGGCAGTGAGGAATAGGAGCTAATATTGTTGAAAACAGAGAGAGAAGAAGAAGAAGAAGAAGAAGAAGAAGAAGAAGAAGAGGAGAGGAAGGAGACGGAGAAGAAGAGAAGAAGAAGGAGGAGGAGGGGAAGAAGAAGAAGAAGAAGAAGAAGAAGAAGAAGAAGGGAAAGGAGGAGGGGAGGAGGCGGTGCAACTGAATTTCACGCACTTTTGAATTTCACGCTATGAATTTCTCGGATTTATTAACACATGAATTTCACGCAGGTTTCCAGTTAAAATCTCTCCTTACTTGTCATTTGAATTTCACGCACATGCATGCACACGCACCCCCCGCATCGGTGTGTTTGTGAGTGAGTCCCGTGTATAGACGCGTGAATACAAATCACAATTCAGCAAGACACGAATACCAACAACCAACATGGGAAATCCGGCCGTGGGAGTTTATACGTCACGACGCTTCGCTCACAACTCACAAATCACAATTCAGTTCAACTACACGGCTCATTTCGCCATGGCACAGCAAGAGACGAATATCACGATTACAACAACCAACAGGGGAAATCCGGCAATTCTCAGCCGTGGGAGTTTATACGTCAAGGACCGTGAAACCGAGAAATCAAAGACATCGCGTTGTTCGATACGTGGATGTCCAGCGCGCTTGAAAACAAGTCTCGACTTCAAGGACCCGATTTACTCAAATGAGCACAATCATGAACTAAAGACAGAGAAAGACATTTCCGTCTCCGAATTTCGAAAACAATGCAAAAAACCGTGCAGCCGAGGATCTATTTCAAAGGCCGGCAAAATTGATGAGGAAGAGCTAGGGAAGTTGCCAGAAGATAATGACTTTGACATGCGTGACGTTGTGTACGTGAGATACGCGATGTGGAATGAGAGAAAGAAGCACATGCCAAAACAACCCAAGAATAGACTCGAAACACATGAATATGTTACCCAATATGGACTTTTATCTGAACACAAAGAAGACATGGTGCAGCTCAATGACAGTGAAAACGGAATCATTATTTTTGCAGCACCATCAAATCTACATCTTCTCTGTGATCCTGCTGTCACAATCCTGGGGGACGGCATCTTCAAAACATGTCCTCGGTTTTTTACTCAACTATACATCCTGCATGCTTTCAAAAACGGTGTCTATGTGCCATGTGTGTTCTGCCTACTTCCTTCGAAGTCAGAGGACATTTACCACAAAATGTTCCAAGCAGTCCACTTCATGTGTGTCCAGCAAGGACTTCATCTGGATGTTACATCAATCAATCTTGACTTCGAACTGGCAACCCACAAGGCTGTGCTCAAGATCTGGCCGAATGCTTCGATCCGGGGATGTTTCTTTCATCTTTCCCAGGCCTGGTATCGAAAGATCAACAGTCTTGGACTGTCAGTCGACTACCAACAACCTGATTCAGACGTTGGTTTGTGGTTGAAGCGTTTCTTCGGTCTCAGCTTCCTGAACCCAACGGAAGTTGAGGACTGCCTGGCTTTTGATATCATGGACGATGCTCCCGATGATGAGAGGTGTGTGCAGTTTTCTGACTACATCCTGTCCACGTATGCTGCACCGGACGCTACTTTCCCTCCAACTCTATGGGCCAACCATGACCTGGATGAGGTGAAGACAACGAATGGATGTGAGTCGTTCCACCGGCATTTCTCGGACCTGTTCAGATCCCCACACCCCAATGTGTTCGAGCTGATGGCCAACCTGAAGGACATACAAGCTTACAGCGCTACAAAGCTGAATACAATCAGGACTGGTCGTGGGGCTCCGGTTTTGCGTCGACAAGCCCGTTTGAAGCGTGATGCGATGGCAACAATCAAGAGACGATACGCTGCCAATGACATTTCGAGAAAACAGTTCGTGACAAAAATGTCTTGGAAGAATCTCCCAGCAAAACTCTGAATGTCATTCGCATGTATTTTATTCTTGTTGGTGAATGAATTGAAGACATGTATTTTATTCTTATATTCTTACATGTATTTTATTCTTATTTACAATTAAACTGTG